>CM073775.1:41548198-41628079 GCA_037158775.1 Hetaerina titia
CATAAGCAAACCTAACTGCTTTCACAAACTCCCCTCCGACTTTCACTCCCACCTCCAGCTCTTCCCAAGCCTCCTAAATCATTTCCTCCGCAAATACATTGAACAGCACCGGTGATAATGGGCAACCCTGCCTTACACCTCTTCCTAACATTCCATAGCATAATATTACACAAAATATTTTTGTCGATGTAACCCATAGTTATTCGCTTTACAAGGGGTATTACATTTGAGGGTTCGAAGTTTATTGCTCGTTGTATCACGCCAATTCTACTTCCCTTTTCCTTAAATAAATCCTAGTCTCGGGTTTAGGACCGTGAGTGTTCATCAACATGCTTTTATCCACTGAACTCGTTTGTGCATTGGAAAATGAGGCTCGCTCGCTTGAATGGCTTAATCGCCTACAGTTTAAATATTTAAAATTATGTTTGAGCGACTCTCCAGAATTTCAAAATATATTTGTGAGGTTATAACCAGTTTCTGATCGAACAATTTAAAATAAATTCACTTCCTCCAGATGATTCGTAAGTTCCTCCACCAAAAATAAGACGTAGTAGAAATCTTCTTTAAATGCCAAAATACGCATTGAGGTGTGGCGTAGGATTAGTGAATTTCAGACGAAAACGTACTCAATTGAGATGCCTTATTCTCTTGGGCAACTACTTTATTCCTTCCATCCACTCCAAAACCCCCTCTCTGTTTCCTCCACAGTGACTCTTTCAAACAAGAACACTCACTCCGCTCGTGAAAAGAAAGAAAAGGATTGGATTTATCGATCCTTCCCACGTGGAAATTCAAATGGTTACCAGTGATTGCCGCCTCAAGGGCATATTCATTCCGTCAAGTTCAGTCGAAATAGCACCCACTGTTGCAACAATCGCCATCACCATTCATTGGATGAATGCTCAGTAGTGAGCAACAGGGCTCATCGGGTTGCGAAACTTTTGGAATCGCCAGTCACCAAGTTAGCGAGGGTTTTTATCGCTTCCGACCTCATGAGTTATGGCGATGGATTGGGAAACCATTCATAAATTCCTATGATGTCAAGCTTTGGTTCCCGGAACAGTATAAATTAATTGGGCTCAAAAATTTCACGGCCGAGGTGAAGCGAAACGTTTAAGCGTGAAATTGCCCGCTTAATATTTTCTGACATTTCTATGTGCCTGCATTGAGCGATCTATGATGGCAATCACAAGCTCGTTTTACCTTGTTATTCTGTTGGGGAAAAGTTACAGCTTAGACGTTCCAGGTCGGTATCCCAGCTCGACGTTGCATTTACCGTAGGGTAGGATTAGCCAGAGCCAAGCCATTTCAAGTTTAGGCAAGGAGTGAAGTAAAAACTCATACCCGCAAATAGGTAGCAGCAATCAGGGGAGGCGACCGACAACTGAGGTCATTAGCGAAATTAGGCCTCGTTGAACTATCACGCAGCCACGAAGGCACATTTCTCACATCCGTAACACCATCACCTCACAGCGTGCCTCACTCAACTGATGATGAATTTCGATTTGGGTGCCAAAACACGCAAGTACAGAAAACAGATTCTGTTCTTATGTACCCAACGACGGCATTTTAATTGCGGAAACCGCTTCTCACTCCGGCGGCATTTTTACGAACCCTCTGTACTATACGACGCAGCCAATTATGTTTAGTATTTAAAAATATTCTATCCGTATTTTCAGAAAAAAACACATTTTAATCTAATCCTAGTTCTTGAGAAAAAACTTGGGCGACCCAAGAACTTGAACACACTTTAAAACTCTTTAAGGTAGATGACACGCGTAGCTTTCCTTCAACTGGGTTAATGCCTCCTCTTTCAACGCCTCCATTGTTCCAACTTCTCTTCCAGCTACAGAGCAAATTATTACATGCACTAAACATTTCATGTGACGACTTTCGTCGATCGGTTAGGCGCTTAAACGCCAAGTGATATACGGGCTCGTATAAGCTCGATGGTTGGGCATAAAACAGAAATTTAACGGACTGGATTCAGCATTTCCTTCCAAATGCAAATAGAATGGCTTGAGGCGCCAATTTGTGGAAGCGATTCACATGGGAAATGAAATACTTAGTTATTCCACATATATTTTATCAAACACGACCACGGTTTCGACTTACTAAGTCTTCATCAGGTCCTGATGAAGACTTAGTAAGTCGATACCTTGGTCGTGATAAATAAAATATGAGGAATAACTAAGTATTTCTTTTCCGAACCAAATGCAAACAAAAATTGCAGTAAACAGTTTGATTACCACTTCCGAATAATCGGGAATCATAACAATATCCATGGTATTTAAAGTTGTAACGGTTTCTATACGTACCTTTATATTGATACGATTGCTAATTATTATGAAACAGAAACAACTATGGGGCTTTTCGACAACGATATCTTTCTCTATTTTGGAGAATTTAACAAGCCATACGGATCTTAAAAATTCTTTAAAACGATTCACTTAACTTTGACGACACAAACAAAACTGTTAAAAGAATCGAATGAAAAAAAAGTAAAATATTAAACAAACTAAATGCTACACGAATAGTCGTGTGTTCTTCTTCAAGAGAAGAAAATACGACCATCAGTTAAGTTTTTGATACGGGATATCGTTCATTTCAATTTATTATGAAAGTTTCAATCGCGCGATTTCCAACGTAAGATTAAAAAATACAACAATACAACGCGGGATGGAAATAAGGGAAAACGAATGTCAAAAGTAGAGATTACTGAGGTGGCAGTTTCGGGGATTCGCGATTGCGTCTCACATATTTTGTGAAAGCTACACAAACAGAAGTGTTGAAACCAATCTCCAAATTACGGACTTGTTCCCCTGTAACATACTCTCGATCATTTATAAAATCCGATTTGCAGTTAATCTCCTCGTTAAGTAAACGCCCATATTAAGTAACAATTGCATTTATCGATGCATTACACAGGCCAACAGTGTTTTTGGTGCCGGAGCTTTTAATGTTGATTTAAAGAACAATTGGGGTGCTGAATCCAATTATGACACTAGTTTTTTCCTATCAGCTATAGTTTTCAAGATATAGATATGTTGTTACTTACGTAAAAAAATCTTCTACATGATGATATGGGAATATTATATTAATAACACAGGCCAACAGTGGTTTTGGTGCCGGAGCTTTTAATGCTGATTTAAAGAACAATTGGGGTGCTGAATCCAATTATGACACTAGTTTTTTCCTATCAGCTATAGTTTTCAAGATATATATATATATATGTTGTTACTTACGTAAAAAATCTTCTACATGATGATATGGGAATATTATATTAATAATTATCTCATTGGCCTACAATATAGAAATATACATAAAACTTATTGACAGTTTATTGAAAATAAAAGGAACACCGCAGAGTGGTTATAAATTAGTATACTTATAGATTTATTTAATTTTGAAAATTATTTTCCGGAATATATCAAATATTAAAACAACTAATCGTAAGATGTGGCATATCTAAAAAAGTAGAGCTGTTAAATAAAAACGGATTTCATATTTGGATTCAGCTCTACAAATATAGTTAAAATCATCACAAAGATTCCCGGCACCAAAAAAAATTTTTTTTGTAGGCCTGTGTTATCAAACAGAGCCTAAATTTCACAAGTAATCGAAGTCGTGCGTGACTAGATCTCTGGATAATTTTCGTGATTTCTACCAGTATTGTCAATATCGAACAGTGGCTTCGACACCACACCTATTTCTGAATGGTTTCCAAGCGCTGCTGCAGGACCATCGACAAAATCCGACCTTCGCGAACCTTAAAACCCACTTGAGGAGAGAGAACTTGCAACCGAGTGACCTTCACACGTACTTACCTACGAAGCGTTCCTGAATGTCCAATCTATCAATCCTTGCTGCTTGAATGCCCAAGGAGGATATTTTTAAGGGTGAGTTCGGAGGGGGGGAGGGGTTCGGGGGCTGGAAGGAAGGGAGGAGCCAATTGGGTGAGTTAATGCGTGGGTGGTGGAAGAGGGAACGGCTGCGCAATCAACCGCAGGGATTCACACTACGTCTCTCCCGCCCTCGTGGCGGATTGAGGAAGGGGGCCTCACTACAGCGGGTGTCTGGGCACTCGAAAGGAAACAGAGGCGGGAGCACATACCGCTTCCGTCCCTTTCTCTGAGTCAGCCGAGCTTGATTGTTTCAATTATGGGCCCCATTCAACAATCCACCGGGCGCTGATTTGGACGGTGAATGCGGCGCCGCTCTACGCTTCCACGGATTCATTCGTCCGTCAACGTGGACTCACCCGAATGAGTATTGGCGCACCGGATGAAGTGACATTCTTGTGCCCCTTTCCTCCTCGTCACGCAGAAAAGATAAAATACATTGCGCACGGAATTCTTCCTTTTTCCGAGCTCTGAAACAATCGATCAGGACATTCTGCCTATTTCAAAGATAGAAGTAAATAAATACACGTAGTCTCCAGCGGTTATCCATAACCTGAACACTAATATGTTCCAGCTATTGTCCTTAAGCTTCTAACTTTTTGCTCACCCATCTGGTCGATGCTAACGCCTACAAACTTGGGTATACTCAATAGCGTGACTAATTTCTTCACTAAAACAGTAAAATGTCCCTGATCTCTGTTATGTGTCCAAAGATGTAATTTTGTCTTCATTTTACACCTCTAAATCTTTCCAACCAATGAGTAAAATCTGATTTAAAGTTCATTTTCAAAGCTATTAAATCTCTCACTGACTGTTCCAAACTGCTTTCCCTCGTCATCTTCAGAATACCTCCACGACCAAACCGCACAAACTCATTATTCCATATGCCCACTTCCAGATAATCATTAATCAAACAGCTCTCTTTTTTCTCCGCCTTTCTTCTTCAGTGAACTGATATTCATTGACACTTTCTTGCTTTCCTCCAACAAAATTACTGACCTAGCACTTTCCTGTCTCTCCATAATTAGATAATATGATAACCTCATTGTTATTTCTGTTCTTAATTGTTAAAATTTGTTGGTTTTGTGCGTTGAATTTGTTGATTATGTATGCGTCCTTATTCGTATGTTGTTGCATGCTTAAACTGTAAACTGGCAAGTTACTGCTGCATGTGGTTTTATTTTCAAATAAATAAATATCTTGGCAAATTCGTATTTCTTTATTCATTTCTTTGCAAACTCTGCCAGCCTTTATGCAGTACAAAAAGCTCAATCCATGCCTTCCTCTACCCAGCTTTCCCAGCGTTCTTTCTTCTGCATCACGTTCTTATCAACAAACCACATAACCTTTCAATGTTTCATCCATTTCCTATTTTCTCTGCCTTCTTCAGGTTTCTCTCAGACGGGGATCTTTCGATGAAATAGATTCCCTCTGCCAGCGCCACAATTCATCGTATAATCACAGTTAAAATAAACAATGGCCAGGACTGAAGAGGTCAGATTAGGGGACAAGAAGTTTTGAAGCAGTTTACCACTGAAGATAAGATTACTGTCTCCAGGTCTAGGACAACCCCAATGTGTAGATTCGTTTAAATATGTTCTTAGGAGTTACCCTCACTCACGACCTCTCCTGGGTGAAACGTATACCAGGAATATGTGGACAAGATAACAAAAAATTGGGATTTGTCAGAAGAATATAGGGAAAATGTGAGGAAAAGGTTAATGAGAAATGTTATCTTCCGCTGGTTAGGCCTCATTTATAATATGCCGCTAGTACGTGTACATATCCTCGTGAAGTTGGATCGATTGCTGAATTGGATCGCGCGCGGCGTAGTGGAGCCAGATTTGTGAAACGTTGTGATGATAAAATTAGTAGCGTATCAAAATTATTAGGGGAGTTAGGATTGGAATCACTCACAGAACGAAGGTTAAAATACAGATGAAACTCTTGCATAAATTGGAAGGATGCGCCTTTAGCAATGTCGCTGAAAATGTGTTAATAGCTCCATCGTAATACGGTAGGTGAGATCATGTTAATAAAATTAGAGAGATTAAGTGTAGAACAGAGAGATATAAAACTGAAATTGAAAATGAAACAACTTGGCTTTTCCAGATAAAATGTGGAAAATAAAAAAATAAAATCAAATGTGTTTTTTATGTGAAAAAGCCAAGTTGTTTAATTTTCAATTTCAATATGAAGATTGCCCACCAAGTCACGCCAAAAACTGTTTTATTTAGATAGATTTAAGATGTAATTTTTCCCACGCACGGTAAGGGATCAGAACAGTACATATTGTCCGATTGCGCTACGGGAGAAAAGTATTTTGGGTCAAAAGTATTCTGGTGGTTCTGTAATCACCCCCTGCTACATTCCCTAGCAGTGGCTTGCAGGGTACTAAATGAC
The DNA here is from genome assembly GCA_037158775.1 of Hetaerina titia. Taxonomy (NCBI): domain Eukaryota; kingdom Metazoa; phylum Arthropoda; class Insecta; order Odonata; family Calopterygidae; genus Hetaerina; species Hetaerina titia. The sequence goes on from CM073775.1 coordinate 41,554,504, forward strand.
TAAATAAAACTAATCTTTGTCAATTTAGAGAATTTTTGTAAATTTAAGATCTTTTTGGGGACCTGTCTGAAAAACAATAGGAAACAAGTTCCTAAAAAAGGGACCGATTGGCAGTCCTGAAAATATTAACAATAATTAGTCTATCATAGCGATTCCCTTGGTGTGCCAACTTCTTATTGAGGTGTAGCAATGCATAGGATTCGTCGAGAGCTAAGGGGGGATCGAGATGGTGCGATGGCTATCGATGGTACTGGCCCGGGTTCGAATCCCGGTGGTGTCGATTATTTTTCTGTGGTATTCCGATCCCTACTTGAGGTACTTTGTGGAGGGCACTTTGAGTGAGTACGACGTCCGTCGGATGGGACGTTAAGCTCCGGACCCCTTGACGCCTTTCGTTAAGAGTAGGTTAATGACGACGCCGGGTTTCTCTTCACCCTTCATCCTTTCCTGTCCATCCCTAAGGGTGCAAAGTACCTTAGCTGTCGGTCGCCGTCGGTCGCCTCCCCTAAATACTGCTACTACTAAGGTCAACCCAAGGTATTTAGGTACCAAATGAGAAATTGAAGGGATCGATGAAAGAGACAGGTAATAAATAGAAGAAGGATGAAATAAAGATGAAAAGAAAAGTTAAATACTTTTTAATTTTCTAAGGTGTTTTTAGCTTAAAAAATACCATCCAATTTTAATTTTTATTGGTAAAACTTAAAAGATTTCCTCCACAACTTTTTAGATGAAGCTAACAGTTCCAGGCTTAACTTTGTGGAATTCCTTAATGATGAGGGTACAAAATAAGGAAAAATTTACGCTTCCACACACTTCTAAATCAATACGACCATGGTTTCGATGATGCGCATCATCGAAACCATGGTCGTATTACATTAAAGGTGTGTGGAAGTTTAAAGTTTTCCTTATTTTTTACCCTCAACTTTTAGATGAAGAAAACTAAGAAATTGGATTTTAATAAGATTTTCTCCATATATTTTCCCCATAGGAATGGGTTGGGAATCAATTTCAACAAAACAAAGGTAATGACTAAACAGAGACGTTTCAGGCGTGGTATGGTGGAAAAACATGATTAAGTAAAAATTGGCAATTTTCCACAAAAATAAAATTTATTAATACGACCGGTTTCGATGCAACTAAATCATCTCCTGGTAACAGTCATATTCTCGTTGTCTACTATATATGCTGAAAAGCAAGTAAGGAGGGGTAGTGGAAAAAGGGGGGGGGTAAAGAGGGAGGGGAGAAGGAACGTGGGCAAGGTGGGTGACAATGGGGGTGGAGAAAGGTTTCGGGTGAGGAGAAGGGGTGAAAAATGAACACAAGTCTGGAAAAACCTCGTCGCTGGCTGGAAGGGTTGTCTCGTTGAGGGTGGAATCTCTGTGCGGCGCCAAGCTCCTAGGGGCGCGGAGAAAGGGGGGACCGGGGTTTTCCCCCCGACCGCGAAGATATGGAAGTTGCATTGAAACCGGTCCTATTAATAAAATTTATTTTTGTGGAAAATTGCAAATTTTACTTAAAAAAAGGTAAATGACGATGCCCAGAAAGAGGAGGTTAAATTTGAGCGTTAAAACAGGAGGGCAAAAACTAGGGCGGGTGTCGGGTGGGAGTGTTGTATTTGGGCAACCGTCATATGAAGATGAAAGTGGATTAAATGTTTGCCCATGACAGTGGCGACCGAGGTTGGTGACCGATCTTGACCCATGAGCCATGCCTGTGTCACCTACTCCTTTATCGTGCATATTGATGATGATTAAGGATGACTGAAGCTATCAGGTTGGGGGAGAGGCAGTCGGGGATTCACCACCGGGCGACACAGTCGGGCTGGGCCCCTCTGATGGAAGCACAATTTGTGTGGTTTAATTTTGCCTAAAGTTTTTCTTGTCTGCATTTAAGTCTGAGGTAAAAATTAGAGCACCGTTGGACTGGCCTTCTTCTTATTTTCCGATATTTTCCCAATACCCATCTCAATCAAGCCCGCAGTTACTTGAGAGACAGCCGCTCGACTCGCTGGGTAATCTCAAATTGTCGCCCACATCACATTCGAAGACGCAGGGATACGGCATAAAATCGCCAATGTCATGGAAAAACACTCACTCGACTTGCATTATCATATGACGGATGCCCAAATACAACAGGAGAAGTGTGCCTCTCTTGGAAGTTTTTTGGACCAAGCTAGTAAAATGTATTAGACAGTACGGGAATATGAAAAAGCAATTCTTTAGGCAGATAAGCTTCCACAAGGAGGAGGAGGGAATTGATGACAAGGAAGTTGAGTAAGGATTTAAGAAAGGGCTCGTCAAAACTTTGATTCGGAGTGGGGTTTTATACAGCGCTGATTCATGGTCATTAAAACACGATGGATGTCGAAGATTAGAGGCTTTTGAAATGTGGTTGGGGAAGAAAGGTGGAAAAGGTGAAATTGACGTAAAGGAAAACAAACGAGGAAGTTCTAGGCACGGTGGGGGAAGAGAAAGGACTGTTGGTAGAAATCCGAAGGAGGTAGAAAAGGTGGATTCAGAGCGTTTTGATTGGGAATGGATTGTTGAAGACGGTGATAGAGGGGAGAATGTTGTACAAAGGACGAAGCGCCGATATAAGAAAAGGGGTGTTGGACGGAATGAATGGAGGAAGCAAGTATACGGACATGAAGAGGGAAGACTTACAGAAGTGATCGATGTCAGGCTGTGTTTTGTAAGGAAAGGCAAAGAAATGCATCGTTGTTCACTCCATTCAAAACCTATCATTAACGGTAGATTAACAAATAATAATCAATAATTAAGTAGGAAGTGTACATCACAGCGAGATGAAGTTAAGAGAAATTGACTGCAGAACCGATCGCCATGAGGAATCATTTTCATCTCCCACAATTCGAGACCACATTTTCCTTGAACAGTCGGTAAATGAGAATCCACAAATCGAACCACCCGATTCCCATTGCTTATCAATAAACAATTAGTGTAATGACTAGCGGAATAACTTCTCCTTTCATAAAACCTTGTGGTACCTTGAAGGATAAGATGTACGAGGGTAACCCCAAAAGGAAGGTCTAAAATATTTTAGAAATAGAAAAAAAACCTTTATTTTCTATGATATACACATAATTTTAAAAATTGAACAATTATCTATTTTTCTACATAATCGCCATTTCGGTCGACGCATTTTTATGAACGCTGTGATAGTTTTTGCATGCCCATGTCGTACCAGCTCGCCGACATGTCCTTGAGGAAACGTTTTTGACTGCAAAAGGGTTTGAACCACCTGAAATTCATCGCCAATTGATGGAAGTGTATGGAAAATCGTGCATGGATGTCAAAAACTTTCGCAAGTGATGTAGAGAGTTTACATCCGGTTGTAATGAAATTCACGACGAACAAAGAAGCGAGAAACCGTCAACTTCTGACGAGACTGTCGCGAAGGTTGAGGAAACCATGCGTAATGATCGGCGGATCACGCTGGATAAACTCTGCATTTTGGTTCTTAATGTTTCTCGAAGCACCATCAACAGGGTTTTAACGGAAAATGTTGCAATATCGGAAGGTGTGTGCAAGATGGGTGCCGCGAATGCTGACTGAAAGATTGACTGAAGAAGAGAAAGACTGACTGAAGATCACAAACGGCAACGAATTGATTCTTCACGTGAATTTCACGTGACTTTGGTTGGGACATTGTCAACCACCCACCCTATAGTCCGGATTTGGCCCCCAGAGACTTTCATCTGTTCAAGAATGTTGAAAAGAAAAGTTGAATGAACATTTGGCTGGAAGGCGATTCAGCTCCGACGAAGACGTGAAAGATGAAGTTCAATGTTTCCTCAAGGACATGGCGGCGAGCTGGTTACGACATGTAACAAAGAAAATAAATGTTTTTTTCTATTTCTAAAGTATTTGAGACCTTACTTTTGGGGGTACCCTCGTAGATGCATCAAATGCATATTTTTATGAGATTTCAATTCGCTCGTAACACTAATTACCAGTACAAACAGTTTTGTGTCAGGGATCTCTATCGGACATCCAACGATGGAACGATCTTATATTGGAGATGTTTTACACACCCGACAACATCGTCGACAGCGATTGCATGCATAAGATTTTTTTCAGGTCAACGCATATGAATCACATTGCGTCATAGGCATTTTTTCGTTTGCCCTGAACTTTGCACTCCAGTACAATGACTGTCTAAGTCATTCGACATAGGGATATTCATGTTTCATCACCAACGGTCGATATGAATGAATTTCGAGTTGTACAAAATATATCTACGCGGCCATAATAGAAGATCGGGTGCATCGAGAATTATCGTATGCCAACGAATTCGTTCGTATATAGAAAATATTATAATTTTTTTCTATTGAAAATTAGCTCATTGGATCCTAAGGCTCTTCATTGGATCATGGCTCTTCCGTTGTTGACGAAATGAAGTTGGTCGTATCAAACTTTTGTATTTGTAGAAGGCACATGCATAAGATTACCCAAAATATGTACTTTACATCAACATTGTGGTTATAACATCCATATTGCTCAGTGGCATAAAGATATCGATATTGAAGATATCGATTATGGAGTCCACATTATCATATCAACGATACTTATCGACCCATAAGACATTATTCACATCAACCAGGTCAAAACGAGAAAGAAATAGAAGCCGATGTATATAGCAGAGGCCTATTCGGCTAACCCAACCCACCTCTGTGTTGTACACAATATTCAAGAACGCAGAATTAAGGGAAAACCATTCACTACAACCCGACGCAGCCATCATGTGACCACTATTTGAATATATTTTTAATATTCCGTCGTATTGCGTTTCTAGCTTCAAATTACTGCTGCATCTAAAACTTCATTAACTTCGTATCCCCCTGGAGAGTTTAAGGTTTGTCTGTTATTACCTTACATCTTACTGATGGCTGATAAACATAAAAACGAAACATCAAAGAATTAGATGGTAAAATCTTACGAGCTAGGAGTCACGTTCCGTTGTTGGCTGTCAAATAAGATCACGTCACACGGTCCGATCAAACTTTTATCTTGCCGTTTCACGAGAAAGATAAAATCCACTGATTGAAGGTACGATTTTTTCGTCTGTATTTCATAGGTTTAGGAGATGAATGCCAGGTTATAAGAGCGTCCCCGGAAGCTAGCCAGATGATTCTTTGGCGAGCTAAGAGGATTTTTGTGAAAAGCAAGAATACCAATTTTCTTAAGTTCACGTAACTGTTTTCCACCTTTATCAACGAATCTTCTCGATGCTCGTTTGAGACCCCTTGGGTTTGTGTACAGAATTAGAAATTCCACATGTACATGTATATATATCGTAGGTTGTCCATGGGTAGAGCGATGGACTTCTGATTGGAATTCAATGTATTTGCGAAAATTATATAAAAGTTTTCGTGAGAACAACATGCATTTTGACGCTACCAATCCACAATTCTTCTGACGGTACTCTTCCACCGCCACAAGACCATTTATTAAGTCTTCGATTGCCATAAAAACCAACGTGGGGGATATCCTGTTTAAAATCTGATAGAGCTTAATCGGCAATAAAAAGAGAATACTTTTTTATCGAAATGACATACAACTGACATCTCAATGCAACCATCTTGAAGGAAGTTTAGCACTCTATAGAGGAAAGTCGAGGCTTGACTAAGGTCAATCATGCTTGACATTAATAATTGCAATCTCCATGTCTGAGTCATCACAAAGATAATATCATCTGAACAAAAAGCTATGCGTCAGAAAAGCTTTCGTTTTAATGAATGCAAGAAACGATAAAGGTTTGTGAATTCGGATGCAAAGTTGCAGACTTGATGTTGCATTAAGATCTTTTAACTTTCATCCGAATTTGATGTCAGCTGTAATATTCAACACACAGATAAAATAAATTGAAACCTTTAGAAATTGAAGCCTCTCAATGCGTCCAAAAATTTGTCTAACTTAAAATTAAACCCCGTGTTGCTATCACCAGTGCGAACTATTTTAATTCTAAACTTAATAATTAACGCATCATTCCGCGAGGACGAAACAGTGGATGACGACAGATGGCTTCGTAAGCCAATCTATTGCTCGAGTGTGCAATTCTCATCAACGAGTTATACCACTTAATCCGACCAGGAGGCAAAGTTATTGAGGAATAAATGTTTATTTAATCATCTCCGAAGAGTTTTTTTTTATATTTCCACCCCACGCGACCATATTTCCGAAGAGGCATAAACTTGATTTTGCTATAATTACAATAGGCGATTCCGAAAGAAACAATTTCTAAGCAGAGGAAATTTCCTATCGTCAAGAGCAATTTGCTTCTTTTTATCGAGTAGAGTCGGAATTCACAGAGCTAGACAGGGGAATAAGAGATGAATTTCCATTACCAACTCTTCTTTTCAACCATCACGCGGAGGAAATTGTAAGGGAGCCATGGAAAAGGCTGGAGGCGACTGGAGTGAAAGTAGGTGGGGTGTTCATAAAAGCAGTGAGATTAGCAGGTGATCTAGAAGCATTAGTTATTGCAAGGAATGGTATAAAAAACTCTTCCATTTCCACAGTAAATTATAATACCACCATGAATTTGTTGCCGTGCCGCATCATGAGGTGAAGAGTTCGTACAAGATGGCGTTGTATAAATACTATTCCAATGGAGTTGGAAGGGGATTAAAAGAAAAAAAGGAATCAAAGCAACGAAATAATTCATACCTTGAGACAACCGAAATAATTAGGAAGGGTCCAAAAACCTTCGACGAGTAATACCTTGAGTTTGAAATCACTACTGTTTTTTTCTATTTAGTACCCTGCAAGCCACTGATAGGGTGTGTGGCAGGGGGTGATTACACATCAGACTACCCTTGACCCAAAACACCTCTCTCTCTCCTAGCGCAGTCGGACAAATATTATTTTTTTCTGATCCCTTTACGTTCGTGGAAAAAAATGACATCTTAAACATGTCTCGTCTGCACTTAAACTCTGGAAACATTTAACTGTACCATTTCCCCTAAACACATGAATTTACCCTGTTCGGTCAATGCTTGTTACTAAAAATTTGGGAGAATTTTTAATGTTCCTGATAAATTTAGTCTCTTCTGTTGGAATTCTTAAAGCTATTTTACTGCCCAACTCCTCCTATTGCATTCGTCAAGTTTTCAGAAATCATGGCTAAATACTCCGCGAATGTTAAACAATTTGTTTCAATATGTTGCTCTTCCTTCCGGATAACATTATTATTGGCGATATTCTGTATTCCTTTATTTTTTCAATCCAAATTCTCGTTTATTTTTTATGAGCAACGTTTGAAAAAGGATTGTGAGCCTAACGCATTTTGTTTATTTTGAAATTTTTACATATTTCGCTCATAAATGTTACTTTTGTGTTAGTTTATTACCCATCCTGATACCTAATTTGACACCGGTGAAACATTATGTCGCAAATTATATCTTTTGTGTCTGATGCTCATACCTGTTAATGGCTTTGACGACTACACATTTATTGGCAATGAACACCATGCAAAATTGTAAACCTCTATTCGAATAATCACGAGAAATTACAGGTTGTAATTATATCATTTATAAATACTGGATATGGTATTTCTAAATTCCACTTTATTGTTCGCTTAAAAAACCTTGCTCTAATAACGTACTATCGTTCATCACGACCTTGGTTCACAGGTGATTCATAGTACCTGCACCATGAGAGTTTGTAAGTTGAAAGATGAATCAGATTATGAAACATTTATGGCATGTAGACATAGGTAGCTCTATATAACTCACAATTTGGGGGTACGTTTACTTTCACTTTACCACTGCCAAAGGTAATGGCTATAGCCTTTTTTTCCTCAGTAAGGCGTCTGACTCCAGTGAGGTAGCCATTTCAGAGATGGCGCCGAAATAAAAACACTTTTGAAGGAACACAACGGGAGACCACCACAATTATTTATCCCAAGGAATAATTATGTAACTTGGAATGGAGCAGAGACGCGTGTAGGACCAGGATCCGAAGGTAAACCGAACCTAAATCCATATTTGATATAAATATATCTCGGAGAAATGTACTAGAAATATAGAAGTACATAGTTTGTGTCAAAAGTAATCTAGTGTGTAATCAACCACTGCCACACACCCCAGCGGTGGCTTCCAGGGTACGTTGTATCTATTCAAATAATGATAACTTTTATTTTGTTGCAAATACTGGGCCATTTGCTTGAATTCCACAGGGATTTCCTCTCAATTTGGAAAAAAATACAAGAGACTGAAAAAATGCAATAATAAAACTTATTCAATGCATAATATTTTATTTCTTGAATCTCTTCCAGGAATAGCGACACTCGTCAGACGGTAACACATCAGTCTACTTGAACTGTTCGTGTCATAATAGGCTTGGTTATTTGCAGCTCTATTTCATATGCAAATGCCATTTTATTCTCTGCATCTAATCTGCATTGCTAAAGAGTAATTCTGTGAATAAATGGACGATCGTCAAATGACCGCTCAATCACTATGAGAATCAAAGAAAGAAAGATCATTGTATAGATACATGTTAACATAACAAATTACACAAAAAATAGCACCATTTAGGTAGCCATGGGAATGTTAGGTCACACGGAAATTATTTTAGTACAATTGCGACAACTGAACTAGCGAATAAAATTAAAACACGTTCACTCAATGCTATTAACCATTTCACCACAGCACTCTCTTTCCATAAGTGAAATTCATCGCCACGATAAGGTGCCAAAAGGATTTTACACACGATTTATGTTCATTCGTTGGTGCAGCTTCACAGCAAGTAATGAAAACACAGTTTTAATTTCACAGTTGTTATAAACATTAGTTTTGAAATTACAGCTATCGTACTTGTAGATATTGGGTGTATTCCATCGACGCAACCTAAAATTTACTAAAATCTATGCATCAGTAGTTGACTTACATTAACTATTTTAACTCGCAAAGGTTAAGTTGTTTGATGTATATTTGTAATAGTAAGGACATCACAGAAGATTAATAAAATAATAAATTATTTATCAATGATATTATAACGGTTGAGGTATGTCTTGGATGAATAAAATAATCCCTGCTTACTTTCTGAGCCTCACCTTACCTAACACCTCACGCTTCAATAAACCCTTCTTCAATTCCGCATACTTTCTTCTTCCTTTCATTCCGTCCAAAATGCCTAGCATTTTCCTACTATCACCCTTGCTCGCCTAACTTCATCTCCTCTATCACAGTCTTCACCACTCCCATGTCAATGAAATGGTCTGCATCGAATTGTCTTCCCACCCTTGAATTTCTCCCAAAGACACTCATTCCTCCTCCTTTCACCGTGCCTTGCATTGCTTCGTTATTTTCTTTTTCTGTGTACTTTACATTTTCCATCCTATTTCAACTTTACGTCTCAAAAACTTCCTATTTACTTCAAAAAACTACGGGAGACTGACCGCGACTGTTACTTCATGGACTCGTCCGATGCAGTGCTTCGAAATACAGGAATTTCGTACTTTTCAAATTATACGCCTTGACCGCAGGACTCGAAATCAGGATCCCGGTCAAGGTGAATGATTTTACACTCAATTTACAGCATCTGACTTCAACCTACTCCTATAATCTTGCTCCAACGACCATGTTGCCTCACCTCACAAAAACTACGCCCCATTTCGAAGTTTAGATCAATATTTTCTTTTTGCTTACTCAATAAGTATCAACCCCCAAACAAGTATCAATCTAACATTTTACTCGTAGTTTAATTGGATACAGAAAGATTTGTAGTAAATTGAAAAATATATCAACATCCGTGAGCTTGCGAATTCTCATGAACTGTGCATTTTCGATGATAAAGTGGACGCAATTCAGCAAAACAAATACGTTCTCGTGATATTTGCAGGGAAAGCCTGTAATTAGGGAAAACTCGATCACTTCTGCGGCAAACAGAACAAAATTAAGACCAGAGATGAATTCTTCCCCCTTTGAAACAGGATTCCTACTGCAAATGAGTGATGCGAAAGATTTTCGTGAATTTTCATTAAAAAAAACTAGAGGTGATATTAATTTTTAGGTACCTCGACGACCGTGGTCATTTTTTTTTAAATCTTACTAGGTATATATTAAGAAAAAGAACAATCTCGTCCAGTCACGTTCTTATTGCAGAGAAAGAATTTTAATTTGACTTCCACATAAAAAAAGCACCGTTAAAACATTCACAATAAGAATCAAGAGATTGGCATAAATTTGCAGCGTCAGTTAAATGCGAATGTGAAGAAAATTATAGCAATCAACCAGAGAGAGAACTTTTCCGAAAATTTTACAAAAGATCGTTACACAACTTGGATACAAATTTGAATTTTTTTGTAAAAATTTACGCTTCGGTAATTCCGAACGAAGGAAATGAGACATCGCGACAAGCGCCTCGAAAGACATGCTCCATCGACGATGCCCTTCTAGAAATGGCAATTGATGGGAAAATATTAAATTTGGAATGAGTAAGGCCACAACAGAACAAGCTAAATGTAAATCAGATACATTTTTCAATTCGGCTGTCGCGTTTTCTCGGCATTGTGTACCTAAGCCCAAGTGTTTATAGTTTCAGCGCCGACAAACATTTCCGAGGTGCAAGAAAATTCGACCCTTGTTCGTGAACTCCAGCACACATTCAGTACGTACCTTTCGTGGGGTCGTAAGGAACATCTGGCAGATACGATAAATTACGAGAACATCGCTATCAGCAATATCGATCAGGAAGAGTCTATTAAAAGGATTGGAGCAGGAATAAATTCGGGTTGCTCGAACCAATGTGTAATCGTACTGACCTTGATTTGAATGCAACTTTTCAATTGGAATTCCCGAACGAGATGCTGCGATACGGAACGCATTTGAATCGTTTGACGAGACTATTATTTTCGCGATTTTTTGCTGAATGTTCAGCTTGAACCCATTGGATACGAAACTCACACGATCATGCTCCAAAAACCCATACAACGCGGCACATCTATTTAGAACGTAGTGCGACACAATTCGTGACCCGCTACTACTTTTCGTGCGACCTACGACCGCTGATGTTGTAATTTTTATTGAAATCCAAAACATTTGAAGTAACACAAAATATTGAAATTTTTTAAAAGCAATAATAACAAAACTTAAATTTGTCATATTAATTAATGTAATATGTAATTGTGCACTAATTCTCTTTACAAAACGAATCAAATACATGAACTAATTTACGAGTCTTACTGACATTTTCCAAATGCGGAAAATATCTGTCGAAAAGGCATAGTTGAGATGTGGAGCTGACATGCTGACATTGCGGATATTCCTTTTTAGTATGATACCATTTTCATTCAAAGTATTTTACCTGTTAAAGTTAAACTCAAGGAAGGCTCCTAACGACTATTATCCTCTACGCATCTTGAGAACTAAATTTATTTACTCAAATAATTTCCGTCTTCAGTTCTTCATAAATTTTACCTTTCTTTATGGTGTCTAACAAGTCTGTTCTCTTCCTCTACACGCGTTGCCCAACGTTCTTCATTCATCGCGGCTTTCGCAACTTCGAACAAACTTCAAATGCTTCCTCTATCTACTGTATCTACCTTTTTCGGATTTCATCCAGCAATTTCCGACCTCCGTCCACCCAATTTAAAACCACGGCGTTGGTTTTTACCAACTTATTTTCACCATATCCATTTGCCACAAAGACCAGTATTAAGATCCATTAAGAGTCATTGACATCCACCCTCTCGATATAAAAATATCGAAGGAATAAAGAGTATTCTGAGATATGCGGACAAAATCTTTTCCGTCAACATCGTCCAAATGGACCGTAGGCTATATCATTGTATGACCTAGATATTCTTTCACTCTGGTTTTACAGTCCCGATAACGTTAACGTAACCATTGACCTTGCGCCCCTGGGGTAAAACCCGAGGGATGACTATTGGCACACTCAGCTTCATCCAGGCTATGTGATATTTTTGGGTACGCGGTCTTCCTGAAAAACAACAGGCGACACAGGGAGAGGATATGTTCTCCCCACTCCCTTCTACACTGATGTGTGAATTTTACTGCGGTTTGTCTTAGTACGGGCTGATCTGTGCCCTCGCCTATCAAAGCAACCTTAAGTCTTGTTCACATTTGGTGGTAATTTTACAGATTCGAATAAAAAGGTGGCTGGTATTAGATTTAGATGAAAGCACCAACATTTACTGAGTCTCAGACATCGGTGACAGTATCCAATAATCAAACCAGGCACATCTTGAAAGCCTACAAGAACGGAGAACCACGATTTACTAATTTACCAGCGCTTTGGTACGCGTTGTGGCAGGACGGAGAGGTGATGAGAGTTCAAATGGTAGAAGCTACGTGCCAAAACGTCGATTTTCGCAGCCTTGATTTCAAGAACGTGAACTTTAGGCGCCCGTTATAAGTTGCGATCCTTAAGCATGATTTTGGAATGTGAAGCGCGACACCACTACAACGCAATGTTTACGATATTCCCATAAAAACATCTGCGGATGCAAAAAAAATCGAAAAGTCACAAAAAAATACCACTCGACCTCTCCCCTCCCGCGATCCACAAACGCGATGCTAGTATGCGAAACGCGATAACAAAACATCGGTTATATTTACAACATTCGATCTTACACAAATCTGGCAACTCAAGCTTCGAAACTTTCCAAGAACTCAACTCGACCTCTCATCTTTCTCTCCTCTGCCGGTTGAAAATTTTCGACCCTCATCCTGCCCTTTTTCTCTCCTGATAACAACAACGCAACCGAGAAGAAACGCGGACATGTGTGCGAGGCGCCGAGAGCAGAGCGCTCTCAATTCCACGCTGATAAGGCCCTCCCGAGGGAAGGGATGGGAATACCGCCCCCTACTTCCTTCTCCCCCTTCCCCCTCTCTCTCTCCCCTACCCAATCACGACCAAGACTCCGCCACTTCTTCTCCCTCACTCCATAGAGCTCTTGAGGACGACGGGAGGCTGAGGACTGAGTGAGCGCGCGCGCCAGGGAAAGACTTCGAGCGTGCCTGAGTGAAGAGGAGTCGTCAAGAGAGACCGTTCCGGAAGGAAGAAACCCCGATTCGCTGTGTGCCTAAGGGAAAACAAGGTACGAACCAAGAGGGGGGGGGAGGGGATAAGGGTTGCGCGCGTGCGGTAAACGAAGCCAAAATCGCTGAGGGCTGGTTTTGAAAACCCGGTTGAGGTTCAAACCCGCTGATAAAAAAAACACGTGTTCCCCTAGGCTTCGCTAGTATGTCCCCACGAATACATTCCTCAAGTCAGACAAAAGCCGGGCAATTTTATCTGGCGACGACAACTCCGCGGGACACCCGAGTGTTGGTTCAGGAATATGCCCGATTAGGAAATTGGTGTAAGCCGTCGTGGTAGAATTGGTAGAACGAGAGGAAGGATCTCCGATTACAATATGCCACCAGTTGGACTTAATTCACTACAATCTAGGTTTCGGTGTTTCTGCTGAGATGGGATTGCTGCGTCGGCTAACGTGCTGGCTTCCCACCCCGAGTTCACGGGTTCGAATACCGACGATGGCCGAATTTCTCGGAGGTATCCCGATTCCTACTTGTGTGCCATGTGCAGAGGACCTCAAGTGGAGTACTTCGTCCGTTGGATGGGACGTTGAATTGTGTGACCCCTTGGTGTACATAACGCTTTTTGCACAAGTGCACATCAATGCCGACGCTAGGTTTCTCTCCACCCTTCCCGCATATCCTGAATATCCTACCCCAATCTAATTACCCAAATACCCTTAAAGCCGCTAATGATCTCAGCGGTCGGTTGCCATCCACCAATACCTAATTCAACTCCTTGGTGGTTTTACATCATCTCCAGACCTTAAGATGTCGAAGAAGGAAGGTTCAACTTCCCGACAGGGAAGGACATTTGGTACCCCACTAAGTCAACTATAAAAACTAATCATATCCTTAGTTACCAACGCAAAGGTTGGTTTAATAGCTGGGGAAGGGTAGAGCTCACCCAACACTAAGTTCTATACGGCGTGTGAAATTCACACATCAGGGTAAGGGGGCATATCCTTTCCCTGTGCCGCCAATTGTTTCCCAGGAAGATCTGGTATCCGAAAAATCACATAACTTGAAGCCGAGGGTGTCAAAAGGCGTTATGAGGTATTGAACTTGGGTCTTCCGGTCAGTACCCCAGCGTTCTACCCATTGGATTATCACATATCCTAAACACAAAAGAAAAAATAATCAATAAATTTCAGTACTTAAACAAGACGAAAATCAAAGTGTGGCACGATTAATGTTAAAGCCGCTGGTTTCCATCCAGCGTTTCCAGCCCCTTCTTTTCCTCAGTTCTTTCCTTCTCTTCCTTGAGAAAGGTGGCTTGGACCACCGAAAATTCGAAAACTAGTGAGTTTCTTTTCTTTTTTGTTTGTTTTTGTCTGTGTCCACTAGTACTAACTTCATTTACATTATTTTTTATGTATAAATATGTATATATATATATACATATGTATATTAATATTCATCTGAAAATTAATTTAATTTTTTGGGGACATGTCACGCCAAGAGGTTACGGAGTAAGGGTTTCTAAGTTTTTGTAACAAATGGGTAAAAACCAGGAACAGGCAAGGAGAACAAAAATGTTTTTTTTTAATGTTTGACACAGTGAAATACATCGAAATAACCTTCTCTGACGGTGATTTAGAGCTATCAAAACATAGGTCGTAATAAATCAAGTTAAAATTCGGGAAAAATATCGAAATTAGTCATTCAACGAGGAATGACCCAGAACTTCCCATACTGGGGACATTTTTGAATTCCACATACCATTGAGCTTAGTATTACTACTTGTATAATCACCAATAGAATCGTTTTCGGCGAAACCGTCGGCTGGATGCACTTAAACGAGTGTGTGGGAGAGGAAAACATTTTGGAGCATTTTGTTTTCATCACATTAATTGGGAGCATTCTTGCTGTGCAAGCAGAGCGAGTATTTTTTTCAATAGCGCCAAAGGTAGAAATTCTCCATCATTACCCGAGGGCCAACACTTTACGCGCAAGAAACGGGCTGATTCAAGGACATTGTAATAGGACAAGTACATTATTAGACGGGATAATTAAGTCAGTTTGCGTTATGTCAGTCAGACGTCGGGGGAAAGAAAAGTGAATCCATCACAAATGTGTGACATTGTAGTTAGATTACGGTCGGAAAAATGAGCACGAAACTTTTATCAACAATTTGTAAGTGTATATATACACATATTTAATTATATATATATATATATATATATATATATATATATATATATATATATATATATGTACTCGTATGCGTATATGCAAAGATGTATATATTCATATATGTATGTATATATATCTATATATACAAACATACATATATTTATTTATATTTGTGTACATAGACATATATATATATATATATACACACATATAATGATCTGATTTTAATTAATTATTTTAGAAATATATACACAAAATATAATAATACAGTACGAATTTAACAGAGAAAATACGCAGAAAAGAGAGGAAAATGATAAACGTTTCAGCGATCTTGTCGCCTGTATCCGATGAGGAGGACTTCTTTTCGTCTCTTGAAAGAATACGATACATTGAAGATACTTGTGCGCCGCTTTCCTTTCTATTGGCTGGAATTAAATCTTGTTATATTTGACCCCGTCGTTGCTCACTTAACTTACTTCCTTGATCGGGACTTGAACAGCGGATCTTTTAACTTGGAATATTTTTACACTTTTTTACACTACAAGAATTATTTCCCGATTGGTTTTCTCTTATTCCCCAAACACGCTTCCGAACACAACACTCCCTTTGATAAATGCTACAGTGTCCCAAAGCACTTTAGCATCCCTCCCTCCCTCTGACCCTCCACTGAAACTCAAAACAGTAGAGCAGGCGTTCATCTGGCTCCTGGATTCCTGAAATTGCCCAGGCATTAATATTAGACCTTAATTACCTCGATCTTCACATATTTTCATCCCCCCACCGCCCCCAAAACCTTCCATACCATCCCCACCCTTCTAAAAATCCCCCCAACTCTTCCCCTCGCAAACCTTTTCCCACCTTCCCCTTCTATTCAGTGTCTCCAGCCACTTCTGTTGTAACCTTTTCCTCAATTCCTTCCTTCTCTTCCTTGAGAAAGGTGGCTTGTACCACCGAATATTCGAAAAAGAGTGAGTTTCTTACATATTTTGGGTGTTTCAATGTTTTTTGTCTTTGTCCACTAGTGCTAACTTCATACGTGTGTTCATTGTAATATTCATTGTGTGTGCGTATATATAAATACTCCTAGAAAAGTAGAAAAGTACATTCAAATCGGATCTAGCCTATGTTACTTTGTGCAAACCGCTGGTGCAAACCCTTTTGGTGCAAAAACTTAGAAGCCCTTACTCCGTAACGTCTTGGCGTTATGTGTCCCCAAACAGACAAGCTAATGGTCAGGTGTGTGTGTGTGTATGTATATTGCACAACGTAACATATGCTAGATCCGATTTGAATGTAATTTTCTAGAAGTTGTTGGAATTGACAAATTAATTATTTGAGAAAAACATTTTTTTTCACCCACAGATGGTAGCACATGTTTAGCTCAGAATTAAGATTTCAATTAATTCTCTTAAATGAGGAGCGGCAATTAAACTCTTACATTCTTTCACTAGCTACTAAATCATCCACAAACGTATATTATTATTCATGCTGACAGCCGAGAAAACGCCTCGTACATTCCAAACAGTTGCTGTAAAATTTGTCAGCCTCGGATTATTTCTTCGAAAGTTAAGTTTAAAACTGCATCACTTCTTCAATACACTGCTGATACAAAATTGTATAACCTATTATTTCTTTATGAGTTGACATTTAACTTCGTTTTTACGAATGCAGTTTTCATAATGTCTGACCAAATAAAGTCGAATTGGTCCAACGCATCCGCGAAGTCGCGTGCAAGCAGACGTGAAGAAGACACAGTGAAGAAGACACAGTGAAGAAGACACAGTGAAGAAGACACAGTGAAGAAGACACAGTGAAGAAGACACAGTGAAGAAGACACAGTGAAGAAGACACAGTGAAGAAGACACAGTGAAGAAGACACAGTGAAGAAGACACAGTGAAGAAGACACAGTGAAGAAGACACAGTGAAGAAGACACAGTGAAGAAGACACAGTGAAGAAGACACAGTGAAGAAGACACAGTGAAGAAGACACAGTGAAGAAGACACTGCCGAACATGATTTATCAACGTCGATGTTGGTTAGATATTATCGGACGCTTCATTACCAAATATCCTATTAGCTAATCATCTCGATCGTTCGGAATTCTTTCCAAAACTATTTTATTATCTGCAACAATATCGCATTTCTAATCTTTTCCAACAGTTGATTCCGGACTATTGACCTCTCCTACAAATGAAAACTGTTGAGAATACGTTTAATGAGTTAATATCTTCGCCTCACCAGTTTGGGCGTTTTAAGGAATCATTTCCCCCCCCCCACTCGCTATCCGAGACAAAAATAAGAAGAACCGTAACATCGGAAAAACATAAAGTTGTCCGATATCTTGAATAATTAATCACATATTGAACCAATGGCTGTGACCGCACAAATCCTGCCACGCGCCCTCGTTGGGGTAGTAGTTAAAATTATCCGACAGCTTATGTCATTTTGCACTAATGTCTTAAAAAACTGCCATGTCATTTAAAAAAATCAAACAGCTTCTACTTGATTAAATAATACTTAAAGCCAATAGCCTGAAAATTTATCACGCTATACTTTGATCAAGAAGCCAGTCTCTACGAAAAACGTTTAAAACCCGGCTTAATGAGTAAAAGTGTTATCCCCAAATAACCATAAACACAGTAATGAACCTGAAGGTCGGTTTGGTAGGTGATGGTAGAGCCATGTACCAAGCCCGACAGCGTGTGAAATTCACACATCAGGGTAGGGGGGGCCAGTTCCTCTCCCTGTGCCGGTTGCGGTTTCCCAGTAAGATCTGGTACCCGAAAAATCACACAGCTTGGGTTCAGCTGCATGTGCCCAGAGAGACTTGCCCGGGAATCGAACCCAGGCCCTCCGGTCAGTAGTCCAACGCTCTATCCCCCGAGCACCGCAACCCATCTTCCCCTAATATGGATCCCAAACCTTCCCTTATTTTTAGCCTATCGCGTGACCCCCGAATATTAGTCACAATGCCCCCGAACGTGATGCACTGTCTGGAGCAGGTCACATTCATCGCAGGGAGGTAGTCGTTTCTCTTCCGTGAATAAGAGGTATGAGTGGGTCAGGGCACAATGTCGTCTCCTCAAGCGTGTGATGGTGACTTCGTTCCCTCCCGACTCTTCGTTACGTTCCTCGTTGGGGCTCGTATCGTATATGGTACCCATCTCCATTGGCAACTTCTTCCGCGTACGACGGAATCACATAACACGGATGTACTTGGCCGGCATAAACTGGAATGAATACTTTCGTATCCACGACCAACCAAGTCAACCGCACTCACATGAATGGATTCGGTGGGGGTAGGGATGGCGAGGATGTGTAGGGAGTAAGGGAGGTAATTATAGCCCGCAGCTGGTTTAACTGGAAGATTAAGAAAACAGACGAACTCGTCCAAAAATAAGTTTCCCTCTCAATGGCGGAGCGGAGCGTCGCTCTTCCCCTACACACACACACAAACGAAATTGACGGGTGCGAATTGGGAAGTTCACGGACAGGGTTCACGTCGCACTCGTGAGGCTCAGGGAGGGGGGGCGGGTGATTCAACGTTGTTTATCTTGCCGTGCTAATGAGAATCACCTTCGCGTTCGATATCCCAGGTGCTCAGAAGTCGCACCGGGTCCTCTTGTATAACGCCGCGATGGCCGGAGACTGCACGGAAGATGCCGACACGCGACTTAATAAAAAGACTAGATATTTAGAGAGATTGACTCTCGAAATAAGTGAATAATACCAGTCTCGAGTTATATCGGCGCGTCGATTTTCATTTTATCTCATGAGAATCGGAGTGTTTTATTTGTTACAAAATATTTGAAAAAAAAAACCTGTTAATTACAAATAAATTGCCGAGAAATATTTAAGATCGGATGCCATTAACTAGAAAAAGGAAAACAGGCATTTCATATTTTCATCCGAAAATTTCCTTGATGAATTTAAGATGATTTACTCAATGGGATCAAGCTGCTTCATCAAAACTCCCAAAACATTTTTAATATGGCTTTTTAAACCTCGAATAAGCCCTACGTCCGATCTTAAAATCAACAATAAAATCCTTCGCTCAGTTTTATCTCATTCGAACTTCGGCGAGTGTTTGTGTGTGTGTTTGTTATCTGTACGTATAATTTCAAGCCGAATACGGAGTAAGCGACAGGGCCAAACGTTCAAACATGTAAACAGAAAAAACCAACAAACATGTTTATTTATAATTCCCAAATCGTCCAGGCACTTTCAACGAAGCGTGTGGGGCATTGCTTAAGAATCAACGGAAAATGTCACGTACAAGGGTGAGTTTCATTTCTCTGCTACAATATTTGAACAAACGATCGAAAACGAGTAGTTTACCCCTCTTGTTCACGTTCTTGAATTCTCCCGAAAAATATCCGGACTTATATATTTCGCTAATCAGTTAAGCAGACAATAGAGTATCTTAAGAGTAATGATAACTCAGCGCTGATGACCATTCTTAGCACCTCAAAGCCACGCGGGAACAGGGCTTACGTTGTGATACGAGCAAGAGGCATCTGTTCGGACGCAGTCGGAACAGTGGTCGGTATCCCGCGAATAAAAAAGAAGAACATTAATCAGCCACTTTCGTTCATTTCTTCTCTGAGGATACCCACTTCCCTACCAATTGCTTGCAGAATGATAAATTTTACTTTACGATTATTTTTTAGGTAACACAGGCCTACAAAAAAAATTTTTTTTTGGTGCCGGGAATCTTTGTGTTGATTTTAACTAAATTTGTAGAGCTGAATCCAAATTTGAAATCCGTTTTTATTTAACAGCTCTACTTTTTCAGATATGGCACATCTTACGATTAGTTGTTTTAATATTTGATATATTCCGGAAAATAATTTTCAAAGTTAAATAAATCTATAAGTATACATGGGAATATATGGTAAAAGAAAATAGGAAAAATATTACAGACTTTGTGAAACGTTCATACTTGGCATATTTTGGTGTTAAGCTTGGTGACCAAGATAAAACATGGGCACCGCATTTTGTGTGTAAAACATGTACTGAACATCTGCGGCAATGGACAACGGGACAAAGGAAAAGTCTAAAATTTGGTGTGCCAATGGTGTGGAGAGAACCTGTGAACCATATTGACGACTGTTATTTTTGCATAGTAAATGTTTCGGGAATTAATCGAAAAAATCGCCACAAGTGGACATATCCAGATTTGCCTTCAGCTAGACGCCCGGTACCCCATTCAGAAGAAATACCGATCCCAATATTTCAGACGTTACCAGATATATCTAAGGAAGAATTTGAGTTATTTGAAAACATTTCTCATTCTATTGACGATAGTGGCAGTGACTACGAGGGGGTATCAACAATTCCTCAACTATTTAATCAAGATGAACTAAGCGATCTTGCTAGAGAACTGAACTTATCGAAGAAAGCATCCGAACTACTAGCATCAAGACTGCATGAAAAGAATTTAATGCAACCCGGTACAAAAATAAGTTTTTATCGCACAAGGGAAAAGGATATGCTACCCTTCTTTACTCAAGAAGACAGTCTTACATTTTGTTTAGACGTTAAGGGTCTTTTGGAAAAAATGGGACTACTATCACGATATGATGCTAGTTATTGGCGTTTGTTTATTGATAGCCCCAAGCGTAGTTTAAAATGTGTACTTCTTCACAATGGTAACAGGTTTGTCGCAATACCAATCGCTCATTCAACTAAAATGAAAGAAGAATACGATACAATAGCATTGGTCTTACAGAAGATAAAATACCAGGAACATCGCTGGGTGATTTGTGTAGATTTAAAAATGGTGAACTTTCTTCTTGGGCAGCAAAGTGGCTACACAAAATATCCTTGTTTCTTGTGCCTCTGTCTGTCTGCTCTTTTCGAATTTCTCCTATGAAATTTCCCCTCTTCGCCAACCCCATTCAAAATCACCTCACCATTTTTCTTCCTCTGACGAACTTATTTTCTCCATTCTCTGCCACACCCATGAGTGGGATAAACGGTTTAAAAGAAATGCCATGAGCGGAAACTGGACAGGTGCGAGAAAGCTTTTTTTTGTATCATCAGATGAATTAGAATGATGCGTAAGTCAAGTAATATACCCATTGGGGATCTTTTGAAATAATAATAATAATAATGCTTACTGACGTTTTATTGCGTAATGACGCGTTTAATAGGTCAATTACGTAGACGATGACGTTGCGTTGGAATTGAAATGCTTTGAACGCAATGAATCGCCGAGGAAAATTTCTATTTTAATCATTTTAAAATTTATAAACTAGATAGAATTAGAGTCCTTCACCGATACGTTTGGGGCCTTTCATTTAAAAAAAAATCTTACCCCACTCAGGTAAAAACTGAAAATGGCGCGTCCCCTAAGACCTTTGAAATAACTTTGTTCAGAAACTTAACGACCGACGTGACTATGCATCGGTTATAACTCATAACGCTTAAGGCATTAAAATATCGTAGTTTTGCCTCCGTCGCCTTTGATAATGCCGCACCGTCGACTTCTTCTTTTGCAAATTTCACCTTGATTTTCCGTGACAGTCTCCGCAAACCTTTCCGCGTATCTTGTCGTGCGTGTCGGAGACGCAGTGCGATGCTCGGCGTAATCAATAGGTAACCCAAATTGACATCACATTTGGTCACATTTCCAAAATGGCCTTGATAACTCACGTCCTCAAAATTCAACCATAACTATTGTCTACAGATGAAGAGACTTTGCGGTTAGGAAACGTTGAGGGAAACATGGGAAGGTCTGGAAGCTGACAATTGAAGTGAGCAATGCGATAATTTGAATCCGTTAGGTTTGCTGATGAGCAAGCAATATTGAGTAATTTAGCGTAGTGATAGCAGTTATCACCGAGTTTACAGGAACAACATGTGACGTATAATGAGAATTAACAACTAGAAAACAAAAGTAACAAGATTCTCGATAAGTAGGAAATTTAAGTTAAACATTAAAAAGTAGGTATGAATTAACCAGAACAGGTGGATCAGTTCATTTTTTGCGCAATATTTCTCAGAGAAAATAGAGCATCTTAAATGGGACACAAGGAGAGCAATTGCATTAGCGAAATAGGCATTTGAAAGAAGAGAATTGATGAAGGGTATGTTGAAGAAGAGATTAGTGAAGACTATAATATGGAACGTGGTGTTATATGGATGTGAGACCTGGTTTTTTGAGGCTAGGTGTTGAGAGTTAATAGGAGGCTTTTTTAGCAGTGAGTGTGGCGGAGAAAATGAGTTAGACCGAAGAAGACTAAAGCTGAATTTTCAAATAGGGTGGGCGAAGAGAAATAGGTACCGGATAGGGGGGGGGGACACCACATTAAATATTCCCTAGGGATCTTTCAAGACCTGCCTTTGAAATGGGTATAATAATAACCTGATTGATTAAACGAAACTATCACGAGAACGTAAATCGCAATGCACTTATTTTACTTGACACACTGTACTGTACTCGACCGTTTCTAGGCAAAAAACATATCGTAGCGGGATTTCATAAATTTTTGTTTCGAAAAACTATTTTGAAAAATTTGGGGAACACATGAGCGATATAACACTGACCAAGAAGGGAATAGAACACCTGCTACGTAGTATCAAAGAAAACAAATCACCTGGTCCGGAAGAAATACCTGCTATAATATTAAAGTAATTAGCCGAAAACATTGCCCCGTTTTTAGAAATTATTTTCCTAAAATCGATAGAAGATGGCTCAGTACCTCGCGACTGGAAGCTAGCCCATGTAACTCCCACTTATAAAGGTGCGGATAGGGATAAACCAACCAATTATCGACCCATTTCTTTGACATCGATCTCTTGTAAAATATTAGAACACATTATTGTCAGCAACATTATGAGATTTCTTGATAGTAGGAAAATACTAAGCCACAACCAGTACGGATTTCGGAAGAGCAGATCTTGCGAAACATAATTAGGTCTTTTCACTTACGACATACTTAGATCGGGAGAAAACAACACAAAAGTCGATCCAGTATTGGAGTGAAGATACTGAAAAACGTGTTCAGTTTTTCCCTCATGACTACATGATAGCGGGAGACCACCCCGCAGGCACATGCGGATTCCGACTTCGACCCATCGGTATAGACGGCGCGTAAAAATCCACATCAGGGTAGGGGGGCAGTTCCTTAATATACTGTGCCAGTTATGGTTTCCCAGGAAGACACCTGATACCCAAAACATCACAAAGCTTGGATGGAGCTGCAGGTGCCCAGAGAGGCTTGACCTATTCATTTTATGATAAGATATATTGTTGTACGATATCAACCCTTACGTGTGTATGTGCTCACAGACGCGATAGGCAATCACGTGAGAGTTTCAAACACCGCCGAAGGGAATCTGTCACTATCCAAGGTCATCGTCATATTACGTAAACCTATTCTAGGAGTTTTTTATCACCCTACTTCTCCACTTTGTAAGCGAAGTTAAGATTTGAACTCCCCTCCCACTTCTCACACGTTACGCAACTATCATCTTTGTCAATATATATTAAATAAAAGTCTAAAAGAAAAAGAATTTACGTTTGATGAAAGGCTGTTTCACCACGCTTATCTATTAATCCCTTCAAAGTACGTGTCTGCATTGAATTATGTTCGCAACTAATGACACCTTTTTTTTATTTGAATGGCTTTAGAATACATACGATGACATCAAATAAATGTTGAAAAAATCTTTGATGAGAGTGATCAATGTTTTGAATACATCAGAATAAGACAGTTTCACCAATGAGGGATTACACGTGTTTTTTAATGATGGAGTATATTTAAAATTATTTTTTCCTAAAAATGCCTGAAATAATGTAATCATTAACCTTAGTATGAGCCCTTATTAAAATCCCCAATACCTATCCATTAAGAAAACTTAATGGAAAAGCATACCCTCGAAGACCTTAGTAGTTTAAGGAACGCGATTATGGAGAGGATTATTATAAGTTGATTATGATATGTGGTCCCCTAACATTTGGATTTAATTTGCTGGACATGTTCTGATACATAACTTCCTGGAAAGTATTATGGAGGGGAAAGTAATAAGAAATAAAGGAGGAGGCAAAAGGCCAAGGAAGAAACATAGGGATTTTATTAAAAAAGCTATGAGAATGGCAACGTATAAGGCACAGAAGAGAGTGCCAATGGAAAGAGACAAAATAGCTGCAACGACAGGGCTCCGCCTTTGTCAGATAATGATGATACGTCGTGTGTGAGATTTTTCTGACAAACGATCGTATGGAAAATAGGAATTGGGTGATGAGTGAATAGGAAATGTCTTCCCTGAGACACGAGAGTTCGTTTGTCACAATTAAATGTTAATTTTGTCATGGACACAACCGGGAGAAACTATTCAACTCAACATTGTTTCATCAAAGGAAAAACAGCTGCAAGTGAAGACAATGTGATACCGAAAAAAATACAAACTTGCAATTATTCGCAATACACGAGGGCGAATTAAGTATCGTTTTCTTTTGCATGCCCACATTAAGGAAAATGACGATTGATACTAAATCGAGATGGCGGCGAGTCAACATCCGGTAATCTTAGAAGTGAAATAATGTTTATTTATTAGTTTTATGATTATTTGTTTATTTTATTAATTATTATTAAAGGTAATCTCCCGGTTAAAGTGGCTTTTTGGATGGGCGGGCACAACTGCCAAATAAATATCATGTGACTCCAAACAAAACACAATCCAACTTTCTCTACGTCAGGACCCTCTTTATCTCTGTGTATTTCCTTCCTCCCTTCATCCCGTCCAAAATCTACATCCTCTTCCTGCCCTTTCTCGTTTGCCTAACATTCTCCCCTCTATTACCGCCTTCAACATCCCACATCAAGTCAATACGCCTTTCATCCATTTTTCCTGCCTACATAGGATTTCTCCCAATAAACCCCTCTCCTCGCCCACCATCCCTAGTACTTCCTCATTTGTCTTCCTTTCGGTCCATTTCACCTTCTGCATTCTTCTCCACACCCACATTTCAAAAGCCTCCAATCTACGTCTTTGCTCCTGCTTCACTGACCACGTTTCCGCGCCGTACGGTCAATATCAGAGTTTTTACGAGTCTTTTCTCAACATCCTTACTCAACGTCCCCATCATCAACTCTCTCCTCCTTGTGTAAGCCTCTTTGCCCAGCGCAATTCTTCTCCTTAGGTCCCTAATGCTTTGACCGCGTTGATCTAAAACCCCACAAAAAATCAAAAAGCGGAGTCTCTTTCATGTGGCATCGAAGCGCGATATCGCATAAACTTTGCACGGTCCAAATTGTGCCATTGGCATTGAAGAGATAGAAAGGGAAAGGTTCAATGATCGGGTGCTCAGTAAACCATTTCCATTTTTCTTCGTACTCTTTGAATTGATGGCTTTGACGTCGGGATATCTTAATATTTGATGACTTGTGTTAAGCTTATCGATTGTCCTCGTGACCCGTCGATGCCTTACGAGAAGGTATTTGCGTCACGTGGGAGGAGAGAGTCGATAGACAAGGCAAATAAAGGCTTTCCAACAAGATGTTTTAGGGCAAGTATCCCTTTAACGGCTCCCAAGAAGATAAGGATTGACAGGAAAAGTGACGCGGACCACGAACAAGGAAATGAAACATTAAGATACTAATCACTAATTATCCTCGCGATCACTCAGATTACACGTCGGGGGTCTGAAAAGTTTTCGACTCGGAAAATTTCAGAAAAAAAAATGTCTTGTATCTTTGCTAGGTCGGAAACTTTTCGGACCACCCTTGTATATAGGGCGCAATGTGCGTAAAAATAGCAGCTCTGCCTCGTGGAAAACCGGCCGTAGAACGACTCAGTGACAGACAGAGCAGCCAGTTAATCCTTTGTCGTATATTATCTGGCAAAAGATTAAGCGCTTATCGTCAAATGGAAAGAAGATAACTGAATACAGTGAGCCAGAAGCTAACGAAAAAAATCCTCGTCTTTTTCTAATATTACGGTATTACCCTTAAGAAGTGAAGTGCGATGTGATTTTTCGGTAACCAGAACTTCCTGGGAAACCATAAGAAGCACAGGGAAATGGACTGGGCCCCATACCCTGATGTGTTAATTTCACACGCAGTTTTTGGCTTAGTGCTTCGTGAACTCTATCGTAACCTACCAAACCGACATTTGGGCTGATTATTACGTTTATGGTCTTTTTTATCTCCACATACACAAATATACCCTGCATGTACATTGTATATATATATATATATATATATATATATATATGCACACATACGTACGCACACAACCACAGGGAAAGGAACTGGCCCCCTACTCTCATGTGTGAATTTCACACGCCGTCGGGCTAGGTACTAGGTGAACATATAAGCATACGTGTGCATATATATATATATATGTGTGTGTGTGTGTGTATATAATGTAAATTGACTAACTAGTCGACTCAAACACAAAAACTAAAACATATAAAAGAGGGACTCACTGGTTCTCGAATTTTCGGTGGTGCAATCACCTTTCTCAAGAGGAATTAGGAACAGAACTTAGAATGTTTTAGTTTGTGTCGACTAGTTAGTCAATTTACATTATCGTGCACGTTCGTGGGTTTTTCAAGAAAGTGACTTTATATATATATATATATATATATATATATATATATATATATATATATATATATATATATATATATATATATAGATGATTTCTTCGAAGTAACACGGAAGTGTTGAATAAAAAACTTAGACAGTAACACACAGCACGAGAACACATAAAAAGAACACTCACAATAATATCTTGATAATTTCGACGGACTCGAGCTCCGTCTTCTTCGGAAGATAAGATATGACTAAGCTTAGTCATATCTTATCTTCCGAAGAAGACGGAGCTCGAGTCCGTCGAAATTATCAAGATATTATTGTGAGTGTTCTTTTTGTGTGTTCTTTTTGTGTGTTCTTTTTGTGTGTTCTCGTGCTGTGTGTTACTGTCTATATATATATATATATATATATATATATATATATATATATATATATATATATTTGCACACGTATGTATATATATATATATATATATTTGCACACATATGCCTAGTACTAAGCCCGACGGCGTGTGAAATTCACACATCTGAGTATACACATATATATATATATATATATATATATATTATGTTTGTGAATTTATATTATAATTGACTATAATGAAAATACACAACAACTACAAGAAACACTGAATTAAGTCCTTAATGAGATGAACCTATTTCATAAACGAACACTTGCATGAAGGGAACAATTTCATCCATGATAATCCAGAATAAAAGGATTTTTGCATATTATTAAGGTCATAACGCACGAATGTGGTTTCTTCTCTCATTACAAGGACTTTAAAGGAGATACAAATCATTTGAAGAGGAAGAATTAGCTAAGAACTAACATAATCGGCAATAGCAATACCATTTATACAATGTGATCAACGTATCATACTTATTTCAAAGCAGGTGAGTAACAAATTTGGTTTAGTGGTCAAATAAGCATTTTTTCTTGCGGCGTGAGATTGTCGATCAGTTAGGTCCGGAATTAATTGGAGGGAACGACATTTTTTTTTGACTGCGCAGTTGAGATAGGAGGCTGACCAACGAATGGGATCTGATAAATGCCAAAACACATAACTTTTTATTGAATTCGCATTACAAAAGGTTTGAGTACCAAATTACACCATCCAGTCCAGCTCTCATCATGTTGGGGCGTTAGCCCGTACAAAAATATCACTGCTTCGGTGCGACAAGCGACCACCTCTTCAGCGACAATAACTGTGCAATCGGTACTAAAAGTGAACAATGGCGAGCGAATGTGTAGATGGCGAACGTGTACCTTTCCAGTGTAAATAACGGAGAATTTTAAAGAAAGACTACTAGTGGGTTGGCAATTGGCCAAAACAATTTTCGGTTGGTGGATTGTACTTAACATATTACTTGGATTCAGTTTTTATCACTTTTTTCCCAAATTTTTTGTTATTTCAGTGTCTAGACTTGGTTTGATTATTTTTTGTGACTGGAATCTTTTTTGTCCCTTTTATCCATTATTTTGTCAAGCATAAGCTTGTTTACAACATTTAGGCAAAATGTTGTAAAGTGTTGTAAGGTAGCGTTGACTCCTTGTTACCCCGGCAAGCCCACACAACACCGGGTCATGTCGGGGCCAGGAGCTCCCAAGGTTATATACGTGACGATTTTCTCCATTCTCACATATTACCGCCATGGCACTCGAGCTCCAAAAATCAGGGTCAAAGATCATGACAACAAAATCAAAAAGCAAATTGAGGAATTGAGGACCCCAAAAATTTAATCAGCAACTTGCCGACCTGAATAAAAGCAACAACTCTGTGTGGAAGCTGGCCAAGAAACTAAGGAAATCCCCACCCAGTGACCCTAATATTAAAGCAAAAACGAAGACACTCACGACGTCCGTGGAGAAAGCCAAACATATGGCTAATTTCTACGAAAAGGTGTAGAACAATCAATGACAAGGAAACTGAAACCTCGGAAATGAAACAACAAACCGAAAGCTACACAGAGACAAAGGATGAACTACCGAAAATTACAGTAAAAGATGTAACCGAAGCAATAAGGAAACTTCCTAACAAGAAATCTCTAGGAGAGGACAAAATCCCAAATAAATTATTAGAAAGGCTCCCTGAAGCGGCAGGAGAACATCTAGCCAAAATTTTCAACGCCCCAATCTGCCTGGGATATTACTCAAAAAAATGGAAGGAGGCATTAATCAGATGTATCCCTAAAAAAGGAGGGAAAACCATAATAGATGAACGATTAAGACCAATATCCCTCCTCTCCAGCCTCGGTAAGCTTTTAGAAAGGATAACTGCACCGCATATTAGGAGACACGCGGAACAAAACGAAGTAATTCTGAAAGAACAGTTTGGTTTCCGCCAGGGTTACTCCACCGATCAACAAATTCACAGTCACAGATTTCGTCAGCGACGCTTTTAACAAAAAAGAACGAACCATCAGTATCTTCCTCGACCTATCAAAGGCTTTTGATAAGGTCTGGCATGGGGGACTTATATTACTGAGGCAAACTACGAATTACTTCGAAAATCTGTCGCAAAACTCAAACGAAGCTATGACTTATACTAAAATTAATAAAATTGGCCCATACGATAAGTATAAAAGACCTAATATGGTGTTAAACTCCTAAACAATAGAAAAAAATAATAATAATAACCAAAAAATAAATAATAGGGCAATAATAACGACGCTGGATTGGTGATCCAGAAAGAAATGTGAAAAATACATATGACACAGAGCAAAAGCCCAAGGAAGGCGACCTCTGAAAAAAAAGCCGCCTAAAAACGTTTTGTAAGGCATTTCTGCTCTGCTATCACAAATTCACTGAAAACGTTCACTATTGATGGCTGCCAAACAAATACTAAACAACGTGCCGTCTTCAAACTTGAAACATATGCTTTATAGGTTACTTACTTTCTAATACAGTGACCATTTTCAAACAACTACCGCCAACTCTAGGTCAGGCCGGGTATTTATGGTACCGTAAATATAGGTCGGCGACAATGGAGCCTTCCAATAAATAAACCGGCAATAATTGACAAGTTGTTGCAGTAGACGGACTTATTGCGTAAATAAGCAGGAGATGGTGAAGCCTTTAAAAATATTTGTCTCCTTTCCCCGTTGTTTTCAGAAATAGCCTTAATGTTGCCCATTACTGGCTGCTGGACTGTGTCAGCCATAGCGCTACTTGCCATTCTCGGGCCCTCGCTCGAACTATTGCAGCGGCAGCGATTGCATTGCATTGACAGCGGCGATTGCTTTCTCGCAGAAGTCGAGTGATAGTGTTGTGGTTAGTTACTCTTAAATTAAATTAATCCTAAGGGCACCCTAGCGTGGGGACCCACCCGGTTCACCAACAAGTGCAATACACCCGTGAGTGCTTTACTGGCTTGCCGAAATGAGACGACCTTCGTGTCGGTGAGGCGCAGAGCGCCACCCGGGAGTGAGTAAGTGGGTCTGTGTTAGCCACTCCTCCCGAATGCCTCGTAACCTGGAGAGTTAGTAAATAACGTACTGATAGAAGAGCCGAGATTAGGCAGTCGCTCCTCGACTCGACATTTTTCTATCTCTTACCAGATTATACCAACCAGATCGACGGGGTTTTATAAAAAAAGCGTGGCATCATAAGCGCCGTCATCTTCCAGGCACCGCCTGTGGAAAAAAATGCAACAAAACGGATATTTATATGCACACATTTTAGTTGAAACACATTTCACATGAAAAAGGACGAGTTATATTTCCAGAACTGCCCTCTGAGAACATTTCTTTTATGATCACCACAGAAAAGCAGGTGAAGCGGCATTCCGGTATCACTGGGAATGGATGAGACCTTAAGAAGAAAAGTTACAAAAAAATTTCCGAACTGTATAAATTAAACTTCTACAGTTCTTGATCTCGTTCATTTATTCGGTAGTATATATACATACATACATATACACACATGTATAATACTAACTCAAATATAGTCGTCTCGCGGTTACGATTTTCCATCATAAGAAGAAAAGATTTTTTAACTTTTCCGGCGGCCATTCATTTACACGAGTTAACGGAAAAATTTCTGTGTTTCCTTGTTTTCACAATTTTTGTTCGGCGTTCTATTCCACGCAAAAGAAAATAAAAAACGATAAGAATAGGAAAAATCGTAAAATTAGACACTTATTACAAAATTGGCGCATATTAAATTATAAATATATAATAATTTAGCTATATTGTTTAACTCTTTGTACTTCATTTTGCCTAACTCTGTGTTTACATTTTTCCATCTTCTTCTCTCATCCATCTTCGCAATCATCTCATCCGTTACCCATGGTTTCCTTATCCTTTTCCCGTTAACGGTTCCTATAGTGTCTTTAGCGGCTTCCAATGTATCAAGAAAGGGATATTGGAAGCCGCTAAAGACACTATAGGAACCGTTAACGGGAAAAGGATAAGGAAACCATGGGTAACGGATGAGATGATTGCGAAGATGGATGAGAGAAGAAGATGGAAAAATGTAAACACAGAGTTAGGCAAAATGAAGTACAAAGAGTTAAACAATAAATTGAGAAGGGCCACAAATAAAGCAAAAGAAGAATGGTGGAAAACGCAATGCGAGGATATGGAAAGTTTACAGAAGAAGGGTGAAATTGGTGCTCTATACAGCAAGGTTAAGTTATTATCAGGAAGTAAGAAGGCAAGAGCTGTGCTAACAGTTAAAGATAAATGGGGTAAGATAATAGTTGAACCAGGAAAAATCCAAGAGAGATGGAAGGAATATATAGAAACACTGTATGGTAAAGAACTTAGGCCGACAAGGTTAGACATAGAAAAGGAACATGACGTAGAAGAAGATAGCTTAGGTCCAGGCATACTCGACGATGAAATAGAAAGGGCATTAAAGGAGATGAAAGCAAATAAGGCTGTGGGGGTGGACAATATTCCTGTAGAAATGTTGAAATGGTTAGGGAAAGGTGGGAAAAAGGCCATATATGGACTGATTCGTAGTATCTATGAGGAAGGAATCTGGCCGGAAGATTTTGTGAGATCGGTGTTAGTTCCTATTCCAAAAAAGGCAAAGGCTTCGTCATGTGAGGATTACAGAACAATAAGTTTGATATCCCACGCAGCTAAAGTTATTCTCAGGATCATCAACAAAAGGATAGAGAGTAAGGCAAATGATTACTTAGGGGATGATCAGTTTGGGTTCAGGAAAGGAAGAGGTACGCGTGATGCCATTGCAGTAATGAGATCACTAGTCGAGAGAAATATAGAATACAATCAGGACGTTTTTGCCTGTTTTGTAGATTTCGAAAAAGCGTTTGATAGAGTGAATTGGGAAAAATTAATGCGTGTATTGCAGAAAATAGGAATGGATTGGAGGGACAGGAGACTGATCCGCAACCTGTACATGTCTCAGACTGCTCAGGTGCGAGTGGGGAACGGAGAGTCCGGATGGGCAGTGTTAGGAAGAGGTGTAAGGCAGGGTTGCCCATTGTCACCGGTACTGTTCAACGTATATGTAGAGGAAATGATTAAAGAGGCATGGGAAGAACTGGAGATAGGAATGAAAGTCGGAGGGGAATTCGTAAAATCGGTTAGGTTTGCTGATGACCAAGCATTAGTTGCTCAGTCAGCCAAGGGGTTGCGCTAGGCATCAAGAATTGCGCTAGGCAAGGAGGCTTTCTCAAGGAGGAGGGAGTTGATGACGGGGACGTTGAGTAGGGATGTTAAGAAAAGACTCGTAAAAACTCTGATATGGAGCGTAGCTATGTACGGCGCGGAAACGTGGTCGCTGAAGCAGGAGGATAGACGTAGATTGGAGGCTTTTGAAATGTGGGTGTGGAGAAGAATGGAGAAGGTGAAATGGACCGAAAGGAAAACAAATGAGGAAGTACTGGAAATGGTGGGTGAGGAGAGGGGTTTGTTGAGAGAAATTCTATGGAGGCAGGAAAAATGGATGAAAGGCGTATTGAGCGGTAGTGGAATGTTGAAGAGGGTAATAGAGGGGAGAATGTTGGGCAAGCGAGG
Source organism: Hetaerina titia (assembly GCA_037158775.1). Taxonomy (NCBI): domain Eukaryota; kingdom Metazoa; phylum Arthropoda; class Insecta; order Odonata; family Calopterygidae; genus Hetaerina; species Hetaerina titia. Next base: position 41,587,246 of record CM073775.1, read on the forward strand.
TAAGGGTAGGAACAGGATCGGGATTATGGACGGGATGAAGGGAGGAAAGAAGTACACCGAGATGAAGAGGGACCTGATATAGATTAGTTTGCTAGGTGGGGAGTCACAAAATGTTTATTTGATAGTTGTGTCCATCCAAAAACCTACCTTAACCGGTAGATTACCTAATAATAATATAAATAAAGGCAAATAACACTGTTAGATAGGCACACCTTACCGGTATTGACAGCTTTTATAATTTACCTATCTCATCAGATGATGATCAGGGTAGGGGGGGGCCAGTTCCTTTCCCTGTGCCGGTTATGGTTTTCCAGGAAGATCTGGTACCCGAAAAATCACATAGCTTGGGTGGAGCTGCAGGTGCCCAGAGTGAACCCGGGACCCCCCGGTCAGTAGTCCAACGCTCTACCCACTGGACTACCACGACCCAATTGACGTTTGGTGTGAGGATGACTGCTAGTATAGCGTAAATATTGTTGATGATTAGTGGCTTTGATGTGTACTGAAGTGGTGAATTTGTTATTCTGAATTGAGATGTCTGTGTCAAGAAAGGTGATGGTGGAGTCTGAAATGGAAGAAGTGAATTTAACAGTGAAAGAAGAATTTCAGGCCGATAAGAAATTGTGAAGAGACTCAGAGCCGTGTGTCCAGAGCATAAAAATGTCGTCAATGTAGCGGACCCAGAAAAGAGCTTGGAAGGGTTGCTGTGAAAGGAAATTCTCTTCAAGGTGGCCCATGAAGAGATTGGCGTACGATGGCGCCATCCTCGTTCCCATCGCTGTGCCTTTCGTTTGGAGAGAAAAACAGTTTTGGAGGGAGAATGCATTTTTGGTCAGGACGAAAGTGGCTAGATTGAGGAGAAATTCGGTCGAGGGGCACTGGGGTGGGGGGCGTAGAGAAAGATAGTGTCGGAGGGAGGATAGGCCTTCTGCATGGGGAATAGAAGTATAGAGGGAGGTGACGTCGATGGTGGCCATGAGCAGGTTGGAGGTGGAGGGAATGGAGCCAGAGTTTAAACGGTGGAGGAAGATTGGTGTAGGGTTGTTGGTGAGAATCGTATAGGTGGATGTGTCGTTGAGGTGACTGAGGGCTTTGGAAATATAGTCTTGTGTATTTAAAATTACGACTGAGGAGCCTTTATCGGCGGTGGTGACCACGATGTTTTAAGGGCATGACGTTCGTTTGTGGAAAGGTTATTTCTTGGCTTTAGAGATTGTGTGAAGGATTTATCAGAGACTTTTTGGAGAAGGAGACGCATGAATATTTCCACGGGATGATTACTGGGAAGGGGTTTTGGCTCATGAGTTGAGGCCGGGTGGAATTTGTTTAGTGCGGGATTGGTTTTAATTTGACTAGAAGAGTTACTTTCTGATTTCCAAAATGCGCGCCAACGAAGGTTTCGGCAGAAATTGAGTGTCGGTGAGTAGGTTAATTTGGTTGATTTTTGGTGTGGGAGAGAAGGATAGGCCTTTACTTAGTACGGAAATTTCGTTCTCAGGTGTTCGAAAAGTTTACAATAGTAGGTCGAAAGCTCAAATAATCTTCAATGTGAGTGTTCTTTTACGTGTTATGTGCTTTATTCTGTGTTCTATAGTGCCGTCCAAAAGTTATATTGCTCTAGTGAGTGCTTCCGCATCATCGATACATATTATTATATATAAGGTAGGTTTTTGGATGGACACAACTGTCAAATAAACATTTTCTGACTCCCCACCTAGCAAACTAATCTATATCAGGTGCCTCTTCATCTCTGTGTACTTCTTTCCTCCCTTCATCCCGTCCAACATCCCTATGCTGTTCCTGACCTTACCTCGCTTGCCCAACATTCTCCCCTCTATTACCCTCTTCAACATTCCACTACCGCTCAATACGCCTTTCATCCATTTTTCCTGCCTCCATAGGATTTCTCTCAACAAACCCCTCTCCTCACCCACCATCCCTAGTACTTCCTCATTTGTTTTCCTTTCGGTCCATTTCACCTTCTCCATTCTTCTCCACACCCACATTTCAAAAGCCTCCAATCTACGTCTATCCTCCTGCTTCAGCGACCACGTTTCCGCGCCGTACATAGCTACGCTCCATATCAGAGTTTTTACGAGTCTTGTCTTAACATCCCTACTCAACGTCCCCGTCATCAACTCCCACCTCCTTGAGAAAGCCTCCTTGCCTAGCGCAATTCTTCTCCTTACGTCCCTACCACTTTGACCGTATTGGTCCAAAACACTTCCGAGATATGTAAACTGCTCTACCTGCTCTATTTTTTCCCCCGACTATTTTAATATTTAGCTTAGCCTTTTTCTTTCTGGAAAATCGCATAACCTTTGTTTTATTAATATTGATTCTCATCCCATATTTATCGCACTGAACCTCCAATTCACTCAGCAATGCTTGCAACCCCTTGGCTGACTGAGCAACTAATGCTTGGTCACCAGCAAACCTAACCGATTTTACCAATTCCCCTCCGACTTTTATTCCTACCTCCAGTTCTTCCCATGCGTCTTTAATCATTTCCCCCACATACACGTTGAACAGCACCGGTGACAATGGGCAACCCTGCCTTACACCTTTTCCTAACACTGCCCATCCGGACTCTCCGTTCCCCAATCGCACCTGAGCAGCCTGAGATATGTACAAGTTGCGGATCAGTCTCCTGTCCCTCCAATCCATTCCTATTTTCTGCAATACACGCATTAATTTTTCCCAATTCACTCTATCAAACGCTTTTTCGAAATCTACAAAACAGGCAAAAATGTCCTGATTGTATTCTATATTCCTCTCGATTAGTGATCTCATTACTGCAATGGCATCACGCGTACCTCTTCCTTTCCTAAACCCAAACTGATCATCCCCTAAGTAATCATTTGCCTTACTCTCTATCCTTTTGTTGATGATCCTGAGAATAACTTTTGCTGCGTGGGATATCAAGCTTATTGTTCTGTAATCCTCACATGACGAAGCCTTTGCCTTTTTTGGAATAGGAACTAACACCGATCTCACAAAATCTTCCGGCCAGATTCCTTCCTCATAGATACTACGAATCAGTCCATATATGGCCTTCTTCCTACCTTTTCCTAACCATTTCAACATTTTTACAGGAATGTTGTCCACCCCCACGGCCTTATTTGCTTTCATTTATATATATACATGTATATATACATATATAATTATCTTATCAATATATATATTTCTAAACACACATACACAACGATGAAATCATTTCCTAAAATTGACCAAATATGGGCATTTATTAGGAATGAAATAAAATTAGAATAAGTCACATTCTGATATTTTCCGGCATTAATGTTTTTATGCCAACTTCATCCACTAACCAAATAACACGCTATTTAGTCACTCGGTGCGCGTTTGAAAGCTGTCTGCCCTAATTCCGAGCACATTAGTAGGATGCAGATGTTAAATAAGCGGGCGCTCTAATACAATTGGCCCAACCTAGAGACTAGGAGTGAACAATATAAAAAGGCATGAAAGATTTTTCATGCCACTTAATGACCTGCCAATATGCTCCATAGATTCCATTCTTCGAATCGGGTGATCCCAAAAAACACTGTCGTGAAAAGTGGACGTCGAAGACCGAAAGAACCAGGTTCTTCTAATGGGTCGTCGTCTTTTCTGAAAGCCTCAACGTTCTCGACAGTTAATCAATTATCTTATCATTAACTGCCATGGAAGCAGCGACAATAGCTTATCAGCAAAAGTGAGAACTTATCAATTACCAAGATGGTTCATCAGTTTCTTAGAATTAAGGAGTGCGATACACTTAACGGTGTAAATATCCTAACATCATCATGCTATGCAAGATTAAGTGCAGAAGTCTCTTGAGATTGACTCTTTAAGCTGAAACTTGTGTCGGTAAGTTATAAAATTTCTATGTTCTATGCTAAGCCTCTGTTTTCTCCTAACTCTTAGTATAATTTATTCAAAATCAACCCTTGTAGGACTTGAATGTAGACCATCTCTCAAAATGCAACACTGTGTGTGTCTAGAATCATTGTTCCATCAGGTACCCGGAAAAAATGATCACTCATTTCGTTTTCTTCGCCCCTAGTACGATACACCCTCAATTTCGGTGGCTAATAGTCGAATCAAGAGAACGGGAGTAACACTGGGTATAATGACTCGGCTTAACCACCACTTTAGTAGGAAAGAAAGCGGGAAGTTTGTTTTCGTATTTCAAGCCGATCTAATGATGAATTCTAGAAATGGGCGCTGAAGGTAATTTAAGTAAGCGCGTTGTTATCGCTGGTCAGAAATCGGAGGCGGGTCCCAGAGGATTTCGGCAAAATATTCGAGTGATTGCTGCAATCGCCACCGACTGACTCCGTCCTGGATAATGACTCCCTTCCGGAGGAGCAGTTACGGCTTTCGTGCGCAGCATTCCGCAGTCCCATCACCTTGTGAGAACGACGAATTTCATCACGGAAACCTTCAATAGGAAGATGGCGGTTGCCGGGGCATTCTTCGACGTCAGCAAGGCGTTCGATAGCGTCTGGCATCCGGCTCTCCTCTTTGGCATGGTTCACTCCTACTCGAGAGACAGGACATTCTCGGTACAGTGGCTCGGGTCGAACTCGGGAGGTCCGTCGGATCTCCGCCGGCGTACCTCAGGAGTCCATATTTGGACCGCTGCTTTATAACATCTACTCCCACGACATTCCAACTCTTCGTGGGAACCTTGAGATCCTGTCTCTTTATGCCGAAGATCTTCTGACGTTCCTGGCAGAGGGCGACCGAGGTGCATAAACTGCAGGACGCCGTGGCGGAGCTACTCCAATGTTACCGCCAATGGCGTTTTGTGGTTCACGCGCAAAAGACAAAGGCGATCGCATTCACCCGGGAAGTGATGGGCCGCCAGGAGTGAACCTATAGGTAAACGGAGTCGTCTTACAGTGGGAATCTGAAGTTCTCCACCTCGGAGTGCTGATGGGCCGGAAACTCCTTTGGAATTCCCAAGCGCTTCGGGTTCGTGCAAGGCATATGCGGCGCTTAGTCGTCTCCGGCCGATTATTCGCCCGCCAGTCCCAAGTATGGACACGAAGCGTAGACTGTACCGAGCGTGCGTGCTGCCAGTCTTCACGTACGCACCGGCTTGGTGAGGAGTGTCGCGGACGAGTCTTGCTTGTATCCAAGTGGTGCAGAACTCTGCACTTCATTGCATCTTGTGACGCGGTCGTTACTCCCGCGTTTCCGCAATGCATGAAGACGGGAAGCTGGAATCCGTTTACGTCCTTATGCCTCGAATCTCGGGTAAATTCTTCGAGAAAGCGGCAGAGGCGACCGTCGTCCGTCGGGTCGCTGATATCCAGGTCTGGCCATGAGACCGCTATAAGCGCCCCATAGTCTGTCTTAACACTGAAGACAACCTTCCGGCTGCTCTGAGCGGGGAGTATATAAACGCCTGACAACGTGGAAGAATTCTCCTCGTCTAAGCTATCTTGGAGGCTGGAAAGGCGACAAGGGCGACACAGAACCTTCGCAGACAACACAAGATCGCTGGTCATCAAAACTTAAAAAGATATTTCCACTTTATATCCTCGTGTTGCGTTTATCTTTGACCTCTGTTATTACATTTTCCAAGCACGAGTACGTATTTCATTTCCATCAACATCGGGCCTACGTGAATCATGATGTGTACAATATAAAGTGCGTTCAAGTTCAAAGGCCATCCACCCTTTTCAGGCAAAATATTGAAACCATAAATTAGAAAAATTTGGACCGTCGCAACAGACGCATCTACCCTTCAGACGAACACATTGTAACGACGTCGCCCGATATGCCAATTTCTTCCGATAACACTATCAAAGGTATTTCGGAAGTCTTATTCATGGCACTAACCGATAATCAAATAAGTTTACCGCGGATGACATGCTTCATTTCATTGGGTCATGCGCGGTTTTAACGGAGCCATTCCTATACCCAGTTTTTCTTTCACATGGGTGCCATTAACTCTCTTAAAACCCACATAAATCCATCTATGAGACGGTGTTAATTACTATTTTTATTTAACAGGCCTAAAAGATGGGTGAAAACGGCAGTTTTGTACGACCCTCCTCTGTTCCGAGACGCGTCTGGCTCAGGCACAAATCTTTTCGGGTCGAGGACATACCAGATGACAAGAGGTCAGAGGCCATGCAACATATGATAGACCACTTCTTTCAAGACGAACCAGTGACTTCCGAGTTACGGAAAACATCAAAATACTCCGAAGAAGACATAAGGAAATTTTTAGAGAACGCCTTGAAGGATAACATCTCATTGTATGCAGTAGATGAAGACAACAACGACGCAATAGTAAGTACTTCTTCAATTAAAAAAACTGTCATTTAGAGTAGTCCTCCACTGATCGCATATTTCTAAAATCCAGGAACGAAGCACGTTTCACCTTACCCGACAACATATGAACAATCCAACACCCTGACGTATGATTTGACCATACTTGAACTCTTCCAGATTTCCTTTTCTCCTTCATTCCATCCAACTTCCCTATTCTGTTACCCACCGCTACCGTACCTGGCTAACATTTGCCCGATCGATAACAGTCGCTGAGATTCCACTGCCAAATAACGCACTCTTGATCTAATTTTCCTGCCTCTATTAGATTTCTCCTAACAATCTACTCTCCCCCTCCACCATTGTTTTCGTTTCTGTCTATTTCGAATTTTACAACCTACTACACACCCGTAATTCAAATCCCTCCAATTTACACTTATCCTCTTCCTAAACGAAGTCTCACCGTACAGAGTTCCAGTCATCAAGTCGCAAACAATACATTAAGGGGCAACTTTTGAAAAGAATGTGTGAATATTGTTAATATTATGTACCGTTATTAATTTCACATTGTTTTACAATACAAATAACACCAACACTGAGACTAATAGCACTAAGTCAACAACCAGCCGGTTCTCCCTTTTGAATCCATTGTTTTGATTGTTCTTATGTCGCGGGTGTGAAGTAATGGACCCATGTTTCATCCATGGTTATGAAACGGCGGAAAAATTCTGCTTTGTTGCTGTGAAACTTTGCTTAACACTCAATTGAAACATCGTCAAGACACTGGTTTGCTCGTGTGCGAGCAAACGCGGCATCCTTCCTTCAAAGCTACAGTTGGGGGATAGGTTGTGAATTAGGGACTTTTGATAACATTACTGGCTTTGCTCGAGTGTTGGCAAACGTGGCACCCATCTTGCACCCAGCTTTCTCATGTCCAAATGCTCAGTTAATATGCGATGGACCGCACTTTTTGAAATACCTATTAGGTCTGCTAGCTCGCGCACTTTCAGTCGACGAGCACCCAGTAACACTTTGTGGATTTTCTTCACCGTTTCTGGAGTCGTCGCCTCATTTGGTCGACCAAAGCTCGTCTTGACAGCTCGTACGGCCTCGTTTAAACGCTTCTACCCAATATTTAACGAAGTAAACGAAGAAGCAGACTCACCCAGAGTAGATTCCAGTTCAAATAAATTGTATCAAATAACGATGGCCAATTTTCTCCATTTTCACAAATTCACTGAAAACGTTCACTATTGATGGCTGCCAAACAAATACTAAACAACGTGGCGTTTTCAAACTTGAAACTTTATATGCTCTAGAGATTGCGTACTTTCTAATAGTGATTTTTCGAACAATTACAGCCGTATGTAGGTCAGGCCGGGTACTAATTGGACCACATTATATACACAAAAATTCCACTAAGTCAAGCATGAAAAAATAAAAATAAAATACCCGCATTTAAATGAATAACAAAACAATGGTAGGAGTAGGAATAGTTAGAGTGCGCCGACAGCTAGGGTCACTTTGCACCACTGTCGAAAATTGAAGCTATTATACTGCCAATTTAATCCTAAAAGATACAAAAGTAAACTTACACTGTCGTAGAAATCACTAATCAAGTATTTGTATCATCCGAACAGGCCGGAGTGACCATCCTCCGCGTGTCTTCAAGGGCCAACCCCCACAGGCATGATGCATGCGACCTTTCCCTGAAGAGCATGCAGAGACTGTTCTCATTCCTTCAGCACTGCCACGACGGAGTGGATAACTTCACCTACCAGTCCGGTTCTTCCAAGGTGGTGGTGGATCACGTCCTAGAGCCAATGGGACTGTCCGTGTCGCCGCAGTACAGGGGAAAGGGCATCGGTCAAGCTCTCATACAGGCGAGGCACAAACTCTGCCTCGAGATCGGGATTGGCGCCACGATGGGCATCTACACAAGTATCTACTCCCAGGCGATCATTCTGCGCCACGGCGTGGAAACGGTTAAGGACGTCCCGTATGCGGGCTACCTAGAGAACGGTGTGGCCGTTCTAGCGGGGCTGAACCCACCTCACCCATCGGCCAAAGTTATCGGTGGACTCCTGACCAAGTCCTAAGCCCAACTCGGGACGCTATATCTTATCGTTCGCTCTTTGACCGCACACGGGCTGGACGACCCTAAGATCATCCTGAGGTGTACAATTAGATTGTCCGCCATCGTAAGGCGAGTGGTGAGTTCAACGCCGGAGTCTTCCCCAATAAATCGGCAGTCCTGAAGGTGGTATTCAAAACGAAGAGCTCCTCAACCATCAAAGGTGATGGATGACGACGTGAAGGATCCATATCAAGGAGTATTCCATGTAACGGAGAGCTGCCGAATTTGGTCGAAGAAATGAACAATGACTGGGCTGATAAATGTTTTCATGGGAAAAAACAAAGAAAGCATTTTTTCTCAATATTCAAAAACTTCTTGAGAACCCAACGGCTAATATTCCCTGCAGATGTGCTCAACTAGGCACAGGCTGTTCAATGTTTTAGTTAGTGTTCCTTGAAAAGTATACGGCATAACGTTTAAAAAGTGTTTGGGAGGGTGAATGGTGTTCTTTTCTTTTTAACCGAATGTAGGTCATCTTTGGCAAAGATAATCCAGTGCCATTGATTTGGACCAGATGGATTCAAGGAGTAGAGATGCTGCAGACACCTTAAGTGAATTGTTTTCAAAAGACAACAAAAAGAACTTGAATTAAAGGCGTATCAAATTTTAATTTTTAATAACCAAGTGACACCCTGTGATAATGCTTATTGTATTTTCAAATTATTTTCCTCGTTCCTTCCTACCAAAGATAAACCACGAGCTCCTTCTTGGATGGCCAGACCCAGCATTCCTCATAGACTAAGATTTCCCTTACACGTTCCTCCTCCCACACTCCATTTTCTGCTTGATGTAAAATCATTGTGATTTTAAGTTTCACCTTTTGATCATGAAAAAATATTTTCTCTTTGTAGTAGAAATAATTACATCGGTTCATTCAATAAAGTTGTGGATAAAGCTTAATAAATATTTTTACATATTTGTCCATTATATCCATTTAGTGACTTGCAAGTAGTAGTAGTACTGGGGTTTTTAGGGTGCTTAGAAAGCTAAGGTCATTTGGCACCACTGTCGAAACGTACAAACCCCAAAACAAATTTAATAAATATATAAACAAACAAATACACATGCCTAATGATTATTATTATTATAAGGTAACCTAACGGTTAAGGTAGGTTTTTAGATGGACACAACTATCAAATAAATATTTTGTAACTTCAAACAAAACCCAATCCAGCAACCTACTCTGCATCGGGTCTCTCTCCATCTCTGTGTACTTCCTCCCTTCATCCCATCCAACATCCCTATCCTGTTCCTGCCCTTTCCTCGTTTGCCTAACATTCTCCCCTCTATTACCGTCTTCAACATCCCACTGCCGATCAATACACACTTCATCCATTTTCCCTGCCTCCATAGGATTTCTCCCAAAAAACCCCTCTCCTCACCCATCATCTCCAGTACTTATTTGTTTCCCTTTCGATCCATTTCACCTTCTCCATTCTTCCACACATCCACATTTCAAAAGCCTCTTATCTATGCTGCAATGACGTAACGTACTATAGCCTATTGTTTCAGGCTACTCTTCGTGGAAGTCATTAATAGCCATACTAAAAAGAAAGACTTGTACTTTTCCACAGATTTTTATTACATGGTGCAACGCGTAGTTGTGGTTTTTGGGTGCATCGACAGCTACGGTCATTTTGCACCACTGTCATAACTTTAAAAACTACAATTCGATTTTAATAAGGAGAAATAAATGCATAAATATTTAAAACAAATAACATTAACAAGTATAAAAAGATCGCGATCAAAGTTGCCTCATTAGGCCAGTTTCACTTAAAAATAATAAAACTACAAACCCGTATTTATTGAGTTGGGGTCGTCCCTTAATATATTAGCTATAACCCCCCTTCCCTTATTTCGAACTTTTCTCTTGCCCTGTGATATTTATTGCACTGTGGATATGGACAGGACATGTTTCACAGTCAGGGGCAAGTCACAACCATCGCAGCGCGGTTGCACTTTTCCCTCCGTAAAGAGGTACGAGTGCGTGAGGGCAGAGTGCCCTAACCTAAGGCGCGTGATCGTAACCTCTTCCCTCCGATATTTCCGGATGGAAGACAGCCATGCCGAAACGATCGATTTTATCTCCCTGAGTTTATTATTATTTAAGGACCGCCAAGCTTCCTTCCACTGGTTTAGGACCATACTCCGCAAGGCGGCCTTTATGGCCTCCGCAGGTACCAAAGTGGAATCGGTCTCGATTTTGCCCAGGGCTTCCTTCGCCGCTTTGTCGGCTTTTTCGTTGCCAGGTATTCCCACGTGACCAGGAGTCTATATAAAGGATACCCTGAACTTTCGGGTGCATTGGTGAGAAGACCGATATGGATTTTAAGCCGCTCGACGAGTCCGAAAAGATGAGGAAAGAGCCGTTATTTTCTTTCATTTGTTTTAGAGCAGTTCTTATAGCCGAAAGTTCGACTGTGAATATACTGAAAAGAATGTTCAGTTTTTCCCTCACGACTCCATGGTAGCGGGACACGACCGCATAGGCACATGCGGACTCCGACTTCGACCCATCAGTGTAGACTGGGACGAGGTCGGGGTGCGATCCGAGGAAGGCATTAAAGTCCTTGCTATTCTGACTCGGTCGTGGACGCTTTACAATGCGCATGAGGCATTGACTTAATATCCGGCTTTGGTGTTAACCAAGGAGGATGTTTGGTGTAGGAGACGGGGCACACTTAGGGAAAGGTGAACATGAGTGTTCTGTGGTTTTAGGCTCAACTATGTGGAAATTCATTTTTAAATAAAGTTTCAAAATGAAATCAAAACCACTAGGTATCTTTCCAAGAGTTTTTATTCAAGGGTACAACTAGTTTCCCTTTTTCCTTTCTCCTCCACCGGCCATCCCACTCCCCTTCCACCCCCTCCTCTACTCCCAACCTTCTCCAACTATATATACATCATGTTTAAGAAAAATGTTTTTGTACCTGAAGATGACACCGAAACTAGTTGTACCCTTGAATAAAAACTCGTGGAAAAATACCTAGTGGTTTTGATTTCATTTTGAAACTTTAGTTAAAACTGAATTTCCACATAGTTGTGCCTAAAACCATATAACATATTAAGAACGCAAGTATAGCGAGAATGGCCAAACTCTACCGGACTGTTACCATTAAATCCAGAGTGGCATCCCTAAATATATACTTCAATAGTAAATGTATTGCCTTGGGAATTATTCCGAAGTATGTCAACATTAAAACCTCCAGCGGATCTTCAGCTGGGAAACACGCCGTCCAGGCAGCGCAGCGGATATGGGTGAAGGAGTTACAAAGCTGGTACGCGAAGAGGAACAGCATTGAGCATTACAAATTCCTACTTCAGACGGAGCTGTGTCGGGTTCTCCATTGGGTGGAATGGACGCTACTGGACGACTATGTACGACAAAAGAGCAGCACGGTGACGCACAGGAAGAGGTTAGTCATTATAAGGAAGCTAAACCATCTTAGGAGTTGCAAATACGGCTCCCATCAGGCTCCTCCGGATATAACAACTACGGGCTTCCATGATAGAATCCACAGCTTATCGAGCATTGAGTTCAACACGCAAGAATGGAAGTTGTTGGAAAAAGGACTTAAGTACATACCCAACCTTTCTGTTGGGTACAAGGAAGTGGAAAATTTAATATTGGATTGTGAGGTGGCCTTAGACAAAGGAGGTTTCGGTCTGAAAGCATGTGTTGCACAGAAGCTCCCGAGTTAAGTCAAAAAACACCTTCCAGCAAGAACAACCAATTACCCGGAACTCGGGACCATAAATTCGATTAGGAAAATCTTTAAAGACAACGACTTCATCATCGAGAAAGCGGACTAAGGGAACACAGTGGTGGTTTTAGAAAAAAGTGTCTACCTAAACAAGTGCTATGATTTCATCAGGAATAACAATATAGATAAAATACCCAGTGACCCCACGATAAAATTTCAGGGAATAGTTAAGAAATCCCTCAAGTCGAAGCCCAACATCGTGAAAGCAAACGAGATATTCAAAGTGACAGTGATGAATCCAGAAGCACCAAAATTTTTCGGACTTCCAAAACTACATAAAGGGGAAAATTTCCCTGTGAGACCAGTGATATCTAGTGTAACAGCGCCATCCCGAAGACTAGCAGCGTTTCTGAATTTTCAATTTAGGGAAATCACAAATTTCAAACCAAAGTTCGGGGTAAGGAACACCACAGAATTCTGTGATCGACTCAGCAAAACGGGCCCGCCCAACTCTAACTACACACTAGTGTCCTTCGACGTGAAAGATCTATTCACAAACATCCCAGCGTTGGAAGCAGTGGAAGTGGCAAAAGAGACCCTTAAAAGTGCAGGAGCTGATACGCATTACATCAATGATTTCTCTTCTTTACTAAAGGTATGTGTGGAAGAAAATTACTTCCAATTCAATGGTGATTTCTACAGACAAAAAGAGCGTCTAGCAATGGGGTCGCCTCTATCCCCACTCCTGGCAGAAGTATTCATGAATGATTCCGAAGAGAAATTATTCAACATTAAGTTGGTTTCATTTCAATTCAACATTTCAACACGGATTCAGAAAAACCCGCTCATGCGAGACCCAATTAGGATTGTTCACACATGACTTACTTTTATCGGGTGAAAGTGGTAGGCAAGTGGATGCGATCTTTTTAGACTTTCAAAAGGCATTTGATAAGGTTCCGCATGGTAAACTCATCCATAAATTAAAGGGCGCAGGTATACACAAGGGGGCAATAAATTGGGTTGAAGACTTCCTTTCAGACCGGGAACAGAGGGTAGTCCTTGATGGCGCTAGTTCTACCAGCGTAAGAGTCACCTCGGGGGTTCCTCAGGGAAGTGTTATCGGACCGTTACTATTCTTGATTTTTGTTAACGATCTGAACCGCAAAGTGAAAAGTAAGATAAGGATGTTCGCGGATGACACAGTGATTTATCGGGAGATATCTGGGGATGAGGATCGTTTAATTCTAGCACGTGATTTAAATAGCATTAATGAATGGTGTTCAAAATGGGGATTGCCTTTAAATCTTAATAAATGTTCGGTGGTAAATTTCTTTAAAAGATCCACGGGATTAGTTTACAAATTAGCTGGAGTTGACCTTGAAGTAGTTGATTCGGTGAAATACCTAGGTGTTACCTTCACTAAAGACTTAACTTGGGGGACCCATATACGTAAAGTCTGCGGGCAAGCATATAAAAAATTAGGATTTATTAGACGCATTGTCGGTAGAAGTGACTCCAAGGTCAAGGAACGTTGTTATCACGCTCTTGTAAGGCCCCATTTAGAATATGCATGTAGCGTATGGGATCCGTGTGAAAAAGGCCTCATTCGGGAAATTGAGAAGGTCCAACGCCGGGCAGCTCGTTTCGTGGAAAACTGTTACGATAAAACGAAAAGCGTCACTGAAATGCTTATGGAGTTGGGATGGGAATCATTGGAAGAAAGACGACTCAATGCTAGGTTAAACTTACTAAATAAATTCGGATCCGCATGTTTCAGCACCGAGGTCTCGAAAATTATTCGCTCTCCAACATATATAGGTCGCTTCGATCATGTGTACAAAATTCGGGAAATAGATGCCAGGACTAGCAGACTCAAGGACTCCTTCTTCCCACGGACAATACGGGATAACAACTCTAGGGTTACACTCGGAGATAACAAAAATGCCACTTGCCACCCTCCGCGTCTAGGTAACAATTAGTTGAACTCAATTGCATGCACTTTCACTAGCCTCCTGTGTGTTGTGTCAGAACCCTTCCCGCATGCCCGAGCGTCTTTACGAACTTCATGCTCCACCCTTCCATCCCTTGTCCCTCTCCGCGGGTGTGCCCTCCTCCCACCTGCAGCGTTGGGCCAGATTCCTCACCTTGGGTGGGAGAGAGTTTTGTGTGGAACGCTCTTGTGGTAGTGGTGTTTCGCCTGGCTACTTGCTATAAACTAGCTGGCACGTTCGTGATAGGTTTCTTGCTGCATCCTAGGGTGGAATTATTTGTTGTAGGTAAGCGTATGTACTTGCATGCTTTTGGAGTGAGGATAGGTAGATGTGTGGTTGCATGCGCGTCGAATGATGGGGTGTTGCAATGAATGTGTGCACTGTTGTGGATTGGGGTTTGCATGTGTGTGTTGGTTTTGAATGCGGTGTTTCTTTTTTTCCTTTTTCTTTTTTCCTTTTTTTGGGTGGTGGCCTAACACCCCCCGCCACACGCCCTTGCGGCGGCTTGCGGGGTATTATGTAGATGTAGATGTAAGTCGGTGAATACCAAAAACATTTATTGTTGGTTCCGTTACGTTGACGATGTCTTTGCTGTGTTGACGGGAACAGAAAGGCAATTGGTCACTTTCATGCAATCATTGAACTCCCAGTGCAAAAATATACAGTTCACGTGTGAGCAGGAAAAAAACTGCAAACTCAATTTCTTGGATGTTACAATTCACAGAGCAAACAAAAAATTTGAATTTTCAATTTATCGGAAAAATACCGCTACGGACCACATCATTCCTGCAGACTCCCGTCATCGTATTTCTCAAAAGCTGACCACTTTCCATTATTTACTGGATAGATTGCTCAATATCCCCTTATCTGAGGAAGGTTATAAAAAAGAACTAGAAACCATTAAAACAATTGCCGTAAATAATGGGTACATCGCGAACCTAATTAATAAAATGCTCTTCAAAAAACGCTCCATCAGAGCAAAAACCCTACTCTACCAGCCAGTCCCGGAGGAGAGAAGCCAGCGATGGTGCAAGTTACCATTATATGGAATTTTATCCGAAAAAATAAGCAATATGTTCCCCAAGGACAAATTCAAGATAGGGTTTTACAACCATAACAATCTTAGAACATTCCTGAATAGAACGAAGGACAAGACCGATAGATTTAAAAAGAGTGGGATTTATAAGCTAGAGTGCAATGATTGTAGCGCGGCGTACATAGGACAAACGGGGAGGTCATTCCAGACAAGAGCAGATGAGCACAGAAGATGTTTTCTAGGAAACAACACACTACAATCCCAATTCGCAAAGCACCTGTGGGAAGAAGATCAAGAGAGTAATTTCATCCCTAAGGTGTTGTACCAGATGGAAAAAGGGAAGAAAATGGACAAGACAGAGGAGTTGGAGATAATGAGGAATTCCAAGATCGGACACCTGGTGAACGACATTATGTTTGAAAAACATTCTCCACTCCTTGAAGCAGCTCTATCACTGACGGAGAAGAGGTTCACCCCCCCCGCCGGGAACCATTAGCCCAACCGCCTCCCTAATCACCTAGTCTCCCTTCCAAAACCTACGTAATTACCACTGACCCACACCCAACCATATGTACCACCTTCCACCCCCCCCCTTTTTCCTTTCTCCTCCATCGGCCATCCCACTCCCCACTCCCATTCCACCCCCTCCTCTACTCCCAACCTTCTCCAACTATATATACCTCATGTTTAAGAAAAATGTTTTTGTACCGGAAGATGACGCCGTTGCGTCGAAACTAGTTGTACCCTTGAATAAAAACTCGTGGAAAGATACCTAGTGGTTTTGATTTCATTTTGAAGCTTTAGTTAGTGAAAATGAGTTCCTGGATAAAATCATTAAAACGAACGGCCAGGGGTCTGGTTGCCCTTTTCCGCCTCTTAAATAAGTCTAAAAATCTGGAGTTAAAAAGAATGTTTAAACATGGGTGCCTGGTCACAGATAAAACTTTACCGGCAAAGTTGCCCATCAAAATCATCCTGCGGGTTGCCAACGGAGATTCCCCTGCATCGGCCATCAAGCTTGGCACTGGACTGGTTCTAAATGCCCCCGTGGCCAACCGTATCCTGGTGTTGTGAACACACGTAAGGGGTCTCAGATAGGACTCTCGTCCTGACGAGTATATTATAGAACCGTAGTCCAGTTTCGAACGGACCAGGCCTCGGTACAATAGAAGCATCGTAGAGCGATCTGCTCCCCATGTGGAGTGGGTTAAGTACCTTAGAACGTTTAGGGTTTGGCGACACTTCTCGCGTAATACCCGTAGATGCTCTCGCCAGTTTAATTTTTTGTCTAGGATCAAGCCGAGAAAGCGGACGGATTCCACAAATGGGAGATTCCGACTCAGCAGGTTCAAAGTCGGTGGTATGTGCTGTCCGCGAAGACGGTGGAAGTGGACACATTTCGTTTTCTCCGTGGAGAAACGAAATCCGTTCCTTCGCGACCAATCTCCCAGTTTATTTAAGGTCACCCGGGCTTGCCTGGAGGCGTATGCCAGTCTTGTCGACCTGCAGAAAATAGCTATGTCATAGAGCGAAGAGCGATGCCATCACCGGGGAATTTACGCTCACGTTCAGCACTGATCCCTGAGGTACTCCGTTTTCCTGGATGTAGAATCGGGATAAATACTTGCCCGTCCTCACTCTAATGTACCGTTTGTTAAAAAATTGTTAATAAATATGGCCATATTGCCTCTAAATCCCCACTGGTGCAACGGGTTTAAAATTTTTCGTCGCCACACACTATCGTAGGCCTTCTCGAGGTCGAAGAAGACCGCTACGACGTGTTGGCGTAAGAGAAAGGCTTCCTGGATGAAATTGTCAGCGCGCACCAGAAGGTCTGTCGTGGACCTCTCGCGCCGAAAGCCGCACTGAGCGTCGGACAGAAGGCGTCGTCACTCCAAGCACCAGACGAGACGCCGGTTAACCATTCTTTCCATCCCTTTTGCACAGGCAACTGGAGAGAGAGATGGGTCGATAACTGCTCGGGTCGCTTTTGTTCTTACCCGGTTTCGGGATGGGTATCACCACGGACTCCCGCCAGGAATTCGGGAAACTACGTTTAATCCACAATTGATTGTGGGTATCGAGGACCCCTCCCAACGCCGATTCCGGAATATTCCGGAGAAAAGCGTTGTGGATTCGATCCATTCCCGGCGCGGTGTCATGGGAATCCGCGATGGCAGACTTCAGTTCCCATGGTGAGAAGGGCTCGTTGTATTCTGTAGGTGTTCTTGCTTCGCAGAAATTGAGAGGGACTCTCTCACATCGTTTCTTTAAGTTTGCATCATAACCCTCGTCACTGCCGCTGGCCGCGAACTGCCTGGCGAAAGTGTTGTTTTTTTCCGGGGTGAAGTCACCACCCGTCCAGCTACAAGCAATGGCGAGATGACGAAGGAGCCCTTGGACACGGAGATTTTTTCGACTTTGTCCCATACCTGAGTGATTGGAGTCTTATGGCTAATTGTCGAGACGTATTCTATTACGGAAACCCTTTTGGCCTGCTTCACCTCCTTCCGAACTCGCGCTCGTAGGCGGCGGTATTCTGCCAGGTTTGTTGCAAAGGGGGAACTTTTGAAATATCTTCAGCGCTTTCTTCCTCGCCCGGATCGCCCTGTCGCAATCCTCGTTCCACCATGGGACAGGTGCACGATTGACCGTGAGTGGCTAGCTCACGGCCACCCGTTTACACGAAATCCGGAGTCAAAGAGGGGTATCGCCCCCGGTCCATATAGGGCATCCGAAACTCTGCTGGGAACCAGAGAGCACACCCTTCAGGATCCCCATCTCTCCTTTACGGGTCACCAGGCACATCAAACACCTGGGCGGATCGCAGGCCAGTTGGTATGGCCGCACACAGACAGTGGATCCACAGCACTGTCCGGACGCATCTCTTGCTGGCTGGCGGTTTGTTTTCAGGGTTTTCTCCCCGCCCTTTTAGTCATTAGCCTCTTACGACAAGCAGGGATACTGCGGGAGTGTTCTACATCCCTCTACCCGCGGAGGGAGGGGCTTGTCCTCTGAATCGCCGGCTGGTACACCAGATCCTTTTTGTCTTCCCCAACGCACTCGTTGGCCTGACAGAAAGCCCCTCAAGTCGTAAGCCTGCATGCCGTTGCACTCTTCGGCAAGCTTACGTAACACTTCCCACACAAACAACAGCGGGGCCGAGCTAACGTAGTCCCCGGTTCTCACCCGCGGGGGCTGCTAGCGGTTTCCGTCTGCTTGCGGGCAGGCGGTTCACTAGGAAAACAAGGGTTGGGGGACATTAAAAGCGTAGAGCAAACGCCTCGTACGTGCCATAGGATCCCCATACCTCTAGGGCTACGCTTCACGTAGCACTACGGAAGGGTTGTAAGTGCCCCCTTACCGCCAGCGCCACCAGTGCGTTCCACAACCGCCCTTCAGGCCGAGCGCATTCACGCTCGAAGTTGTACGAAAAGGCCCTTTTAAGGACCCAGGCTATGTTCACGGAGCCGTCGCATCCCCCTCCTCCCCAACCCCAACGGTGTGTCCGGTGCCAACAATTTGGCCACCCCACCGAGGTATGCAAGGTGCCCCCCAGGTACGCTAGGTGTGGTGCTGCTCACAGGGCCGCAGTGTACGGCCACTAACTACCGCTGTGCAAACTGCGGAGGCGAGCACGATGCCGGGAACTGGCGCTGTCCCAAGCGCCCCGCAACCCCTCTTCTCTTGCCACCACCGCCCGATTCTCCCCGATCCCTCTCTTGCAGGTGCTGCCAAGGAGGACACGCCAGGGGCAAAGGAGCCCGTGACCAAGGGGGACTTTTTAAGGTTCAAGTCGCTGGTTTATTCTAATGTCGACCCGGACCACCGCCAGCTGGTGGAATCCATCCTCAATACGGCGGCGCGGTCTGTATTTGGGTTCAATGTCTTGAACCTCTATCCCAGGAACATGCTATTTCCCGCCATTTCCTCTTACGCTTCCCGTTGTAGATGAGCATTTCGAGGATTGCCTTCGCCAACATCTTTGGTGGGGTACGCGACCAGGGACACAAGGCGGCCTGCCGACATCATCTAGACTCATTACCTTACTCCCTTCTTCTCCTTTAGAGGCACCGGAGAGTACAACCGCGGCTGACAATATCTTCTGACTAATTAATAAAGAGGAAATGGCGGAGAAGAGGCCCCGTAGGAACACATCCCCAGGGAACGACGGGATAACCACGCGCCACATTCTCAAAGCCCCAACCTGCGTTGCCCCTCTTCAATTCTCTGCTCTTATTACCCCTCAGCTTGGAAGGCCATGACTGTGATCATGCTACCAAAGCAGGGGAAGGCCACCAGGAAAGCAGAAAACTACCGGCTGATTTGTCTAACCAGCGTGATCGGGACGTGGTTTGAAAAAATCATCACCTGCAGGCTCACCGATCACTTCTCCACTAACGGCGTCCTGCCGCCTCATCAATTTGGCTTCCGCCCCAACAGGTGCACGACGGATCCCCTGGCCCTTCTCACTTCAACGGCAGCCGAGGCCATCAACCGCCGGCAGTATGTGGCCGCGTTATTCCTTGATATAGAGAGGGCTTTCGACAGGGTGTGGCATGACGGACTCGTCGGGAAGCTCTCTCTTACTCCGGGTGACCCCCCCCCACTCCGCAGACTAATTTCTTTTCTCCGCGACAGACAGGCTAGAGTGCGAGTTGACGGACACCTATCCGCTCCCTTCCCGCTGCTTGCAGGAGTCACTCAGGGAACTGTGCTCTCTCCTCTTCTGTTCACCTTGTTTTGCTGGGACATGCCCACAGACAAGCATCCCGACAAGCGAGTAACCCTCGCTCAATACGCGGATGACACAGCGCTGTGGATCCAAGCACAGCGGGTAGAAACAGCCATAAAACATCCACAGCATGCCACTTCTAGCCTGGAGAGATAGTTCCGGAGATGGCGCCTGCGGCCAAACCCCCTCAAATTCACCCTCATGGTGTTTGCCGGTAGCCACGACACCCGCGGAGTCGGTTTCTCACCGCCCTCCCTAAGTTATGGCACCAGATCATACTCCCATCCAAATCCGTTTCATACCTAGGTGTCTGAATAGACAAGGACTTGTCCTTAAAGCACGTGGGGGAAGTGAGGGCCAGGTGCAGCCGGCGTGCGAACCTTTTACGAGCCGTCCGGGCTAACGGCCACGGGGTCTCCGAGGGCTGCGGCGTTCTCCTATACAAGGTCTTCATCAGAAATCTGGACATTTGATTGCAATATAAATGTGTACACTGATAATACCTCTGTTTTGTATTCTCTGGCTAAGGGTCGCGGAAGACTGCTCCGTAATTTTGACCTAAAAATCTTGAACATAAGGTTAATAAAAGAAATGTCACAGAATGTGACCTGGCGGTACATCTCCACCGCCGAAAATCCGGCCGACCGTCCATCTCGGACCGTCCTTCCTCACTATGCCAGATCGGCCGCCAATTCGGCGGGCGAATGGATATATAGGAGGGACGAGGCCTTAGGCGGCAGTCGGTTGAGATAAGTAGGCTTGGGAGTTGTGCCTTCAGGTCTCTTCCCCCACCGCTGATGACCTCCACCCACCGATCAGATTCCCCAACCGCTGATACAGCATCCGCCACAACCACAGGCCAAGACATTTAGAGGCTCAACGATTCCCCGACCGGTATACTTCATCGAGGTTCCGGGCGATGACGAGTGCCTTGCCCTATTCTCGGCAGTAAAAGACACCAAGGACAACGGACGGTTATCGAAGCGGGACCTTTATGAGTGTCATTCTCTTTTGATGATGGCTACCGAGTGGCTCAACCTACCTGACCCTGCTAGGCTAGTACTGTATAATAGACAGAATTCTCGCTATCGTACAACAGCATGGCTGGGACACAGCAATTCGCATGACGGAAAACGCGGGGAACGACTTGTTCAGGCTGCCACCGATTGCGTTACCAGCCCCGCTGACAGTAATACTACAAGGTCCAGCCCCGGCGCTCCGTCCCGGTCCAGGTCCCATGATTACCCAATACCGACCATCCTCGTCGCGACCCTTTCACGGCCGAGGTCGTGGCGGCAGACGACCCACCTCCGGCGGCAACTAAGGCTGCTACTCTACCCGGTTCCGGGGGTGCCCGAGGACAGGCTGCGGAGATACGCCCTCCTGAACAGCGGTATCCAGCACCGGACACCCCACCCCTAAACCTTACGAAGGATCCGGTAGAAGCGGAGGACGGCATGTTCCAGGAACTGTTCCTGTTGGAAGGGTCGGCAGAGCCTGAGGATGCCACAACGCTGCAGGCAAGTGATAGTGACAATGAGAGTGATGTGTCAGGAGACGACGAGAGTGTAACCGAACCACAAGAACAAGAAGAAAGTGACAGTGAAAGTGATCATAACAAGTTCGACGGGGATGATGAGTTATCCAACATGGCACAAATCAAGGATGACGTCCAGAACCCCGAGACTCCGATCCCGGGAACCGTCCCCAGGTCCCGATCTAGTTCCCCAAGAGCAACCAGACGTCGAGATCCACGAGGCAGACGAATACGTAGAGGTACTCTTCTTCCCTACGGCCTCAGCATACCCATACCAAAATGCATCGGTCCGAAGAGCTTTTTGCAGAAGGAGCCAATCTCGCTAAGCCCACTGCGGCGCCATACATTTTTAAACCGACTCGGGTAACACCCGAGATCTTGCAATGGGTAAATTTATTGGTTCAGCGAGGAGTGCTGGCGATGGCCAGGCCTTCCTGCGCCTTTCCCCTGATCGCGATTCCCAAGGCATCAGGGGGTGTCCGGATCATTCAGGATTTGTCAGATTGGACAAAATATTACAATAAGCCAAAATTCACACTCAAGGACGCCGCCAAGGCACTTGAAACGATCCCAGCGGGCTCCTTCCTAATTAAGTTCGATCTAACCGATGCATTCTGGCAGATTCCCATCCATAGAATACACCGTCACTTCTACGGCATATTCCTGAATAGCGAATATTCTCAATGGACTTGGCTGCCCATGGGATATGCCCTGGCTCCGGCAATAACGCAACGATGGGCGCGGGCGGTGGCACAGGAAATTTTCACTAAGTTCCAAGTGCCGATGATCGCCTATCTGGATGACTGGTAGTCCGTCTTCCCTCCAAATTGCCCCCAGCCGGTTCAAGAAATTCTGCAGTTCCTTCAGAACGAATTAGGTATTCAGATCAACATTAAGAAGAAAATGCTACAACCCACCACTCACATTAAGTACCTGGGAGTTAACATCAACACTGATAAGCTAGAACTATCCCTTACCCCTAACACTGTGACGTGGCAGTCAAATGCCCGTCCATTCTGATCCATTTCGTATTTAACAGTCACAGGTATATAATTCCTTTGTTAATTGTGACGTGTGGTCGAGGGCGAGTGAGAGAGGGGGGAGACACCGATCGCGTGGGGGGATCGAGGGAGGATTCCGGCGCGGACTGGAACTCGAGGCGGGAGTGTTAGGGAGGAACCCGTGATCGCGAGGGATGTGAGGTGCAAGCGACGCCGAGAGGCGAGCGTCGGCTGTGAAATTTGGTGCGGTGGTGGTGTGGGCCAGCGGGCCGCGTGAGCGAAGAAGCGCTGAGGAACGGTGTGGATTCGCCGTGTACGGGCCGAGCGAGTGGCGCGGGTCAGCGGACGAGGAGCGGCTGCCGGCCCCAAGGCAGCAGTAACTCGAGGACCTCCTCCGAGAAGGAGAACTCACGCTGCTATCCAGGCAATGTCCGCGGGAGGCTGAGGCGACCCACGAATTCGTGCATCAGGAGCCGTGACCAGTGCGGGACTTCCCGGCGGTAAGCGTCGTAGCTTACCTGGCGCCCTTAATCAAGCCGAGTGAAGTTCCAAGTTGTGCGCCGGTGTTGGGGCATACTCCACAGGAGTATCAAATCGCGTGTCACAACACCCTCACGCGAATCCGTTACATTCTGGACGTCATCCCTCGATTACGCCGGGCGGACTTTCCCAAAGCGCTTGGGTATATATCTTGGTGTGCCTACATCCTCCGTCTCCCATACTTCCTTATGTCGGACCTGGCCCGACGACAGACCACGTGGGCAGAGGAATTATGGGAGGCGGGCATCTAATGTATCTTCCCAAAAGGCTGACACAGCCTATTCAAGTTCAAGTTGTCCCTTCGCATACTGTAATACCGAAGAGGAAACAACCTATCCTACCTAATTTAAAAGTAAAACCTGCAATAACAACGCATAATCAGTTCACTGCCCTTTCCGATCAAGCAGATAGTGATCCAATTTCGAGCGCACCTGCCGCTGTCACCTCCAGCTGTAGTTATCGCCCCTAAACCCAAAATTCCACCCTTCCGAGTTACCGATACCAGCAACTGGGCTGCGCTTCATTCTGAAATCACCAAAAATACATCAATTCCTCACACCTGCTATTCTACTGGCACAAACTCTGCAGTTATAAAATGCTCCACTGTAGACGACTACCGCAAGGTAGGCGATACTTTAAAGTCAATGTCAGATCCTTACGTTACCTATCATTTACCGAACGAACGCAATAAGGAATTTTCCCTCAAGGGTCTTTTCCCATCCATTAAAGATGACGAATTAAAAAAATCAAGGTTTTCCAGTGATCAGCGTTAACAGGATATAGCCGATCCGTCCATCAGATGCGGAACGTGCCGCAGGCATCCAAGCCCCACGAGGACCTGTCTGAATGTGGTATTTCAAAATTGTTGATGTTCAAGCCCTTTTGTCCAAAACAAATTTTGCCGTTCTCGCAATTAAATTTGATTACTTTAAAAATCTCCACAACCAGTACAATGCCATACGTGCCAAGGATTGGGCCATACAAAGAACCATTGCAACCTCCTTCCTAACTGTGTCCGCTGTGGCGAAGCTCACGACACTTCATATTGCAA
Organism: Hetaerina titia; assembly: GCA_037158775.1. Classification (NCBI taxonomy): domain Eukaryota; kingdom Metazoa; phylum Arthropoda; class Insecta; order Odonata; family Calopterygidae; genus Hetaerina; species Hetaerina titia. The sequence continues at coordinate 41,611,263 of CM073775.1, forward strand.
AAAATCCAAGGATTCCCCAGCAACTTGCTATCTTTGTAAGCAAGACCACATCGCTAACCACAGGGGGAGCTTAGTCCACAAAAACGCCAAACAAGCTATGCTTCTGCGCTCAGGAAACATTCATCGCTTAACCACTGCACCTTTACCAGCCCCGCTATCACAATCCTACTCCGCTGCTCTCAATAACTCCAATTCCTTCCCTTACCAATTCCTTACCTACAGTAACTTTCTCCCACCCAGATAAAGACACTAACGAATCCGCAGCGTTGATGTCGTTTTTCAAAGACGCTCAGTCGAACATGTCTTCCCTTCCGCCCCTTAAGGACATTTCTTTTAGAGCAGATGTTCCTCCTTCAGGCCGAACCATGAACATTACCCCTCCACCTACTACTCATCACATACGAATAATATCTTGGAACTGCAACAGTATGCATCACAAAAAACGAACTCTTCAAATATGTCAACGACGATCACATACACGTCACACTTTTACAAGAAACATTTTTAAAACCAGACATCGCCTTACACCTAATCACAACATATACAGACTCGACAGAAACACACCTGGAGGAGGAGTTGCAATCATAATCGCTAAACACCTTAAACATACTCCGTAACCATCCCAATCTTTGACACCCTTGAGGCCCTTGGCATATCCCTACACACATCACAAGGAAACATTCATATATACTCATTATACCACCCCCCAGGAAGGGATGACCTAAAGAAGCTTTTCTCGCTCCATGATCGACGCATCTTATGTCGCCAAGAGCCCGATGCGACATAATTGGTGTCAGGTGTGGGGTGAGGGGCACTAGATCTTGTTCATTATTCAGTATGGATGCCTTGTAGGCTACTGGACTGGACACATTGGAACAATTGGAAATACTGCAGGAGGACCACAATGTTCTCCTAAATGAACAAATTTTTGTGAACCATTCACCCCTCCTCAAGATCCCTTTCACGATTAATAAACTCAAGAATCAAAATCCTACTGCCCCTCCTCTTTCATGACTTCACCCTCCTACCTTCTCCTCTCCCCCCCCTGTCAGGGTCTCTCACTGCCCACTACCACCGGTCATCATATTTTCCAAGAATTAACTAGTGCACTTCCCCCCCCTTCCCCCCCTCGCAGCACGTGGCTCATCCCTTCCACTAAAACCAGCAGTGGGCTCTGCTTCCCAGAAAGTTACCTGTTTAACCCATCTTCCCCCCTCCACTATCTCCTACTGATAATTCCTTCCCTATGTCCTTAAGCCTTTAACCCCCTGCTATACAATACCCGCTCCCGATACTCCAGCCCCTTGTCCCTCACTTTGCGGTTTTTCCTGTCATTAACCCCGCATTTTTCGCTCTTTATAACCTTTCCGCCTCTCCTCCCCCCCCCTCCGCCTCTCCCCTACACGACTCTCCCTCCCCAACCACATCTTCGGTACATATAAATAAGGTCTCCTTACTATTTATTTTGTCTTGCACCTGATGATGACTCTGTGAGTTGAAACGCGTCGTACGTCAAATAAACTGTGGAAAAGTGCAAATTGTCCTTATTTCATTATGATGACCTTCCACGACCTCAAGCCTGAATCTGTTGAACTTATATTATAGTTTCCAGATTCGTAAAGTTTGAATTACGAATGAGTCCCTTAGGCGGTGCCACCCACGGAGAGCGTCGAGAGTAATTTATGATAGGAAGTAAATCAGAATTATAAGTACACCCTCAAAATGGATTGGTTAAGCTCAAGCGTAGGGAAATGTAATGGTCGAGGGGCCTCACTATGGGAGTCAGGCTATGGAAGTACTAAGCAACATGACAATTTAATTGATTTTACAGCCTCGGTAAATACATTGACTGGGAATGAGGAACCGAATGCAGGCAATTTCCGCGTTCATAGTAATTCTATGGGTAAATCATCTGGGGCGCCGACCTATCCCTCCACAGGCGGCCAAATTCATTTAGTTCCCAACTTCAGCGGGGAGGATGAAGTTAGTGTGGACAAATTTCTTGAGAGTCTACGTATTGTAAGCCATTTAAGTGGTTGGAACGAGCAGCAAACGCTCGGGGTCGCGCGTCTAAGGCTAAGTGGGACGGCGTCTGACTTTGTTACAGCAAACCCTCATATAGTTGATTCATATGAAAATTTTTCACTGGCCCTAAAACAGAGATTTCACATAAAAATATCTCCCTTTATGCTAGAACGAATTATTAAAACCACAGGTATTGCAGGATCTGACACTCAAGATCCTCAAAAAAGTAATTAAGGAGGGTGAACTCGCAGTCGTCAAGGCCGACAAAGGTAATTCCACAGTGATTATGGATAGGGAAAACTACATCAGCAAGTGTGAAAACTTCATTGCCTCCACCAACTCCGAGATGTTACTGAAAGACCCCACACCTTCATATCAAAGGCTGGTAAAAAACGCTATCACTTCATGCAAAACTCTATTTAGTGATAAAGAAAAATTTTCCCTGTTGAATATGAACCCATTACCCCCAAGACTGTACGGCTTACCCAAACTACATAAACAAGACGTGCCAATCAGACCAGTGGTGTCGAGTGTCAATTCGCCAACACACAAGCTGGCCTTTAAGTTAAACTCAATTTTCATCCAAAATATCAACATGCCAACAACTGTGAAGTTAGTATCATTTGACGTTTGTAATTTGTTCACATCCGTTCCCACGCATGAGGCGATACTATACGCTCATGACATACTTTCAAAGGCCAACATCAGCCCGGATATCAACAGTGAATTACGCAAGTTACTTCAGGTGTGCGTAGATCAAAATTATTTCCTCTTTAATAACAAATACTATAGACAAAAAGAAGGCTTAGCTATGGGATCACCCCTCTCACCACTCCTTGCAGAAATTTTCATGGACAATTTAGAAGAAAAGATATTTACTGGCAAAGATAAATTAGTAGATAATGTCCTCTATTGGTTCAGATATGTGGATGACGTTTTATGCGGCTGGACAGGGACCGATAGACAGTTGACGAAGTTCCATCAGTTGTTAAACTCCTTACACTCAGCCATTAATTTCACTATGGAAAAAAGCGTGGAAGACGAAATCAATTACCTCGACCTAACCATAGGCCTACATAACCAAAAACATACCTTCAAAATCTATAGAAAGCCCACCTACACAGATCAAGTAATTCCATCAGATTCGTGCCACCCTATATCCCATAAGCTAGCCAGTTTCCACTCCATGATAAATAGACTCATTAGAATCCCGATGTCCCAGGACAACTGGGACCGTGAAGTAAACATCATAAAAACCATTGCTGTCAACAACGGGTATAACGCCAACCTCATTGATTCGCTCCTCAAGAAGAAAACATGCCACCTCTATCTGCACTACACTCACACAGGACACGAACAAGTTAGATCGGAAATGGTGCAAAATTCCGTTCGTGAACTATCTTTCATACAAAATAACCAAAGCCATCCCCAAGGACAATTTCCGAATTTCATTTTATATTCCATCAACACTATCCACGTGTTTAAGCCAGATTAAGGACCCGATCGACAAGAATAAAAGGAGTGGGGTGTATATGCTTGAGTGCGAGTGTCAGGCCAGCTACATTGGTCAAACAGGGAGGAGTTTTGACAATCGGATCAAGGAACACCGAAGAGGAATTTATGCAGACAACACGAACTCTAATCTCGCGAAACACATAATTGACTTCGAATTTAAAGTGCTACATCTACAAACGAAAGGGCGCAAGTTGGACGCACTCGAACAGTGTGAAATAATACAACACACAATTAAAGGAATTTCCCTCCTTAATGATGTCTTTGTCACTTCACACCCCCCTTCTAGCCATCAATTTTCCCCAATAGTTTTCCCCAATTTTAACCTTCCTTTCTCTTGAACCCCCCCCCCCTACTTCCTCCCCGTTAACGTCCACTCCTTGCCCCCCCCCCCCTCCCCATTCATCCGATTCCCCGGATGGACTCGATGGAAAACACCACGGATCCCCCTACGTACCGCAGGCGTTCTAAGGACGTCGTCCAGCGAGCTGAGCAACGACCCTCGCCACGGGACATCACCCGCGAGGCCCACCGGCAGATTGTTCCGGCCCTTCACTGCGGCGGGGCCCTCTACAGCTCAAGTCTTTATGTTCATTATCTGTGCTAATCCGGTTGTCCTATTGTTAATTCTCAGTATTGCCCCCCCCCCCAAAACCTCCACCCCCACCCCTTGGATTTCCCACTGTTCCTCCCCGCCTCTTTGACTCCTCCTTTCAACCTTCCCCTCATGGAATTCCCCTGTCTCCTTTTTCCCTTCTTCAACCCCCCCATCCCTTGTTGCAACTATATATGTGAAGAAGATACGCACTTGTGCTCACACCTGATGATGATGTGAAAACATCGAAACCGGTAGTGTCGAAATAAAATATCTAGTGGAAAATTGCAATACCTGTGGTTTTAATATGTTACGCTTCCACCACATCACGCCTGAGACCTCATCATTCGCTAGAACGAATGTTTACCACTTGCATGCAAAAGCCACTAGAAAGTGTCGCGGAGTTTTCCACTAGATTGAGGAAACTGGGGAATAAACTACGAGAGGTATGAAGGGATCCGCTGTCCGAAAACTCCAAACTGATGATGGAGGACCGATTATTAGCACAGTTTCTAATAGGGTTAAGAGAGGAAATAGGTAGATTTGTGTTGGTTCGTAATCCTAGAGGAATTGTAGAAGCAGAAGCCTATGCCGCTATGGAAGAGGCAAGCGTTAGACATTATCAGAGCCTTAAAAATTCGGTACAAGCACTACAGTTCGACTCGCCTCACGAATTATCGATAAATCTAGCGCAACAACTCGCATCACAGAGGCAAAACGGGACTGTAAATGGTTCTTTTAAGGGTCCAGAGCGCACCCCGTTCAGCCCATACACAGAGAGGAGTCATAGGGACCATCAAGGAAACCGGAGAATTAATTCTGCTCCACGCACCTGTTATCGCTGCGGAATGGTTGGTCATATTGCACGCAACTGTCGGGCAAAGGAGGAATCCCCTCGCGAATGCTATAAGTGCGGAGAAAGTACACATACCCCTCAAAATTGCCCTTTGGTGCTATGTGGGAAATGCGGAAAAATGGGTCATTTTCCTATCCGTTGCCCAACTGGAGGGCCCATGACAGGTCCGGGAAACGCCCCGGCCCCGACCAATCGGTCGGGGGAGACGTTTTAGCTGTGAAGCCAGAGGCGGGATGGACCGTTCCCGTGAAAATCTTAGGCCGAGTATTTCATTTGTTAGTGGACACGGGAGCGGCGGTCACTATCTTACATAAAAAGAATTTGAAGTCTCTAGGTATCATTCTAGAGTAAAAAGTGCTTCGGGCCACCCATTAGATGTCGTTGGGCAATGCACAATACCATTTGTCATAACTGGGCACCCATACTCTCACGACGCCTTGATTGCAGATCTCGGGAACGTCAATTACGATGGGATTCTAGGACTAGACTTCATGGAACGGTACGGGGGAAGTTTGTCATTCCACGATAAATAACTGAGGATCAGTGAGGGCGGAGAAACAAACTTAGATTCTAGCAAAGGAATATCTGAGAACATGATTAATCAAGAGAAGAACGTACTGCCCTTAAAAACGGAATACGTCCTTTCCATGACGGGTGACGACGCCAACCGACACATAAATAGCTCAGGTCTCCCTGAATTTGATTTTCTGGGTGAAGAGCAGGAAGTATTTTTGCAGAATGAAGGCGATATTCAGGGTGCGCTAGAATTATGGGAATCCAGCCCGTTAGAAACGGAAGGGGCGGAGGTTTTGTCGCCAGTTTCTTATGAAAGTAATGTTGCATTAGACTCTCACGAGTTGGGAATGGGAAACGGAGATGTAGGGCCCGCGAATGACGAGATAACTGAGTCGAGCACAGGAGAGCCACGGGGGCATGCGGCCGACCCGACAGTTACGTGTCCGTATCACACGTGTTTGAATGTTCGAAGGGATGATGGGATTAACAATTAAGAGTCCAAGGGTGACTGCGTGTTCTCATCCATTAACAATAGTGATACCGTTGCCACGTCAGGGATTAGCGGGGGCCAAGAGCCGGCCCAGAGGTCTAGCCGTGATACTGGGAGCTCAGACGAATTAGAAGTAATTATCAAAGGGCCGAAGATTGTTCTCGAAAAGTCGATTAGGGTACCCCCATTCTCAATTGTAATTGATAAGGTGAGATGCGATGGATCAAATGGAAGGGATGTGGAAATATTGGGAGAAGAGAGATTTAATTATACTCCCTGCCGTAGTATCGGTAAGCAAGGAGGGCAGGATTCCCATAGTAATTTGCAACTTGAAAGCTGACACACAAATTCTAAAACGAGACACTCAAGTGGAAGTTGATATTTTTCGTGAGCAAAAATACCAGCTTAATGTTCTTGAGTGTCAACAAGAAGACGATAATTTTTGGCCGGAATCAATAGAAACAGATGAACTTATGACCCTTTTTGATTTTAGCGAGGTGCCGGTCGACGCCCTCGAACCACTCCATCAGCTTGTCACTGAGTACAAGGAGATATTTCTACATAAAAATGTTGAGTTAGGGTGCACAAATGTAGTCAAGCATCAGATTGACGTAGGAGAAGCCAGGCCCATAAAAAAACGACCCTATCGCGTTCCGCATTCGCAGCGCCAGGCTCTAAACGAAGCGATTCGGGAGATGTTGACACGGAATTATTTCTCCCTCCGCGAGCCCTTGGTCAGCACCGATAATCCTGGTTAGAAAGAAAGTGGCAGAAGAAGGTATTGTGAAATACAGGCCCTGTATTGACTACCGAGCGTTGAATAATGTTACGAAAAAGGACGTATTCCCGATCCCAAATATGGACGAAGCGTTTGATCAGCTAGGTGGCGCCACTTTCTTCTCAATGGACCTATGTAGTGGTTACTGGCAGGTGGAGATGGAAGAAAAAAGCAAGGAGTATACTGCGTTTAGCACGCCGGAAGGACACTTTCAGTGTAATCGCATGAGCTTCGGCTTAGCTAATGCTCCGTCGACATTTATGAGATTAATGACAACTGTTCTTGAAGAACTGATAAATAATGGGTGTTTAGTTTATCTGGACGACATACTAAGATATGACCGGAACTGGATCGATCATTTGAAAGGCTTGAGGAAGGTTTTCGAGAGGTTGAGGAAAGCCAATCTGAGGCTAAATCCGAAGAAAACTAAACTTTTTCGCAAGCAAGTACTTTTTCTTGGTCACTCCATCTCCGCAGAGGGCTTGCGGCCCGATGAAAGCAAAGTGGAGGCAATCAAACAATTTCCTCCACCTAAGGATACTAAGCAGCTTCAATCCTTTTTAGGTCTGGTTGGCTACTATCGTAAATTTATACTTAATTTTGCCAAGATTTCCAGTCCTCTTACTAAGAACCTTTCGAAAAATACATACTTCGTTTGAGAATATGATCAAAAAACCGCTTTTGAAACCTTGAGGAACTGCCTGCTTTCGGGACCTGTCCTGAGATATCCTGATTTTGAAAAACCGTTTATTTTAACGACAGATGCGTCATCTCTGGCCGTAGCGGGAATTTTGTCACAATCATGGGAAGACGGCGAACACCCAGTAGCTTACGCTAGTAAACAGTTGCATGGCGCCCAAAAAGCTTACTCCGCTACCGAGCTCGAATGCCTTGCGGTTGTACAAATGGTCCGAAAATTTAGAGTTTATCTTTTAGGAAAAAAATTCATATTGCACACGGACCATAAGCCTCTCCGCTGGCTTCTTGCCCTCAAAGAGCCGACACCGAGATAGGCGAGATGGGTCATGGAATTAAGTGAGTACTCGTTTGAGATACATCATATCCCGGGGAGGGATCTGGCTCATGCCGATTCACTCTCCCGAGCGATTCCGGAGGTGTCATCTTTAAGCGCCGATGGAGCCGCTCAGCCATTTTGGGACAAGAAAAAAATATTTCTAGAGAGCAAGAAAAGTGCGCAGAGTTGAAACCACTTCACGAACGCGCCCGATCAAATGATCCTAACTATTTCTATGACGATGACAACGTCTTATATATTGTGAGATGTAGAAATCCAGACCCACAATTTGTTGTGTGTGCCCCTCGATCCATGAGGAATTTTATTTTAAAACGTTGTCATGATAATCCTCTGGCGGGTCACCTGGGATTTAATAAAACTTTAGAGATAGTACAGCGACATTTCCACAGGGATGGTTGTTACTCTGATGTTCAGGGGTACATCCAAAACTGCTTATCGTGTAAAAAACGAAAGTCAAAAAGCACTCCGGTGACCTTGAAACCAGTAATTGAAGCAACGTACCCGCTGGTAAAATTGTCTCTCGACATTGTCGGTCCCTTACCCAAATCAGACAGAGGGAACCGCTACATTCTGACATGCCAAGATTATTTCACTAGGTTCCCAGAGGCATATGCAATACCGGATCAAACGGCTGAGACCGTAGCGCGAGTACTTGTGGAAAATATCATTTACCGTCACGGCGTTCCAAAGTACATCCTTACAGACAGAGGCGCTAACTTCACATCTCAGTTATTGCAGAGGGTCTGCAAGCTTCTTAAAATTGAATCCATATTCACTTCCCCTTATAATCCTGGGGCCAATGGGAGACTTGAGAGAGCACACCAATCATTTTCGGCAGTCATATCACATTATGTATCCCAAGACCATAAAGACTGGGACGAGCATCTCAATTTTGAGAGAGCAGCAGCCAGCAGCGGTAGCAGCAGTGCAGCAGCCAGCAGCGGTAGCAGCAGTGCAGCAGCAACAGCGGCGTTTGCAGTTCCCGGACATCTTATCATCCATCGGCGGAGGAGCGCACCTCTGAAGAGGGGCTCCATCGGCCACTGGGCGAAGGCGAGGCTTCAGCGCGGGAGCCAACCAGGAGCGAGCGGGCTACGGGCTCCGGCTATATAAGCCGGCGCTTTCCACAATTCTCTTCATACCAAATTCCAGCAGACCGACTCAAAGAGTATTGTATAAAAAATTTAGTGGGGGACGTAAATCAAACAGACGTAGAAGCCGAATTACAAAGGCTCGGCTTTAAAACCAAAAGCGTGATTCAGCTTACGTCCACAAAACCTACAGCCAGGGACAGGGAAAATGGAATAACCACTGGCACCAAAAGATTGGTCCCAGTTTACCATGTCATCCTAACTAACGACCCCCAACCAAGCGATCTCCAACAAATAGAGTATTTATTGGCCATGCGGGTAAACATCACAAAATTCAGGAAACCTAAGGGCGTGGTTCAGTGTCACAAATGCCAGGGCTTCGGACACACAAAAAATTACTGTAACATTCGGCCCCGTTGCGTTAAGTGTGCCGGACCACATTTAACAACCGAATGTGAAAAGAAAGACCGCAGTACGCCGGCGAGGTGTGTAAACTGCGAAATGGAACACCCTGCCAATTATCGCGGTTGTCCCGTTTACAAATGGGAAAACCAGCGACGACTGGCACGGGAAAAGCGCGACACAACTTCCCGAGGATCAGCCCAAGGGAAAACATTTATACCCGCCCCGGCTCCCGCTAGGAATGCTTGGGCTCCAAGAGCTCAAGGTCCTTTGCAGGACCAAATATCTTTTGCCGCCAACAACCCATTTCCATCCTTACCTGCTCCTAGAATCCCCCCTCCCCATGTAATCAACCCTCTAATGCCTGGTGGCACTATTCCAAAACCCTCTTCTTCTTCTAACGTTCACCCACCAAACCTCCCTGCTTCAAATTCCGCACACGGAGAACAAACACTGTTTGGATTCTTTATGTCCATGCATAATCAACTTAGTCTCTTAAAGACGAAAACGGAGAAAAAAATCTTTATGCTCCAGCAATTATGCGAGTTGCACGAGCTTAATGACTAGTAAGCTCCGTAACATTTGCCTTCTCAGTTGGAATTGCAACGGCATTCTCGGCCGCCAACGGGAATTTAAAAATTTCATAAGCTCTGGCAATTATGATGTAGTCGCCCTTCAGGAGACGCATCTAAAACCCAATCACACATTCAACATACCCAACTACACGACATATCGGCGAGACCGCACCACCGCTCGAGGCGGAGGCGTGCTCATCGCAGTTAAATCTTCAATTAAGCACAAAGCACTGAAAGGACACGCCCTTAGTACATTTGAATACGTCGGAATACGCCTTCCAACACCCATGGGTGAACTTGACATCTATTCCGCTTACCAACCCTGTGGTAAGAATATTGCTTCTGACGAAATTCGTCCCTTATTCCCGACTGACAGACGCGTCGTAGCCATCGGCGACTGGAACTCTAAACATTCGGAATGGGGGTGCCGGTCCGCAAATAAAAATGGCCGGCCTTTGCAAAGTATAGTAAATGCCATCATGGTAGACGTCGAAGTGCCCTTAATGGCGACGCACATCGATAGCCGTGGAGGGGAAGACATATTGGATTTCTGCCTGACGAAAAACTTGCCATTCATAACGACCCCGACAGTACTACCCGATCTCTCCAGTGATCATTACCCGATCAAAGCCAACATTGCGACTGTCCCTTATGAGCGACCTACTTCCACACCTTTAAGAACGAACTGGAAACAGTTCGCTCACCTTGCAGAAGATGCCTTTTCTGCTATCCCAGTCCCATACTCCTCAGACCGGCAGGACATTGACGCTCATGTTCTCGCCATCACCGACGCAATGCGGGAAGCTCACGCACTCGCATCGCTCCCGTATCCTCATCCACCTCCTCCTTCCAACGCTCTACCTGATGACATACTGTTGCTCATAAAACAGCGCAACAAGGCTCGTAGACAATGGGCGCGAACCAGGGATGGTGCCTGCAAACGGCGTTATAACTTCTTCGCGTCCTGCGTCAAGCGTGAAATCAAAAGTCGGTTTAATGACCAGTGGAGAGATAAACTAGACAACCTCTCTTTCGACGACGGTTCGCTTTGGAAGGTTGCAAAGCAACTGACCAAAAAAGGCCGTCCTGACCAGCCCATCAGGCAAAATAACAAACTGTATTTCGACGCAAATGACAAGGCAGAAATCCTCGCGGAAGCGTTTCAGCAAACCATGACTTTAAAAAATGACTGGCCAAGAACGGAGGAAGACGAGGAAGCCGAGGCTGCTAAAAGCAGCCTAGATTTCCTTCCGACACCACCGTTCCAACCGGTAACAGAGACGGAGCTAAGGCTATACATTAAATATTTAAACCCGAAAAAAGCCCCGGGCATTGACGACATTTCAAACAGACACTTAAAGAGCGCGCCACTGCCGGCCGTTCGACATTTGTTGGGCTTATTTAATAACTGTCTTTCCGCCAGCTATTTTCCAGATTCGTGGAAAATAGCAAAACTATGCCTGCTCTCAAAGCCAGGCAAAGACCCATCGATTCCGTTAAACCGTAGACCTATCTCTTTACTCTCCTCTATCTCCAAACTTTTTGAATCTATCTTAAAAGCCCGTCTAGACCTCTTCTTACGAACAAATGACGTAATCAGACCAGAACAAATGGGATTCCGCGAAGGTCTTTCCACTTCCCTGCAAATACTCAGACTTGCAGAGTATATCAGCCACGGCATGCAGAACAACCAACACATCGCGGTGTTGTTCTTGGATGTGGCCAAGGCATTCGATCAAGTCTGGCATGATGGACTCTTACTTAAGTTAATTAAAATCGGGGTGCCAATATATCTCATCAAGATATTTCAAAGTTTTCTCGCTTCACGAGCAATACATGTCGCCGAAAACGGAGCTCTGTCAGCTAGGAAACAAACTGCGGAGTGCCTCAGGGCGCCATATTATCTCCTACTCTCTTCAACTTCTATGTCAATGATCTTCCTTCTTCTCCACAAACTCTCACTTTCATGTTCGCCGACGATACTGCAATCGCGGCGAGATCTTGGAGTGGCACATGTGCCTTCCGCAAGATCCAAAACCACCTCTCTTTACTTGAAAAGTGGACCGTTAACTCGAAAGTCACAATAAATGCGGAGAAAAGCGTAGTTGTCGACTTTCGGAGGAAACGAAACTATCTCCCAAAAAAACCTTTAACCTTTCAATCCGTGCGTATTCCGACGAAATCATCACACAAATTCTTAGGAATACACTTCGATCAAAAACTGACATGGGCCAAGCACGTACAGCATGCCTTACATATAGCACAAGGTACAAGGGCAGTTTTGTCCCCGCTCTTGTGCTCTAAATCGCGCCTCACGCACAAAAACAAATTAAGGTTATACCTCTCCTATATCCGTCCAAGGCTGCTGTACGGTTGCGAAATATTCGGGAACGCAACAAAAACAGACAGAAATCGCTTAGAAACATTCCAAAATAAAACACTTCGCTACCTCACAAACCAGAGTAAACTCGTACCAATACAGGAGATCAGAAACGCACACAAAATTCCAAAAGTACACGACTTCATCCGAGCGCAAGCTGAACGACTCGTGAGGTCCCTTCCACGAAACACACTTACAAAAAACATATGGGATTATTCCCTACAAAGAAAACGCCGGCCGAGCTACAGACTCCCAAAAGAAATAATATTTCGGTAACCAAACCGAATTCTTTCCTATGACTTTTACTTCCAATATTTGTTAAAATAAGGATAATTGGGTTAAAATATAAATATATATCTTGTTTTACATGTTTATATATGAAAAGGCAAAATTGTGCCTATTATATATAATACAGAAGGTGCTGTTGGCCCCGTCTCGACCCAATGTTGTGGGCTTGGCGGGTAACCAAGAGCAATTAGATATAGAAAACTCTGGAAAAAGTATAGTATAAAAAAATAAAAAAAATAATAATAAAAAAAAAATATAAAAGAATAATATTAATATATATAAATATATACTACAAAAAAAAACAAAAAAAAAAGGAAAAAGAAACATAAATACATTGAACAGACCAGAGTTAATAGTTTAGGTTTAATTTTAGTAATAGATTAGTCAAAAATAATTCCGTTCTGTTGACGATGTAACGGGCAAAATGTTCTCGCCCTTAAATATAAGCTAAATATAGATCTTCTCTACGTTAAGGCAATAGCCAACCCACTAGTGGTCTATCTTCAATTTCTCCTTCACTAACACTGGAAAGGTACACGTTCGTCATTTACACTTTCGTTCGCCATTGTCCCAAAAGTGCAGTTGCACAATCACAAACGCTGAAGGGGTGGACGTTGTCGCACCGAAGCAGCAGGAATAGGTTAGGGTTAATCACCCAGTTAAAAGGGGTTCTGGTCTCTGGTCTTCGTTTCACTCGCTCTTTTAAGAGCGGGTAGGAGCACAAATCGATACTGCCCTTCTAAGGGTTATTTTTTTCAGCGCTAGGGACCGGGCAACGGAACGTGAACAAGGGCCCCACCAGTGGTAACCCTCTCACGCACCCGTTGGCCGTAGAGGCCGCCCCGCCCGGGGATTAACGGTCTACTCCGTAGAAAGGACACCAAGGGAGGGCAGTAGCACCCGGCCTACGCAGCAAGGAGGAAGAATCGTCGGAGTCGCCGAGGACACAGGAGGAAGCTCCCAGGGAGATCGGCAAGAGCACGTGGTCGCTCGGTCCTTTTTGGGACCATTTCGACTTAGGGACCGGTCAACGGAACGAAAGGAAGGGCCCCACCAGTGGTAACCCTCCTTTCGCACCCGTTGCCCGAAGGGGCCGCCCCAGCCGGGGACCTCCGGGCTATTCAGCGAGCAGCAGTCAACGGCACCGGTGAAGCCCGACCACGTGGTCGCTCGGTCCTTTTCGGGGCCACATCTATTTTTTCAGCCCGGTCATCGGAACGTAGACAAGGACCCCACCAGTGGTAATCCCCCTACGTACCCGGTGACCGAAGGGACCGCCCCATCCGGGGATCGACGGTTCACTGAGAGGAAGCAGCTGAGAAAGAGGGACTGGTCCTCTGACATCGTCGGCTGGTACACCAGAACCTTTCTATCTCCCCCGACGCACTCGTTGGCCTGATAGAAAGCCCCTTTAGTAGTAAGACTTGCACGCCGTTGCACTCTTCGGCATAACTTACTACTTCACTCCCCACACAAACAGAAAGCGGGGCCGGGCTAACGTAGTTCCCGGTTCTCACCCGCGGGGGCTGCAAGCGGTTTCCGTCTGCCTGCGGGCAGAAGGTCCAATAGGAACACAAGGGTAGGGGGGCTGTCGGCTTCTACGTGCCTTTTATTTTTATCCCCATACCTCTAGGGCCACGCTTCACGCGTCACTAGGGAAGGGTAGTAAGTGTCCCCTTACTACCAGCACCTGTGCGTTTAAAATACGGTCAGGCCGGGCAGATCGAAGCCAGCTCACGCGGAAAGGCCCTTCCAAGGACCACATATGGAAGGTGCTGGGTACTTCCTTCGGGAAAGGCCGGCGTCCGCCCCAACCGACCAATGGAAAATAGCCGGAGGAAGGAAGAAGCGGAAAAAGAAGCTGCCGGACTCGGGAGGTGTCCAGACACCTTGTAGTCCCCCTTGCACCCCGTCCCCCCTCCAGTCCCTCTTCTCTCCCTACACCTCATACCACCCGCTTTCTCCCCCTCTTTATCCTCCCCATCCCCGGACCGTTTGATAATCCAGTCACCCCGGCCCTCTCCCATCTTTCACTCTCCACACTCCCTTTTCACCCCAATCCTCAATCCCTCCTTTCATCCCCAAAGCGCCTGTCGCTGTCCCACGACCCCAGAAACCCTATCCTCCCTCTACTTCCCACCCCAGTCTTCCCCTCCCCACCATACCAAAAATTACCTCATTCCCGCCTCTTCCTCATCTTCGTCCATCTGCCCCAACAACCTGCCATCTGCCCCCCAAGCAAAGCTCTCCCGCTACCCCCGCCCCCTCCACCTCCTCTCACTCTCCCCCACCCAAGCCTAAAGCAAAACCCAAGAAGAAGAAGGTGACCTCCCATGCCCATCCTCCCCCTCCCCCCACACCCCTTCCTGAACCCGCCCGCCTCATCCCCAGCCAACCCCTCCCCACCCCGTCCCGCCCCACCCCCACCAGCCCCAATTCATCTCCCCGGTCGGCCGTTCTCCCGAACGACACGACCATCTATTTTACCTCCCTACCCCGACACACCAGCCAGAAAGCCTTCTTTGTGGCACTTAGGTCGGTCAATCCCCTCCTCACAACCTCCCAAATAATAGTTTATCCAGGGGACAGGTCAGCCAGGGTTCGCCTGCCCAAGCAGCACGTGGCTTTCTTGCGGGCCGAGGGGAAGAAGAAATTAGACAGTCTGCTTGGGGCCACGTGCACCATGACTGCGGCAGGCGCGCCCGGCCTGACTCGTCCCCCGTCCCCAGCCAACAAGAAACCTTCCTTTTCCTTCGTAGTGAAGGGCGTCGATGTCCATATGGATAAGGAGGACATCAGGATGGCCTTGAGCGACGCTGGAGTGCAGGTGACGACCCTGTGGAGAGTGACTTCGAGGGCAACTAACCAGGAGACTACCATCATCCGTTGTCTGGTGGAGGATGCTGATGCAGCCTCATCTGTCATCGCCAACGGACTCTTTTGCTTCGGCCGCGTGTATCGCTGCGAGCCGTCGCACCCTCCCCGGCCCCAGCCCCTTAGATGTTTCCGGTGCCAGAGTTTTGAGCACTCCGCGGGGGAGTGCAGAGCACAGGCAAAATGCGCCAGATGTGGGGGTGCACATCGGGCGACCGAGTGCTCAGCCACCACCTACCGCTGCCCCAATTGTGGAGGGGACCATCACGCCGGGAACTGGGCCTGTCCCAAACGCCCCACCGCCCCTTCCTCATTCGCCACCACTGCCCCAATTCTCCCGGACCCTTCTATTTCAGAAGCGGCCAAGGAAGATGCGCCGACGGCTAAAGAGCCCGTCACCAAGGGAGACCTTTTGCGGTTCATCTCCTTGGTGTACGCCAACGCTGCTCCGGGGCATCGCCAGACAATGGAGTCCATCCTAAATACGGCCGCACGGTCCGTATTTGGATTAACATTTCCAATTTATATTCCAGAAACACCCTCTTCCCTGCCATTTCCTCTTACGCCTCGCGCTGCCGATGAATATGGCTTCCGTGGGGTACGCCAACGTGAACGGGGGCATCCGCCAGAAGAAAAGGCTCATCCAGCATTTTATTGATCAAAACTGTTTGCATTCTAGGCCTGGTTGAGACATTCCTGCGACCACATCTGCAAATTAACATACCTCTTTTCCAGGAGTTCTCAAAACCAAGGGTAGCGCCGAGGTCGGGGGGGGGTTTCACTCCTTATCCGCAAGGATATAGGAGCAAAAGAATTGCCAATTCCACCTTACGTCTTGTTAGAAGGGAATGAAGCGGTTCTTGTAGAGTGTCGCATTAGTCGTAGGACTATTAACATTTGCACACTACTCCAGGACCGGCGATCCCCTCCCAACGGCGCTCCTAACATATGTTTTATCCCTAGGCAAGCCATGCATCATCCTGGGAGATTTTAACGCCAGGAGTCAATCGTTCCGTGATGCAATCACCACGGTCAAGGGTCGCCTGTTAGACAATTACCTACTCACCAACCCTCCCATCCGCCTGGATATTCCCTTTCCCACTTTCGTGGCCAGGGGTTTCTCCTTCCCTGATCAAGCCTTGGTCTCTCCCTGCCTCTACCCCCTAACTGGCGACGTCGTGGTGGGTGATTGTATCACGTCCGATCATCTCCCTTTCTCTTTCTCGTTTCAGGGCACCCGTCGTCCGAAGGGGAGGCGCCTCACAGTCACCGATAATAAAAACGCTGACTGGGAGGCATTTAACAAGAAGATCGCTGATGCCACTGGGGATATTGCCGCCCCGCAATCACCGAGTGACGTGGACGAAGCCCTGGAAAGGGTGACCGACGCGTTCCGGGA
>CM073775.1:41628179-41917269 GCA_037158775.1 Hetaerina titia
TGCAAAAAACGTAAGGCTCAAATACGGTCTATTCCTATTCAGCCAATTTTAGAGGCAACCTATCCGTTGGAGAAATTAGCATTAGATATAGTGGGCCCGCTTCCCCTTTCAAAGAATGGAAATAAGTACATACGTGTCAAGATTACTTCACTCGCTATCCTGAGGCTGTAGCAGTAAAAGACCAGACCGCACAAACAGTCGCGCGTGCATTCGTGGAGAATATTGTCTGTCGTCACGGTGCCCCTAAGTATCTGCTCACAGATAGAGGCGCGAATTTCACGTCAAATTTAATGAAAAATATTTGCCAAATTCTAAAGATATCCTCCATATTCACATCTCCCTACAACCCCTCTGCGAACGGGAGGTTGGAGAGAGCTCATCAATCCTTCGCTAATGTCATTTCTCACTATGTAGCGCAGGATCACAGAGACTGGGACGAGCACTTGAATTTTGCCTTATTTGTGTACCGCAATACAAAACATCGAGTCACCGGCTACAGTCCCGCATATTTAATGTACGGGCGTGAATTAAATCTACCATGGGAAGCCGACATTTTACCTAAACAATCCGAACCGAGAGATGCAGCAGCCTATGAACAGGAACTCCTATATCGCTTGAAAATGGCACATAACCAAGCAGCCGAATTCGATAAGCAGAATACGGAGAATGAGCATATCCGCAATAACAAAGGCTTATCTCTACCTCAAGCGCAAATAGGACAACTAGTCCTCTTGCGGAATATGGCCCCTTCCCCAGGTCGATCTCGGAAGCTTTTGTCTAGATGGATAGGTCCGTATAAGGTTATCCGCGTAAGAAGTCCAGTTACGCTGAACATTGAAAATCTTCAGAATGGACGGAGGTTTATCGCTCACTTGAGGAATGTCTTACCTCTTCCACCAGACCCGGAGCCTATCCCCCAACCTAACTTCCTCACCGAAGACCCTCCTACTGCCGTAAATATTCCTCCTTCCAATTCCGAAACCGACGTTGCCACGCCACCCGAAGCGTACACTCATCAGGAGCCGAGTTCCCCTCCAACCCGGGACCCGGACCTGCAGACGCCATACTCATCGCTTCCAGCCCCGCGGTTGGAAACTTCATCACCGCCCCGCCACCAGTACAATCTTCGCCCACGACCCGGCCGCGTCACACAAAGCTAGAGCCCTTTCTCACAATGGCAGCCGCAACACAGCACGGAGTTAGCGGGAGCCAAGGGCGTGGACAGGAATCGAAACGACCTGCCGAATGCATCGATCCCGTCCCTCCGGAGCGGCCTCCAACACCAGGATGGAGCTTAGAGATAACTGAAGAATCAACGCCGCGTCCGGGAGCGATCGAGGTCGATTGGTGGTGGGAGCCACACGCCTACGACTGCCGGCCGAGCGTTGGGCAAAACACCACCGCCGTATGCGTCCGCCGGGATGATGACGGCCCTCCATCTACTCCTGAACGACCTGTTACCCCGGGGCTGGAGGAGGAAATCTCAGCGGCCACATCCGCTACGCCGAAGAGCAGCAGTCCCAGCAGGCCACCCGGAGGTGAAGGACACCAGCGTGAGATTCCACACCCCTCTTCCCTACCACCTCCACCAAAAGGCCCTCCGATGTGGACCGGCCCCGTCACAGGCCTCATTCCCCTCCTCCAGCGTGTGATACCGAACCTCCCTCCCTTTGATCTTCCATTCTCAACTTCCAGCTATCCTCCCGCGTCGCGAAAATTGCATGTAACTCGGTCCCAAAAAAGACATAACCAGCAAAGGCGCGAAATCAATAATAAACGGAAAAGGGCGCAGAGGAAAGCCAAATTAAGTGATTGCGCCGGAGTAAGCTTCCTTCCCATTCGATAAGAGCCATGGCAGGGATTGCTCATTTTTATCGAGTCGAACTTGATCGATGCTGTATTATACATCCCTGGATGTGTTTTGTTATTTTTCAAGAACGTCATCATGCTGCTTAAATTTAATATAACAGCACGAGTGTATAAACTAGCAATCGAAGTAATAGCTACGATTTTGCGTAATCAATGAAAAAACTTAAACATGCCCTTCTATAGTTATTTGACCTCTTTTTGCTGGCCTGATTGGTTCTATGTCTTTCCCTACACAGTTTTTTTTCATTGTTAACGTGTATATTTACGTATTCTGTGAATTATTTTTATTGAAACATGGGAAGTTGCTAATGTTCATGTCATTACATTAAACACATTGTGTTTACATCTTCATGTCGTTAGAAGTGTCCCAATTTAATTGTCATGTGGTTACTTCGCGTAATTTGCCTTCTTTTTTTCTAACGTCGTGCATTTTTGCGTGTCGATGAATCTCTTTTCGTTCGTGGATTTTTGTTTTCACTTTATTGTTTGCTATATCTTGACCTTCCGTTGAAATTTGAATCGAATGCTGCTTGTTAATTTGTATCACAATGGTGTGTAACTATCAAATCAAAAACCTCTCATTGTTCCGAAAACTGTTTAGAGTTTAAAACGAGAGACTGGAGGAAAATTGTCCACCGCGTTATAAAACTAGTAACCTTTTTAGATTGAAGAATGCGTTTTCATGGGTATCATCATTATTTAATACGTAGGTTGTATTTTATGCATTTTTTATTGTTCTACGATTACAGCGGTTGAAATCCGCGCAAGGTAGTATCAAATGACAAACCATGACTATTAACTGCTCCAACTGGTGCCATGTTTGTAGGCTCGCCCCTAATATTTGTATGCAACTGTTCTTACAGCCGTTAGCGACAATTGCTTCCTTCTCCGACTCGTTACAGATGACCAAATAAGGGCAGTAAGAGTCGAGATATCAGCACTCGCGAAACACTGGGAAACCCGGGAGAAGAATAGCTTTACTTTCCTCACCAATGTATCGGATACATTAAAACGTCATGACAAAATGTTGTCCCAAACTGCAAGGGCCCGTCAGGCAATCAAAAATTTTATTAACATCACGGAAAGTAATATCGCTCACCAAACAGCCAGTAACCTTGCTCTTGTTGACTTATTGTCCACTATTCACAATAGCTATCTAGCAATCTCGCAACATTTAGCAGAACTTGAACGAGCTCTTTCGCTCATACGGACTACCGTTATGCTAGCGGAGCTGGGTAGGTTGCAACCCACGATCCTTGCCCCGCCCCACCTAAAAAGAATCTTGGAAACTGCTAAAATCCAATTGGCGCCTGACCATCAATTCGCACTGTACGAAGGCACTTCGGTTATGCCTATATACAGCATTGCAGGGGTTCGCATGGTCAGGCATGCGGGTACTATCATGCTATTGGTGGCACTCCCGTTAAGTCGCCGGAATGAAAAATTTCGAGTGTACAAGGCTCACACCTTCCCGGTGGGGATGCCTGACGGTCAACCGGCTATGGTCTTAAAACCAGATTCCATATACTTGGCGGTAACAGAGAACCACGATGGGTTTATCCTACTCCCACCTGATTATGGCGGAGACTGCGTTACAGGCGATGTGCAAGTGTGCCTTCCCTCCTATCCTATCCTAAGCAACCTATCCGACTCGTGCAACATAGCGGCATTTTTAAACAGTAGCATATCTATAAAAACTCACTGCGAAGTGCACTTACGTAGCACTCCGTTTTTGGAGTATGTAAAGGGAGAAATTGCAGGTCAGTGGCTGTTAGCGGGAGCCGGGGGGTTTTTTTAAATATTTCTTGCCCTCATAGACGATTTCAAGTGTCCTTAAAGGGACATGGGAGTTTCATTCTCCCTTCGGGCTGTGTCGCGAGTGACGGGATATCTCGACTGGAAGGAATTAGCATTAAAAGCCTCCACAGGAGCGCCGGAACACCCACCTATTCAGGTGTATAATGTCTCCCAATCTGCATCCCCAACATTTGTCCCCCTTTTCCCAATCTGTGAAAGGCCCAGTGAACTGATGTGTAATGTGTAGGCTGTTGTGAACCTGTATGTGGAACATTCTCGTGTGTGTGTGCGCGTAAGGACATTGAAGAAGGAAAAATAAGGGCTGAATACCCACCTATATCAATGATTGTTCAAGAATGTGCATTTCCAATGGAACTTAAATTCTTAAAAATTTCAGATTGTTACTCGGTATTTTTTTTTTTATGTGTATACTCTGCATATTGATACTCAGTGTTTTTTTCATGTTTCTTGTTCATGTATATGAAATTTTCTCGGAGCCTTGTAATTCCACGCCCGGGGGCTTAACTGCCGACGGGGTGATGTCGGGGGGAGGGGGGGCGAGAGCAGTAACGGGACTCCTTGGGACACTAGCCGACCACCCGCGCTAGGGTGGAGCGGGAGGAGGAACGGGACTCCTTGGGACACTAGCAGTCCACCCGCGCTCTCACCCCTCCTCGTGCGTCATCTCCGAGGTACCAAGTCGCCCTTCGATCCCCAGTATTTCGCATAAATACAAGGGGGACCCAACTAAGGGGGCTGTTCCCTTGCCGGTCTGCGCCCTCGCAAGACCCGCGACTCCCTGCCTGGTTCCCTTGCCGGTCTGCGCCCTCGCAAGACCCGCTCCTGCCTTCCCTACGCCGGTCTGCGCCCTCGCAAGACCCGCGACTCCCGGCCTTGTTCCCTATGCCGGTCTGCGCCCTCGCAAGACCCGCGACTCCCTGCCTTATCCCCTGTGACTCCCCTTGGGCTCCGAGCATCTGTGTTACTAGGATGTAAGTAGCAATAAATACGTCCAACCAAAAAGTTGTGGTTCTTCCTCCCTTAATGTCCCCGACGACATAACGAAGCACGTGTCTTTACCTGTTGGCACCTTTTTGGCCCCGAGCTCCAGGTTTGAGCACATTTATATAGACCTGGTCGACCCACTACCATCATCTCACGGTTGCCGGTATTGCCTGACCTGCATCGACCGCTTCACGCGCTGGCCGGAAGTCATTCAAATATTGGACATCACCGCAGAGTCAGTGGCCCAAGCGCTTTTTCTGGGGTGGATCGCGCGTTTCGGCACACTACTCCGGATTACAACAGATCGTGGTCGACAGTTCGAGAGTCAACTGTTTCGACGTCTCTCGGAGTTGACTGGAGTTGCGCATCACAGCATATCACCCTGCAGCTAACGGTATGGTGGAACGTTTTCACCGGCAACTGAAAGGGGCTATTCGTTGCCATGGTACGGAGGATTGGATGGATGTTTTGCCGGCCATCCTCCTTGGAGTCCGTTCTGCATGGAAGGTGGACATCTGTGCTACGCCTACGGAACTTCTCTACGGAGAGCCACTGAGGTTGCCTGGAGAATTCCTTTCGCCCAGCAGACAGCCGGTCGGAGCCGACCTCACTCAGTTTCCCGACCGTTTGGGGGAGCACTCCCGACGGATATCTCCCAAACCCGCATCACACCATGGAGCAAGAAAGGTTTTTGTATTTAAGGACTAGCCGTCTTCCTCTCACGTCTTTGTGCGACATGATGGGGTGAAGCCTCCCGTTCGGTCGCCGTATAACGGTCCTTACCCCGTCGTACGCTCGGGCCCAAAGTACTTCGTTCTCCGGATCAAGGGCAGAGAGGTCAAAGTTTCCATCGACCGGCTCAAGCCAGCCCACATTCTCGATCCAGAAGACTTCCCCCTTCAAGGAGAAGCAGGCCCGGAGGAGACAGCTGCACGGAGCAACATGCCTCCACCAGAAGACGTAGGTCCAGCAGAGGCAGCAGCAGGGAACAATATGCCTGCTGCAGAACATGAGAAGACCACCAGATCTGGCCGACGAGTACACTTTCCCAAACGATTGCGGCCATATATTCCCTAGGCCTACAATTTATTGTTTTTTCCTCATTTTTGTTCTCTGATTCTAAAGGTTGGCCATGGCATTGCCAGGGGGGTGGTGTAGCAGACAACATACGCCGTCCCGCATTCTTTTGTAATTAATTCCAGCAGTGGCCACTAGACGCCACCAGTGAGGAGCGACGGAACTCCTGCAGCCTTAGAGAGCCAGTCCCGGTTCTAGCTTTGTGCGCGTGGGAGACAAACAGCGAGTCAGCCATCTTCATTACCACCACGTGGTCGCAAGATCGATACTTGTTGTAATATTTCTTGAGGCTGGCAATAAAGAGTATAATCAGTTCGCGTTTATTATTGAGGCCATCTTTGCGTTCCCTCAATAATTCCAATAAGACCGGTGGTCTCAAACGTATCAGCTCCCAACCACCTAGTAGCTCAAAAGTTGAACAGTGTAATTCGCCTGTACTCAAAATTTTCCCCCAAGATCGGAGTCAAAAACTCCGCTGAACTGGCCAACATACTATCCAAATTAGTTCTACCACAGAAGTGAATCCTGGTTTCATTTAATGCTTGCAATTTATTTACCAGTGTCCCCGCTACAGAATCTGTGAATCTTGTGAAAGCAGCCCTCATCAAGGCAGGCGCCCCCGCCCCCGTGAAATTTATTCCCTGACAAGAATGTGCGTGGCACAAAATTATTTTAAGTTCAACAACAAAATTTACAAACAGCCCGAAGGCCTGGCTATGGGCTCCCCGCTATCCCCCCTCCTGGCAGACATTTACATGGACGATTTTGAAAGGAGTCTGTTATCCCTGAACTCAGAATTAATTAAAACCGTGGTTTGTTGGTACAGATACGTCGACGACATTTTTTGCATTTGGTCTGGCTCCACTAGAAAACTTGAGAGGTTCTTAAATTTGTTAAATAGTGTCGATAAGTGCCTTAAATTTGAAAAAAGAAATTGAAACAAATGGAACTTTGAACTTTCTGGACATCTCAATTTCAAAAAATGTTAACCGGAAACTGGAATTTTCAATCTTCCGAAAAAAAACTTATACTGACCAGATCATCCACTCATCTTCCAGACATCACGTTTCTCAAAAATTGGCCGCCTTTCATTCACTATTACACAGGTTACTCAGTATTCCAATGTCAGTATCCAACATAGCAAAAGAACTAGACATCATTAAACAAATAGTGCTCAACAACGGCTATTCCCCCACCCTTATTGATTCCCTTTACAAAAGAAAACGGCATAAGTTAGCTACGATGAGTATCTTTCCCACCCTCTGTTCGGAAGAGGGCACTCCCAAATGGCGCAAAATTCCATTCTTGGGGAGTATATCCAGCCATATCAGCAATAGTCTACCCAAGGAGAAGATCAGGCCAGCTTTTTACAACCCAAAAAATCTCCACAATTTAATAAGTCGAGGAAAAGACAAAGTGGACCCTCTGCTGAGGAGTGGTGTGTACAACCTGATGTGCAACGTGGGCAATATGGTTTAAGTCGGCCAGACTGGCAGAAATATGAAGTTAAGAATTAGGGAACATAGAGGCATAAGGCAATATAGAACACATCAGAGGCGTGTTTTAGGAACGAAAAACACACTTCATTGTTCGCCAAACACCTTGTGGACTGCAACCATTTTAGTGACTTCCACCCAGAAATTCTGCACTTTGCTAAGAAAGGCCCCAAGTTCGACGCCTTAGAACAAATAGAAATTTTAAAAGATTTTTTGTATCAATCCCGCTCCCCTCTCTTGAACCTTTCCTAACCGTCCACACCCCCGCTCCCCCAAACCGTCCCACACCCTCCCCCTTGCAATGTTACTGTGACTCACACCGACGCTACCACCTTTCCTTTAATCACCAATACCTCTCCCGCGCCCTCACCCCAAGACACGGTGGGAAGAACCCACCTCCGCCTCTTCCCTGACCACTTTGCCTCAGACCCTATCCCATCCCGGTGAGGCTTTCTCACTCTTTCCCCCCCGCTCGTGACCTTCCTTTCCCTTGCCTCCCATCTTATAGCCCGGCTAATGACTTCCCCATTGTGTCCCCACCCTTCTTGACTACATTGTTTCTCCCCCCCCACCGACCCTTCCTCCTCCCTCCCCCAATCTCCTACTTCGCCTGAGAGGGTATATATTGGTATGTAACGGAAAAAAATTTTACCTGATGATGTCGCTCAGCGATGAAACCCGGGTCGTTTAATAAATTCTATATGTGGAAGTCTACAGTGTTTCAATTTTTTACCAGTTATAGCCCCCCTGAATAAGGGGAAAGGTTTCATCTTTAATTTTAAAGACGTTATTGTACTATATGTTTCGCTAAAAAAGGAACTCACGAAATGTGACCTGGGAGTACGTTCCTTCGGAATCGAATCCAGCCTACCGTCCTTCACGGACCGTCTTGCCTCCCTATGCCAGCTCGGTCTCGGGGACCGGGTTGGCTCTGTCCCCCACCCTCATATCCTCCGCACCCTAAGGGCAATGGATATGCCAGAGTCATTTATTAGGATCATCCGCGCTGTACTCCGGGACGACGACCATCGCCGAGCTGAAGTCGGGAGTCCACGGATCCCATTGCCATCCGCTGCGGTGTGAGGCAGGGTGACCCGCTGTCCCCACTACTCTTCAACCTAGCAATAGAGCCAGTAATCCGAGCGATCCTCAAGACACGGAGCACTACGGCCTACCGCTTTGGGCCGACGTCCCTGTGTTTTGGCCTATGCCGATGACCTGGTCGTGGGCAGAAGCGCGGGTATGCCCGTCTTCTCCCCTAGGCACACGCGCCAGAAACGTCGCCCGACCCCGCCACGCTCCAACCCTGAGCCCGGACCAAGCCGCTCAGCATCTCCGTCACCTCCACAACATCGTACCATCTCCCCGCTGTTAGCTATGGGCGATGTAGAACCAGTGGGCCGTCGCCCTACGGCACATGATGACGCAGCTTACAGAAAAGGTGGAAGAGAATTCCCAGAGGTTGAATGCCAGCCAACAACTGCCAGCACCTAACATCTTACCCCCGCCGAGGACCTTCAAAAACTTAGCACCAGCGACGCCAGGACACCACATCGAAACCCCATTGACCCGAAATGCCTGGCTCTGTTCTGGGGAATTCGGGAATCCAAAGATAACGGCAGGCTCTCCAAGAGGGATCTGCATGAATGCAATTCTCTCTCTCTAGCCAGTGAATGGCCGCAGCTACCCGAACCAGCTCGATCGGTGATCTACAACAGATTGCGGGCCCTGGCCCCGCGAGCAACCGGAGGAGCCCGCGGCCCATTTCGGCCTACAAACCAGACATTGCGGCCATTTCGAGGCCGAGGCGGGAAACGGCCCGTCTCCGGGACGAACTAACCAACCCCGGGGCATCCGGGAGGTCACCTCAGGCGCTACGCTCTCCTCTACAACCAGCTGAGCAGGTGCACGCGTAGCCAGAGGACCCCATGACCGACCTCCTGTTCTCGCAGCTGTTACTCCTTGAGGGATCGGCGGAGCCTGAGGACGCCACATCCTTGAAGGCAAGTGAAAGTGAGACCGAAAGTGAAAGTGATAACCACCAGGAAAGTGACAGTGTTCCCCCGAGTGACAGCGAATTATTAGACCCCGAAACATTAAGTGAAGAGTCCTTCGACGGTGAAGACTGCCTATCTAATATGTTAAATCAAAACGACGAAGTAACTAACCCAGAAAAGTTACGCCCTCGGGCCGCTTCCCCCGCGCCCGAACAGCCAGACATCCAACACCATAAGGCAGACGAATACGTAGAAATCCCTATCTTTCCTACGGCCTCACAATACCCGTACCAAAACGCATCGGTGAGACAACTTTGCAGAAAGAGCCAACCTCGCAAAGCCCGCAGCGGCACCATACGTTTCCAAACCAACTCGGGTCACGCCCGAGATATTGCACTGGGTAAATACGTTGGTTCAACGAGGAGTTCTGGCGATGGCCAGGCCTTCCTGTGCTTTTTGTAAACGTTCCACAAGTAAACTCCTGTCATTTGTTACAATAGTCACTTCCGAATCCTCCTTCGGACGCGACATTTCACATGCCTGCTATAAGCCTCAATTATGAATGCCACTTTTGTTTTGCGTGATAAAACTGTTTGCTAGGTTTGTGAATTGATCTAGCCAGGCTGATACATTTACTTTATGATGCTTGATATGCTTTTTCAAACTTCCCTTGCCAAGGCAAAAGCCATGCCCTCTGCTAAAATAGCATCAAGAGCCCAATGTGATTCCCAAGCCAGTAATACAAGCTTCAGCTCAAAAGAACCAAACACCGTAATGCCTGGAGCATTATTACTTTGGTGCAGACAAAACTCCCTTGTACACCCTTTTTCAGAGCATTCTTATGCCGTCAGCCATTTCCCAGTCCTTCCCTAAAATTGCCCACACTGAACAATTAAAATCAAATGCGGATTTCATCTAGCCCAAGCCTGCTCAGAAAATAAACAGATGCAAACACATTACCATCTCCTTGGAATGATGTACTAGAGATTTTACACTATCCTCCACCAACTGCAAGAAGTTGTGCAGTGTTATCTCCATAATTACATGTACAGCAAGGAGTATGACCAAAAAATGGATTCAATGGCTAGAATCAAACATTAGGACACAGACTTCCAACTTTCAAGAAATCCTAGTCCTGGCTCAATGATATCATTTGACCTGGTGGGAAACCTCAAACAATATGTACCAGCACCTAAGCAAAAATTTTAACTTTAACAATATATAGTTTGATATCAGCCTTGGGCTGTCACAATTGGTATCTGAATATCTATTACAGCTCATGTATATATTCTACTTAAGGTTTAGCATTTCAAAATATATTACAATATGGTTATGCATGGAAATCAAACTTATGCAATTTCCAGGAAAATGCTCACCAGTATCAATACTGGTAACTATGAGACATAATGAAGTATACAGTGTAGAATAACATTAAACAACATTGGCCCCAAAAAGCATCAAACAACAAGCAGACACATTCTGTCTTCAAAACCTGGCCTTCACAGAGCCGTACATTTTCATGTTCATAATTCACCTCACTGGAAAGCCCAGATTTCACTACCTTAAAATTCCAAGATCTGTACCAAATATTTTTACACTAAAGTATTTTCAAAACCACATCAAGGTAACTAGTTTTCTGATGTACATCATCCCTAAGAATTTTGGGCAGGTCCCTTTTCACCATCACCGGAAACTTGCTTGTATCTCCCCATCAGTTTAACACCAATTTCACTGATGTAAGCACCACACTAGACCAAATTCCATGTGCTGATAGGCCCCTTTGGGGGCTTTTTCAGTAAAATTGCAATGTTGTAACATCATAAAAAAATCAATCAAGCAGTATATAAACATTCTACTCAGACATACATTTTTACTCTATTTTTAGGTAATCGAAGGTCCTTGCACTTCACCTTATTGACCAACTCAAACCCCTCCCCAATCTCTACAACCACATCTAACAGAATACTGGACACCAACCCACTGCTGCCAGGAAAAGTTCCTGTTGCACACCTACTGATTGAGATCAAAGTTAGCAGCACCAGGCTCAACAACCTCTGCTTCCTTGTCACCATCATCTTTGACAGCAGACTTCTGTAGGGCCGAGCTGTACAACAGTCTAGCTATGCAGGGATGTCCTGAATGACAGTAATGAGTGGGTGATAAGGGTTTTTCACTGTAAACCTCAGCACGGGATGCTGGTACCACTGCCGAAGGTCACTAGTTTCCCCAGTCATGGGTGTCTGGCTGCCGGCACAGTACCCACTTAAGGCTGTCACCCAGTCAACAATCCCCTCAGGGGCGAACAGACCAAGGACCAATGCCTGTAAATTGGAGGCCGTTACAATGATCCTCAGCCCTGGATGTCTTGGAGAAGGATTAGGTGTCCACATCCAGAGAAGAGGAAGGAGTGGGAGAAGGCACCATCACGGAGTGATGGTCATCAGAAGAGGTCACTCTGCTGTCAGAACAGGTAGACCACATGCTATCCATCCTGTTTCAAGTGATGGTAGTGAGTGAGAATTTTGAGAATATACAGGGCGCGGCAGTTAAATCGAGACAATTTTCAATTTAAAATTCCCACCACATCGTAGCTCCACTAGAGGTCGCAATGTGTCCTTGAAATCCAGACGCATAAGGAGTTCCCATTCGAGGGAACGCATTTCATGAACTCCAGCAAACATGGAAAGGGCTCAGGAGCTGATTTTGGAGGACCCTGGACAATCGTTGTGGAAATTGGGGTCGGTGTTAGCGAGCAAACAATGCATTGGATTGCAGAAGAGGACCTTGGTTAGAAGTCGTACACAATAAAGGTGCGACAGATGCTATCTGAGGCTACCAGAATAAAGCAGATTTCTCGCTGCAACCTGCTAGTGAGTTCTTTGAAAAATGAGAATCACATTTTTTTCTGATGAAAAAATTTTCACTGTTGATGAGAAAATCGATCAGAGAAATGATCACTGGCTCGCCCACGACCCCGAGGACGTCCTGATTGTTACTCGAACAAAATTTCCAGCTCGTGTCTACATCCTAGGTGTTGTGTCCAACAACGTTTTAAAGGATGTTGTGGTACCGTGGATGGTAACGATGGCTGCGGGGAGAGAATATGTATTTCAACAGGATGGTGCACCGGCTCACACAAGCCATTTAGTCCAAAACTAGCTATCAGACACTGTGGACATGTTCTGGTATAAGGAGTTTTGGCCTCCGAATAGCCCGGATTTAAACCCCCTCGACTCTACTATGTTTGGAGCATTAATAAACGGGTTACCAGCAAGTCGAGGCACCCTAATGTCACGTCTCTATGCGCCGCTATTGAAGCAGCTTTTGCCAATATGGAGAGCGCTGCATTACAGAGCGTGCAGGTGCTTCAGGATGGAGGCGGTAATTGAAGTCACCGGCGGTTATATTGGGTAATGTTACTCTTAACAGGTTACACGAATGTTGACCAAAACATTTTCTTTTACTTTTGTATTTTTTGTCAATAAATTACATTTTAAAACCAAGTTAAATTTGTCCGGATTTAACTGCCGCACCCTGTACTAATCTTCCTATAACATCTCAGATTGTGCTAGCACATACAACTTAAAAAAGAATTAACCATCTCCCATTCCTTGATCTGCTATCAATCAGAAATATTAAAATAACATACGTGTATCACAAACCAACATATACCAACAACTACACACATGATTCGTTTACACATGACAGTCACAAACTTGGCACATTCCATGCTCTTGTACACAGTAAATATTCCCTTGAACAGAAACACTATTTCAAAGAATTACAGAACGTCAAACTGATTGCTATTCATAATGGTTTTAAAGAGTCGATTATTGATAACATAGTATAAAAGCACAAACATAAAAAACTAGTTCAAAATACAACCACTCTCACCCGGCATAAAACCCCTCGGTACATGAAACTTCTGTTCCACCAACAATTAACAAAAGGGCAAAGAAAGATTTTCCAAACTATCAATACCAATATATCATTTAGCAGCAACAACAAACTAAAACATTTATTACGCAATACTAAGGACAAAATTGATGCCTCAAATAAGTCTGGCATTTACAAAATAAATTGCTCTTGCGATTCAACTTGCATCGATCAGACACAGAGGAATATTAAAACCAGATTTAAAGAACATATGGCACATCACAGATCAGATAAATTGAGTATTGCCCCACATTTACTCCAGGAAGGCCATCAAACATCAGAAAAGGAACTGAAACTGACCAAACAGCCTCCCAACCACCTTTTGGATGCATATGAAAGCATTTTTAAACAAATTCAAAAAGGTTGTTAACAGCGATGAAGGGCCGATTTCATTCTCTTCACTTTATTCCTTTTTGAAGTGATTTCTTCACCAGTTTTCAAACATTTCTGTTGGACTTAGTACTCAGCCTCCCACC
Source organism: Hetaerina titia (assembly GCA_037158775.1). Classification (NCBI taxonomy): domain Eukaryota; kingdom Metazoa; phylum Arthropoda; class Insecta; order Odonata; family Calopterygidae; genus Hetaerina; species Hetaerina titia. Next base: position 41,641,833 of record CM073775.1, read on the forward strand.
TTCCCTTCACCAATACTCCTTCCTGTTCCAGTCATTCCATTGATTTCTGTTCTCCCCACCCTCCTCCCTCTTTACCAATACGTTTAATGTACTCCTTCCCTTTCCATCTTCCCACTAATTCTATTGGTCCCTCAACTCCTACATCAATTCTTCAGTTACCATATATATTTGACATTCATCTTCCGTTGTTTACTTTCAGCCTCATGTTGGAGGTGTTTTCCCTTTTAGTTCACTGAAGAGGGCCACTTAGTGGCTGAAACACACGTGTTCGATACATATCCTCATCTGTGCTCTACTTGTGTTCAGATTTACCCAGAAGTTGGGCCCATTGAGTGTTCTTGAGTGCTTGCGTGTGTGATTAGTCTGTGCTTGTCCTTCATGGACAGTCAGTGTGTGTGCTTGTATAATATCCTGGAATCTTAAACAGGTTCTTCTCTACAGCCTCGTGAATGATTCTCGTATTTCCACCTGAAACCTTTAACGGGGTCTCACAGCTTTGTGAAAGATTTCAGTTAGGATTGTGTGTGTGTGTGGTCCCTGGCATGGATTAACTTCCCGTAAACCACCACAGAGGGTATTCTTGGTCGAGAGGTTGTGGTTGGTCCCTGACGTGGTTCCCGTTAAACCAACACCACATACTGGTCTGACGAGAGTTGCAACTGTTTATTACGGCCATTGGAGTTTTCCCCATTCTTATTTTAACCTGAGGCCACAGAGCTCTTGATTTCTTGCAATGTGTAGTTGTCAAACCCATTTGCCATTTTTGTGAACAAGGCCTATTGCAGATCTTGAAGATTTTATCTCTTGGATTTAATTTAGGAGATTCCTGACAGAAAGAAGAAAAATAGAAAATATTACAATATGACACTTTTCTATACACAAGAATACTAATCAGTCAAATCCCAATACCACAGTGATAAACAATATATACGTTCACAAGCACTACGAGGGAATTTTGTAAAATTAACCAAAATGATTGCTTCCACAGTTCATGTTTATAAGAGTAATTATGAAATGTCCATATGAGTAAGTACTATCACCAATATATTCAAATATTTCATGCTATTTTAAGGATTACTTTATTTCATGTAAATATTGAAATTTCAATCAACAATAAATTAGAGGTTGCATATAACTTATTTCTCAAACAATTAATACAGTTCTGACGTGAAACAAAAATTTTAATTATAACATTGAACAGTACACTTTGAAAAGTTGTTCCAAATGGTGGCTTCATGGGGCATTGGGAAGAGTACATAGTTGATTTAACTGATATTCTTAATATGTTGAAAACTATAAACGGTGCATGGATTCTGTTTCAAAAATGATCACAAATAAAGGCAAATATACCTATTTCTAAAGAAATGTAGGCTGCCATTTGAAAATGTTTAAGATATGAAGTGCAACTCCAGAGTAATGTCCATCAACAAATTATTACTTTTAAAGGCAGTTTCAAGAAGCTATATTTTAGAAATATGTCAATTAATTGCAAATCCATGCCTATGACAATAATTCTACTAAATGGAATGAATCACAGGGCCATTGCTCATGGAAAAAAAGGTCAAACTCCCCCATAAATTCATAAAAGAACACATAAGGAAAGAAAAAGTAGGCATGTGCTAGCAGATATTGAAATGAAGAAATTTCATGTCTCCTGCCATCCAAGGGCCCAAAATGTTTGCAAAATTTTGTTACAAAAATTCTTAAGTTTGAAACTGATTCAAACTTAGCGGCGATCTAATGTCAACATCGTCGTTTATCAAGCACTTGTTTTTTCCTGCCTACGTGGCTAATTTTGCTTTCTGGGGTGAATAGGTTCTGCCATCACTTGATATGTGTTCTTCTAACACTATCATTACCTCCTTATAAAATGAAAAACTGTACTTTCCACAATTAAAAAATGTTAATTAATAAAAAAGAATGAAATAGAAGTCTTCATGTATATCAAGATTTTTCAATTACCCCTGCTTCATCATGCATCAATTAGGACATCATTTAGAGTTCACTCTATCTCATTCTCAAACTAAATTTTAGATACTTTCACTCAAAACTGTAAGTGCTACATTCACTATAACCAAAAGTTTCAACTCTAGTTGAAACAGCAAAAAATTAACACATACTATTCAGCATGATGTCCAGCACTGCAACAGTTGAATGAATAACATATCTGGAACACCTTGAAGAGTGAACTGATGCATGGTCGAATCAGGCAGCCAAATGCCAGACCAAGTGGCAAGGGATGCTATAATATTATCTCGTACTGTAATAATCAGAAATATGGTAACAGTTAGCAAAAAAGTACACCAAAGGTTTCTCACATTGAGGAAATAAGCAAGGCATGTTGCGATATCAAATTAATTTTGTCATGTCCTCACAATGGCATTTCTAGAGGTTAATACATATAATCAGACATGCCAACTCTCCCGATTTAAGCGGGAGACTCCCGATTTTTCCTTCTTACGTTCTTGATGAACTGTTCAAATTGTGTACTTAGCTTAACATGTTAATAAAGTGTGACATTCATTAAAAATTGGCAAAGTGTCATAAAGGAATTAAGGTGCCATGCAAATATTGTGGTAATTAAAAGTGATTACTTCGTGATACACTTCTAAAAATCTCCCGATTTTTCATTTTTGAAAGTTGGCATGTCTGATATAATCCACTTTGCACTTAATTCCTAAACCATACAGTGATTTGTTCTCACAAATTAAAAACGTACAATTCTAAAATTTAAAATCTTCTAAAAATATCTTTTCATAACATTGCAACACTATCTATTTTGCACTTTGATTTGACAAATGAATTAATTTGTATTACCTTTCAAAAAAATGAAAGAAAGTCATTCAGAATATCAAGAAAGGTGTAGCACATCATAACTCCAAGCACTGTCATTACGATAGAAGTTCCCCATAGACACTTAGTGCATGTGATTTTAACTTACAATGGTCACTGTTTTCCATTTACTAAATTAGATCATTGTGCAACATTTTCTGTGATTATCAGGACAAATATTCCTGTCCCCCTCCCTCACATTTTGAAGCAGTTTGTGTTGGTAAAACCACAACACAGCACAATTTGCAAAGTTAGCCTATGGATAGATTTAAACTGTGGTTTACATGTTGGAAGGAGATATTGTACATTTTAAAAACAGATGCAGGTTAAAAAGATTTTTTCAAAGGGGATACATTTGTAAAAAAAAGTCTTTTCAGCAGTTGATCATAATAATTAGAGTGTCTGGAATGGAGTGGGTGGATTATGTCCCAGTTTAGCCCAAATTCACATCAAAAGGAACCAGAATAAGCTATTATTAATACAAGTTCATTCAATGCAAACATATCAATAAAACAAAGTACATCACCATTGAAATTAATTATTTTGAGCTAGCAAACAGAAATGATCAGAAAAAGTAAAATATCAATGATAGAACATAAAACCAGGTGACAAATCAATTGCTAAAACATTTCAGTGTTCCAATGCAACAATTTCAGAGAGTAAAAAACATTCGCCTTGACTGGGATCCGAACCCGGATTAGCCAGTTAAGCTACCGAGGAGTCCTCTTAAACTCTGAAATTTTTTAGGCTTTTAAAGGAACAAGATGTTGTTACGAAATGTTGTACATAAAATGTCACAGGCATTTGTAGTCGTGTGCTATGCGTAGCAATACAATGCAACAATTTCAGAGTGTAAAAATCAAGGCGAATGATTTTCACACTCTGAAATTGTTGCATTGTAATGCTACACATAGCGGATGACTCCGTTAAAAGTTACTGTTGCAGCCTCTCCCGCAGTTTCTTGAAATTTCAGTATTCATTGCAAATAGCTGAAACAGTATATACTACCTTGATCAAAAAGTTCCCGGAATAACCACCGTGTGGCGCTCCCATCGTTCCCATTTGAGTTCTGTTTTTTTGTTAAATTGGTACATCTGTTGTTGATATTCCCTTTAAATCTTAGTGTCATAACTTGACATTTGCAAAAGTTACGTAGCCAAGAGTACATCTATCTCTGTGTGTGTTGGCGATTTTTTACAATTGCAGAAATGGATTTAAATTTGCAACAACGAACTTGTATTAAATTTTGCGTAAAAAACGGATTTAGTGGCGCACGGACGTTGGAAATGTTGGAAAAGTGTTTCGGCAACGATTCTCTAAAAAAAACGGTCGTTTACCAGTGGCACGAGCGGTTCAGAAGTGGTCGTGAGTCAATCGAAGATGATGAACGCAGTGGCAGACCATCGACATCGAAAGTCGGTGAAAAAATTGAAAAAGTAAAAGAAATGTTGGTCAATAACCGCAAATTAACCATCAGAGAAATAGCGGAGGACTTGAACATTGCCAATGGATCTGCCCAAGGCATTGTGGTTAATGATTTGGGTTTCCGTCGTGTAGCAGCAAAGTTGGTGCCAAAAGACCTCAATTTCATGCAAAAAAGAGACCGTGTTGACGTCGCAAAAGACATGATTTGCGAGGCTGAATCCGATCCCGCATCCATCAAAAGGATCATTACTGGAGACGAGACGTGGGTTTATGAGTACGACACGCAATCCAGACATCAGGCAAGTGAATGGCGTTCACCAAATGAGCCGAGACCAAAAAAACCACGTCGTTTTCAGTCAAAAAAGAAGGCAATGCTGACGGTTTTCATGGATTACAATGGTGCAGTGCATCATGAATTTTTGCCAGAAGGCCAGACAGTAAACAAAGAGTATTATTTGGGCGTTATGAGACGTTTGCGTGAAGCAATTCGCAGAAAGAGACCAGAAATCGTCGCACAGTGCGTCGAGACCGTCGCACAGTGCTATCATTATTCGTAATTTTTTGACGAAAAATGCAACAAATACCATCCAACAGCCACCGAATTCACCTGATTTGGCTCCCTGTGACTTCTTTCTGTTCAATCGAGTTAAAAAGCCATTACGGGGAACATGTTTTAGCAGCCGAGAGGAAGTAATGGAAAAATCGCAGGAAGACATACCGAAAACCGAATATAAAAAATGTTTCGAGGATTGGATCAAGCGCTGGCATAAGTGTGTTGCAGTCGATGGGGATTACTTTGAAGGGGACAATATAGATTTAGATGAATAAACTTGTATTTTTAATTTTCTGAATAAATTCCGGGAACTTTTTGATCAAGGTAGTATGCAGCAAAACATGTATATTCTGCACGAGATTTTCATATTGGAGAAAATGAAAGCTATACATATGACTACTATTATGAGGAATGGGAAAAGTCACAAACTACTGTAATTGGGAACATAATCTTCACCATTGTAGCTAATGAACCCACATACTTCAGGAAGTGGATTTCAAAGGCCAGAGGAAGGTGCCTATATGCACTTCTTAAGGAGTAACCTCTTAATCCTGATTGGGCATGATAAAAAGGAAATTACTAACATCCAGGAATACATTTTCTGTATTTTCTTTTACAAAGATAGCTTAACAAGTACACATTTGAAACAGGATTACTCAAAGGCAATTGTTTTTCAAATTTAAGTATTATTTTAAATTTCAAGAAACTGTAACAGTAACTTTAACGGAGTCACCCGCTATGTGTGCATTATAATGCAACCATTTCGACTTTAAATCAGACACATTGGCATAATTAATATGCACAGTTTTAATGCAACATTCAAAATAAACAAGACTACATAAAACAACTGCATGTTTTAAGTCGTTTTAGTCTTAAAAATTTTATTGTCAATAAAAACAATGAGATTCTCACATACATGAGGACAATTATTAAAATTCATGAGGCTTAAATAAAAATTAATAATTTCCACACAAAAAAGTTTACTTAGAAAATTAGTTACATGGAAGTATGAACTCCTAAATTTTGTATTTAATTAATTTGTCAGTAATATTTATTTCAGAAATGTGTGCTTTCAAACTTAATTAATTAAAAGATATTGAATGTTTGTTTTGTAATTCTTGACTTGGTAAAAACCAAAATATTGAATATTTGAGATAGAAAATTTCATAAGGAGGGTTTCAGGCAAAAATGCAGCCATCTGGCTTGACCAGTACCATACAAGGTTTGTCCCACAAGTTGAATGACTTATTTTTTCCTGGATATATGGATGGATAGTAGTTTCTCTGATTGGGTTCGAGAGAGGGGTCTCTCAGGAAAGGTTGAAGCAGGCGGCAGTTGGCTCCCAGCCTTTGTGGAGCGTGGATCGTTCGTTAGCGAAACCTCTATAATAAACATGACCTTGTCACTCTCCATCATGAACCGGCTATTAGAACGGTGCTATGCCATCAAATTTTGCGTGAAACTGGACAAAACTGGGAAAGAGACTCACGACAGGCCCAAGGCAGTTTATTTTGATAACGCCATGGATATTGGGTTTTATTGAGTGGCACAAGTTGTTTTGGGAGAGTAAAGAAGATGTTGAAGACACTGCCCTTGGAGAGGCTGAAGACTGCTCCTTCAGGAAGCCCTTGTTCGATAGATATCACAGGTTGTGTTTGCATGGTTTCTGAAGAACTTGGCACCCTTAAAAGTGATGTGCATCCCACTTTTGACTGAAAACATGGGCATGAGAAAGAAGTGTGTGAAGTTGGTGCTGCAAGCGTAATTTTATCATACTATGAAATGTTTCTGGAAGCATTTTGAATAATAAAATCCCGTGAGAAAAGTTCCTTTCATTCCAATAAAATAGTGAAACCATCAAAATTGTGTTGATACAAAACATAAAATACAAAAATAATTTCTCATATCAATCGATCAACCTAAACATTATCAGTTTCCTTTCACTTTTGGACAAACAAATTAATTAAGATTTATTTAAGATGTATTATGGAAAGGAGATGAGAAGGTTAAAGAGCAATGTTATCTTTCGCTAGTTATGTCTAATTTTTAATAAAAGTAAAAATAAGTATCGACCTCAAAGTGTGTTTGATAGGTATAGGTCTAACTATAACTTTGAAAGATATAGGCCACCCAGTCCTATAGGCCATTCAAGTCTTTTCCCAGTGCCACCTATGGTTACCCAGGACGTTCAAGCTAGTATACAGGGCCATAAAAAATTTGGACTGATTGCTGAATTAGATCACAAGCAGCACAGAAGCTAGATTTGTAAAACGCTTTCATGATAACCTAAGTAGCATGTCTAGAGTTACAGATTTAATCACTTTCGAGTACAATGGAATGCAGCCTCTTTAGCGATGATGTTAAAAATGTATTTTTAGCTTCATAACTCTATGATAGGAGAGATCATGATGATAAAATTAAAAGAGATCAATTGATTGTAGAATAGATCGATTTGAGATACCATTTTCCAACTAACAAGGGATCATAATAACTTTATATGTACAACAGTGAGGTAAGAAGTATTTTTCTTTGCTTCATTCTAAGTAGCCTGGTATGTTGTCTTTATCTTTTCTAATCTTAGTTTATAGTTATTGCTACTAACATTACTGTCTAATATTTGGAAGTATACCTCATTATGATGCCGTAGCACATGTACCGGTAGCAATAATGATTTGGATTATTTAATTAAATTACTAATGCATCTAACAATTAAGAAAACCTCAATTTTACATGTTGCATGCCTGGTGTTGAATTACCCATGCCTTAACACGGCAGTGGATTCAAGTATACTATGCTGATGCACTACATGCAAAGGAGAAGCTAGAACTCTTTGCAGGTGTTTTCACAAATGATGTTTTTCCGGGCAAGATTACCCAGATATCTGAATCACAAACAAATGGGTAATGCAACAGTGGACAAAAAAGGAATTATGAAATTATTTATGATGACATTACGCTCAATAAATCTCCAGCAGCAGAAAATATACTGGTTAAGGTGTTAACACAATTAACTCATTATTATTATCATTACAGACATGCCAACTTTCAAAAATGAAAAATCGGGAGGACATGCCAACTTTCAAAAATGAAAAATCGGGAGATTTTTAGAAGTGTATCACGAAGTAATCACTTTTAATTACCACAATATTTGCATGGCACCTTAATCCCTTTATGACATTTTGCCAATTTTTAATGAATGTCACACTTTATTAACATGTTAAGCTAAGTACACAATTTGAACAGTTCATCAAGAACGTAAGAAGGAAAAATCGGGAGTCTCCCGCTTAAATCGGGAGAGTTGGCATGTCTGTCATTAGGTAATCTACCAGTTAAGGTAGGTTTTTGGATGGCCACAACTATCAAACAAATATTTTGTATCTTCAAACAAAACCCAATCCAGCAACCTAATTTACATCAGGTCTCTCTTCATTTCTGTGTACTTCTTTCCTCCCTTCATCCCATCCAACATCCCTATCCTGTTCCTGCCCTTTCCTTGCTTGCCCAACATTCTCCCCTCTATTACCTTCTTCAACATTCAATTGCCGCTCAATACACCTTTCATCCATTTTTCCTGCCTCCATAGGAAATCTCTCAACAAACCCCTCTCCTCACCCACCATCCCTAGTACTTCATTTGTTTTCCTTTTAAATCTTAAGAGTACAATTATTAGGTAATCCACAAGTTAAAAAGTAGGTTTTGGATGGACACAATTATCAAATAAATATTTTGTTATTCCTAACAAAACACATCCCAACATCCTACTCCAGAGTAAGCCCCTCTTCATATCGTGTACTTCCTTCATCGCATCCAACATCCTTATCCTATTCCTGCTCCTTCCTCATTTGCATAACATTCCCCCCTTTGTTACAGTTTTCAGCATCCCACTACCAATCAATATTCCCTTCATCCAATTTTCCTGCCTCCATAGGATTTCTCCCAACAAACCCCCGTCCTTACCCACAATATCGAGTACTTCTTCATGTTTTCCTTTCGGTCCATTTCACCTTCTCCATTCTTCTACACATCCACATTTCAAAAACTTCCTATTTATGTCCATCATCCTGCTTCAGTGACCATGTTTCCCCACCCCACATAACTATGCCCCATATTAAAGTTTTCAAGAGCCTTTTCTTAGTATCCTTCCTCAACATCCCTGTCATCAATTCCCTTTTCTTTGTGAAAGTTTTTTTGTCTACTGCAATTATTCTCCTTATGTACCTACTACTTTAACCATTTTCGTCTAAAATACTTCCAAGGTACATAAACTGCTCCACCTTCTTTGGTTTTTGCCTTCCTATTTCAATGTTAATCTTAGCCTTTCTTTTTCCTGCAAATTGTATAACCTTTGCTTTTTCTCAATCAACTTATCAATGCTTGCAACCCCTTGGATGGCTGACTGACAAACTAAAGCTTGGTCACCAGCAAACCTAATTGATTTTACCAATTCCCTGCAGACTTTCATTCATACTTCCAGTTCTTCCCATGCCTCTTTAATTATTTCCTCCATATATACATTGTACAGCACCTGGCAACCCTACCTTACACTTTTTCCTAAAACTGCCCATCTGGACTCTCCATTCCCCACTCACACCTGTGCAGTCTGACATGTACAGGTTGCGGATGAGCCTCCTGTCCCTCCAATCATTTCCTATTTTCTGCGATATATTAATTAGTTTTCTGTAATTTACTCTATCAAAATCTGTGAAACAGCCAAATACATTCTTATTATTTTCTAGATTCACCATGATCAGTGATCTTATTAATGCAATGGCATCGCGCATGCCTCTCCCCTTCCTTAACTGATCATCCCCTAAATAATCATTTGCCCTGCTCTCCATCCTTTTGATGATGATCCTGAGAACCTGTTTAAGCTGCATGGGAAATCGAACTTATTGTTCTGTAGTCCTCACATTGTGTAGCCATTACCTTATTCGGAATAGGGCTGAACAGTCAACTCCTTATTCTGCACCAAATTTGCAACTAATATTCATTAAATCCTTAAGGATAGGAACACTGTCCATTTCTGTGTCCTCCTATTTAATATACCTGAAAACTTATGTATTGGGACACACAGAGTGAAGAATCAAGACAAGATTAAACTTATTACAAAGATATGAAGCATGTGGTTTTGCATCCGACATTTTAGGTATAATTAGGCCCCTAATTACACTGCTGGGACTGACAATTATCACACTGATAGATTCAAGTATTCATTTTTCTCATGCACAATTCATGACAACAATAAAAGGGGGAACACCTAAGACAATGATAGGTACCTGCTGTCAAAAATAGGGGTATACAATGTTAAATTCCGGCAAAATACTTTCCTAGCCTAGCATCCTAATGCCCCCTGCCATGAGCCCTTGTGCCAGATAGGATGCAGGTGAATGCATACTAAGTCTATTGTATTTGTGAATTGTCCATCCAGAATGCGTAGAATAATAACTGGTAATAAGTGACTGACTTGCATGTGTCTCTGCCCTTTCTTGATATATTTTCTTGTCCTCTTCGTGTAAGCACAGGAATAGCTGCTAACAATGTAATACTCTTAATGATTGAAGACATGCTGCATGATTGGTGTTTGGTCGCCCCCTTTCCACGTGGTTTTTGGGTGGATCATGTGGTGGCATGTGCAAGAGGAAACAGAGGGACTATACTACCTTGAACAAAAAGTTCCCGGAATAACCACCATGTGGCGCTCCCATCGTTCCGATTTGAGTTCTGTTTTTTTGTTAAATTGGTACATCTGTTGTTGATATTCCCTTTAAATCTTAGTGTCATAACTTGACATTTGCAAAAGTTACGTAGCCAAGAGTACATCTATCTCTGTGTGTGTTGGCGATTTTTTACAATTGCAGAAATGGATTTAAAGTTGCAACAACGAACTTGTATTAAATTTTGCGTAAAAAACGGATTTAGTGGCGCACGGACGTTGGAAAAGTGTTTCGGCAACGATTCTCTAAAAAAAATGGTCGTTTACCAGTGGCACGAGCGGTTCAGAAGTGGTCGTGAGTCAATCGAAGATGATGAACGCAGTGGCAGACCATCGACATCGAAAGTCGGTGAAAAAATTGAAAAAGTAAAAGAAATGTTGGTCAATAACCCCAAATTAACCATCAGAGAAATAGCGGAGGACTTGAACATTGCCAATGGATCCGCCCAAGGCATTGTGGTTAATGATTTGGGTTTCCGTCGTGTAGCAGCAAAGTTGGTGCCAAAAGACCTCAATTTCATGCAAAAAAGAGACCGTGTTGACGTCGCAAAAGACATGATTTGCGAGGCTGAATCCAATCCCACATTCATCAAAAGGATCATTACTGGAGACGAGACGTGGGTTTATGAGTACGACACGCAATCCAGACATCAGGCAAGTGAATGGCGTTCACCAAATGAGCCGAGACCAAAAAAACCACGTCGTTTTCAGTCAAAAAAGAAGGCAATGCTGACGGTTTTCATGGATTACAATGGTGCAGTGCATCATGAATTTTTGCCAGAAGGCCAGACAGTAAACAAAGAGTATTATTTGGGCGTTATGAGACGTTTGCGTGAAGCAATTCGCCGAAAGAGACCAGAAATCGTCGCACAGTGCGTCGAGACCGTCGCACAGTGCTATCATTATTCGTAATTTTTTGACGAAAAATGCAACAAATACCATCCAACAGCCACCGAATTCACCTGATTTGGCTCCCTGTGACTTCTTTCTGTTCAATCGAGTTAAAAAGCCATTACGGGGAACATGTTTTAGCAGCCGAGAGGAAGTAATGGAAAAATCGCAGGAAGACATACCGAAAACCGAATATAAAAAATGTTTCGAGGATTGGATCAAGCGCTGGCATAAGTGTGTTGCAGTCGATGGGGATTACTTTGAAGGGGACAATATAGATTTAGATGAATAAACTTGTATTTTTAATTTTCTGAATAAATTCCGGGAACTTTTTGATCAAGGTAGTATGCAGAATGGCTGGTCACATACCACGCTTCCTTGCGATGGCCTGCGGGTATTGTGTAGGCATAAATATGGGAATTAACACTTTTAAAACTAAGTTTGCCGATAACGCATGACTACGTGTGCACCAGCATGCACATCGTTTTATTAATTTAATTCACGTTTTTTCACTAGCCTCTAAAACACTCTTAACCCATCCTTTCCCTTCCCACTGAGTGCTTGCACCCCCTGCCATCAGCCTCTGTAGATCACAAGATATTTGTGTAGACTTAGATGAATAAACAGCAATATGAGGTTTCCTTGATTTCAACAGTATTTGCAAAATATTTGGGTTAAAGGAGGCTATTAAAAATAAAATAAATAAGAAATCAATTTCGTTCCACTAATTGAGCGATCTTAATTCAACGGGGTGCTCACGTTTTTATGAGTCGAGATCTGCATACAAACTGGTTACCCACTAGAGAGCATGCTTATGCCTAAATGTTAAGTGCCTCATGTAAAAGCAACTTGGGTTTGGACACCCTACACAATGGTACTGCCGTCTGTGAAGCCAAGAATAAATAATTCAAGTGACAACAATGGCTTCTGCGTAATACTTGAGTTCACTTTAAAATGCATTGGGCAGTCTTTAAATTTGGTAAGTTGGATGATTTTTGGTACAAGTTTCTTATTCATTTTCACTTATCAGACTATAGTTAATTCTTTAAAGATTATCCATTTTTTATATTTTGATTTAATTATTCAGGTAGTATCACATTTCAGTATTTTAAAACTTTTTATCTTATCATATGGCTTTTACTCCAGAGTAATTTTTCAGCAATTAATGCTTGCCAGTAATTGTTTTAAGGTATACTGTGTCGTGTGAAGTCCATTATTATATATGCATAATTTTTCTGCTAAATGTTTAATCATTTTAAGCTAACCTTAAGATCAATTAATACTCATCCTAAAATTAGTACTTGTCAGCACTTTTTCATTTTTGTTGGGTTTTATTACTTTGTGGGTTTACGTATTGAACCAGCGACTCCTTTTGCAAAGGTTTATTGAACGACATATTATTACCCAATTGTATTCATGCATATAGCTATATTTTTAGTATGGGCGTTACTAAATGCATACACTCTACAACCACGACATTATGCTTGATGGTTATTCTCCATAATGTTTACCCACCAAAATAAAATTTAAGAAGCACACATACGAGGCATGATACAAACACGATGTTCTTAGTCATGAAATGAAGCACCAAACAAAGAAATCTGTTCTTACATCTAAATTTCACGTATTCCTACCCAATAACTTGATAAAATAGGGTTATTACAAGAGTTAAAATACATTCATGCAGAAGAAGCCAAATTTGGAAAGTTTTGCCTTTTCCCACCTCAGGTTAATAAAATCCCTTCATTTTTTCCACAAGTAAAAATGTCGAAATGATAAATGCAGCTTCTTTCAGCCTTTTTTTAAAGACTGGCTAAAGATATAATATTTCCCTAAACCGTGAAGGGTTTTTAACACCATTGTAAAAGGAGGAAAATGGGGGGGGAGTTAATTTCTTCGCAAACCTAATCAGTCTCTCAGTAGTACACACAAGTCGCCAAGATAGCCCAGAGCTGGTCCCTGCCAAGGGAAGTACTTCCCCGGAAATCACATTCGACTAACCTGTGACTGTGTAATTGTAAGTTTGCGAATATGGTCCCTGGCAATAGGATCAATTTCCTGGTAAACCTAATCTGGAAACACCTCCGTGTAATTGTCAAAGTCTATTTGCAATTAGTCCAATATCACTGGCGAGGGATTGATTAACTTTCCCCATAAATCACCACACTAACCTCCATAAATCTGCCTTTTTTCCTTCCCTTTACAGTGATGTAAAAAACCCTTTACGGCTTAAGGAAATAGTATTTAATATAATCAAACTGAGTAAAAGTGCACTCTCTCAAACAAATAAACAATGTTGTGGTGACTAACCCACCCACGGACTACAACCTTGACGTGGTGGAAAGGCTTGTCTGTTCTGATGACCCCTAGAGCTGTGCTGGCGGGAGTAATAAAAATTGCTCCTGGTAGGGTCATGCCAGGAGCATGAAGGTTGGTTGAATGGCAATGGGATTGTACCAAGAAGGTGATATCGAAAGCCCCAAAAGACTTTAGGAACCGTTAAGGGGAAAAGGATAAGGAAACCATGGGTCATGGATGAGATGATTGCAAAGATGGATGAGAGAAGAAGATGGAAGACTGCAAACAGAGTTAGGTAAAATGAAGTACAAAGAGTTTAACAACAAATTGAAACAGACCACAAATAAATCAAAGAAGCATGGTGGAAAATGCAATGCGAGTTTACAGAGGAAGTGTGAAATTGGTACACTATACAGCAAGGTTAAGTTATTATCGGGAAGTAAGAAGGCAAGATCTGTGCCAACAGTTAAAGATAAGTGGGGTAAGATAATAGTTGAACCAGAAAAAATCCAAGAGAGATGGAAGGAATACATAGAAACACTGTATGGTGAAGAACTCAAGCCAACAAGGTTAGACATAAGTAGAGAAAAAAAAGTTTGATATCCCACACAGCTAAAGTTGCTCTCAGGATCATCAACAAAAGGATAGAGATTAAGGGGATTAAGGGGTTACTTAGGGGATGATCAGTTTGGATTTAGGAACGGGAGAGGTACATGTGATGCCATTACAATAATGAGATCACTAATTGAGAGGAATATAGGATACAACCAGGACGTATTTTCCTCTTTCGTAGATTTCAAAAAAGCATTTGATAGAGTGAATTGGGAAAAACTAATGAGTATATTGCAGAAAATAGGAATGGATTGGAGGGACAGGAGACTGATGCGCAACCTGTACATGTCTCAGACTGCTCAGGTGCGAGTGGGGAACGGAGAGTCCGGATGGGCAGTGTTAGGAAGAGGTGTACTACATGGTTGCCCATTGTCGCAGTCGCCCAGTGTTGCAGTAAGAGAAAGGCTAAGCTAAACATTAAAACAGGAGGGGGAAAAATAGAGCAGGTAGAACAGTTTACCTATCTAGTAAGTGTTTTGGGCCAACTCGGTCAAAGTAGTAGGGACGTAAGGAAGAGAATTGCAATTGTCAAAGAGGCTGGAGTTGATGACGGGGACGTTGAGTAGGGAGGTAAAGAAAAGACTCGTCACAACTTTAATTTGGAGCGTAGTTATGTACGGCGCGGAAATGTGGTCACTGAAGCAGGAGGATAGACGTGGATTGGAGGATTTTGAAATGTGGGTGTGAAGAAGAACGGAGTAGGTAAAATGGACCGAAAGGAAAACAAATGAGGTAGTGCTAGGGACGGCGGGCGAGGAGAAAGGTTTGTCGGGAGATATCCTATGGAGGCAGGAAATATGGATGAAAGGCGTATTAAGCGGCAGTGGGATGTTGAAGACGGTAATAGCGGGGAGCGTTAGGCAAACGAGGGAAGGGCAGGAACAGAACAGGGATGTTGGACGGGATGAAGTAAGTACACAGAGAGGAAAAGGGGCTTACTGAGGAGTAAGATGTTGGATGTGTTTTGTTAGGAGTCAAAATATTTATTTGGTAGTTATGCCCAACCACAAACCTACCTTAACCGGTATATTACCTTATAATAATATAATAATTGTGACTAACACATATAATACACTCCCGCCATGGCGATTATTCTTATGCCAGTAATGTCTCGCTTCTAGCACTTGGGACTTATGGGATTGCAATGCGATGTATTTAGGATGCACTCCATGTTTGCTGAATTGGTTCTTAAATGTGTGCCGCCTTACTGATGATCGAGTTTAGACACCCTTCGACATGGCGTCCTCCTTAGGTTTGATCGATATATGCGCTTATTTGACGAGTCGGGACGCAGTTCACATGAGTATTCATCTCTATGAGCAAATTTCCTGCTGCATCCTAGGGTCAATCTATTTGTTGTAGTTAAGCGTATGTACTTGCAAGCCTGTGGAGTGAAGGGAGGTAGATGTGTGTTTGCATGCGCGTCGAATGATGGGATGTTACGATGAATGTGTGCACTGTTGTGGATTGGGGTTTGCATGTGTGTGTTGGTTTTGAATGCGGTATTTCTATTTTCCTTTTTTGGGTGGTGACCTAACACCCCCCGCCACACGCCCTTGCGGGGTATTATGTAGATGAGTAAAAATGATTGATAAATGCCCTCAAAAATATTAATCTACAGCACAGACCACAAAGCCCTTTCGAACGAAATACGATACAACCAGTTGCCCAAGAAAATTGGTACCATTGAAGAGCAAATTTCCAGAGATTTAGTGAATACAAACACGGTGTTACTTACCAGCCCCCAAGCAATTCCATTGGGCCAACACTGCAAATAGTGGACCAAGACGAACAATAGGGAATTAATCCTTGGGCATTCCATTCTTCCACGGTCCTTCATGCTAGCCACGATGCATCATCCGATCCCACACTTAAAATATAACCCTATTTGGATAATAACCTTCTTTCTGTGTAAACACATTATTATCTCCATTTCCTTAATTTACTCTGGTTGCCCAACTTTCACCTCCTTGGCCAAGTAAACTGTAACAGAAATGTTTCTAGGAAGACGCGCGCCCATTTTAACTTTCAACGAACAACGCTTAGCACGCCCGACTTGCCGCCTCACACCACATGGCTCACGCACCAACGTTGCCAGAATTTCCCATGATTCACCACTAATTGAGCCAATCGTTATTGTCGCGGAAAAATATGAATGGTATTCCATTTTGAAAATAATATATATTTCGTGATTAGGAAATCATATTTCACTCAAATATTTCATATGAATATAAAAAATAATAACAAATGTATTCTTAATATTAACTCACACCAGCATTCTTCCTTTCTAAAATTATATTTCCACTTTGTGCCTTTTCTCCTTTACAGCATTCAACATATTTTTGCTATTACCTTCCTAAACACTTTTTTAGTGTAATAAAATTAATGAAACAATTAGAGATTACTGATTATGCCAAATAATTGATTCGATTCTCATTTTATTGATAACGCGTTTGTGCTCAGTCAAGAAATAATTTTTACGTGGAAAGTTTTGTATTCCCGCTGCAGGCGTTCCCTTTTGGAACTATAGGAAGATGTTAAATATTACTGATACCTTATTTTAATAGGTATTTTTCAGTGTCTATCAGTCTATTTTTATTCATAAATGCTTAAAACCACTAAAAATTTTATTTACATACCTGAAAATAACTTTTTTAAATCTTGTAGCATGAAATTATTCCGAGGTTTGACAACCATGTAAGATGAAGGTTTTCGGTAGGGGTGTTGTCTAACAGCGGCCGTCTGATGTTTTCGTCAATTGGCCTAGTGATTGTGTATTTTGAATAAAAGTTGCGTTAAATCGAGTGAAATCAACTCCACAGGTGTGAATACATGTAAGTAAAGAACCTATAAACAGCTTACATTCTTATTCTGATGAATTTAGCTTACCATTGTTGTTTATTTCTTAACCTGTACTCGGTATTACTACTCAGGGATGAGCCATTACCGGAAACTGTTTACTGCTCGAAAACCCTTTGAAAGTGTATGAAACCGTAAGCGATGGATGTTTACCGCCGAAGAAAGCCGTTAAGTTATATCTAGAAACCTTTTATATTGATGTTAATGAATCATGTCTGAGGTAAGCTTTCCATTGATCGAATGAAAGGCCGATTATAAAGCATTCTCAATGAAAACACTTATATTTGTGTAATTGAGTCTTAACGTAAGGTTGTTATTATTTTGTATAGTACAATACGATGGCGACTGACAAGGTGACATTGACCGATGCTTTGTCAAATGTTGATATACTTGACGAATTGACGTTGCCAGATGAGCAGCCATGTATTGAGGCACAGCCTTGCACTATCGTTTACCAAGCGTCTTTCGACACAAATTTTGAAGATAGGAATGGATTTGTCACAGGGATAGCGAAGTATATTGAAGAAGCCACTGTGCATTCAAGTTTGGTGAGAATAGTAAATTTTGCTGGCAAAAATAGCAACGCCTTAGTATTACAGTTAATACAAAATTTTTGTCATCTGGATTTTAGAATGAACTTCTCGACGAAGGTTTAGAACATGCTGTTATGCTGTACACCTGGCGGTGCTGCTCCAGAGCTATACCTCAACCAAAATCCAATGAACAACCAAATAGAGTGGAAATATATGAAAAGACTGTTGAGGTTTTAGCTCCAGAAGTGAATAAACTTCTTAATTTAATGTATTTTCAGGTCAGTATACAAATACGTATTCCATATTTAAGTGCATGGGCCCAAGTTAATTAAGGGAAGTTTTTTCTTCTTTGGAATTTAAGTTATGGTGATTTACCATTAAATACTCTTTAAAATGTGAATTCATAAGTGTATGTAACCATTAGTCACGGTGGCGAAGGGTGGTGTATATCGTAGAGCTTTTGGCCATCTCTTGGTAAAAGGGTGAGGTTCTGTAGCATTTCAATGAAATTTTTCGTTCTTTTATAATCGAGAAAATAAACATAGTGATGTCGTATACTGCTCGGCGGATTTTCTTTCAGTTGCTTCATCGCCCAAGAGGTTTTGCTGGATGTGTGAATATTATGTTTTGTAATGATTTTAAATTGTTTTTAACATGAGTTTTATTTCTTCCCCGTGCAAAGTTTAAATGAGTTCTTTGGTAATTTGGCTTCGCTCAGGATATAATTTTTCAGAAGAAAAGTGTTTACTTTCAATTAACTCAGACATTTTTTTTACCAATTTATGAAACATTTATGAAAAAATGATTTTGAGTTCCTAAAAACCGATTTTTATGACTTAAATGTCTTTCAGACATTTAGTGCATATACTCAGTGCAGAAATTATTTCTGAATTTTCTGCAGACCTTGAAAAATAAGTTAGCACTTTTTATTTTAAGTTAAATTTTATCACTCTAATGCTGTATGTGCTTAATATTTACTTGTTTAGTTACTAGTGAAACAGTTTAATGTAAACGGGTAGTATTTCCAATGGTAGCTTTGAAATTAAATGAATCAAGATAATAGCAGGGACAAGTGGCTTTACCTGGAATTAGATGGCAACCAAATTAGAAGTTGATTTCAAAATAGGGGAACTATTTAAGTGAAAATCGAAATGAGAAGTTTTGTTACTAAGCCATGCAGTTGAAAGTAAAATATTACACAAGCAATGAGAATTGAGTTCAAAGTTATTTTGATTCTTATCGATCCTGAACCAGCAGCCAAATTTGGGCAGTTTTTAAAATACAATACTTTTAATCTTGTATTAGACTATGGTATCAAAGTCGACAATTTATCTCTCCTGATTGAGTTCGTAAAAAGATAGTGAGTAATACTAAGTTACTAATCAGATCAAAAGCAAAAAACATGTACATGATTTGTGTAAAGAAAACATAAAATTGGAAACCATCACTTCATCCAATCATTGGTTAAGCTATTCATCTTAATGGTAGATTTTCCTTGGCAAACTTTTCTAGTTATGTACACATAATTTTATATTGTGTAAATCCTGGTCAGCAATGAAATTTACCACCAAGTGCCCTGGGCTTGGCTCAAAGGAATAGAATTATATTGAATTATTTACTCATATTCGAGTTTATTTCCTAATGGTTTTTTAATTGATACCTTTATTGGTTACATAAATAAGATTCATTGGTATATTGGATTTGTTGAGACAATCAATCACAATGAAGATGATGTTTCTGTGTAATTTCTGTCCTTGAGGACCTTCATGTTCCATTGCATGCCCTGTATAAGATGATTCATGTGGTTTTCCATTGATGGATATTTGGACATTAAATGAGTGTCTAAGTTGAAACATTAATGTGTGTACCGACTACAACAGACTTATATGGTAACAACCAGCATGGGAGGATATACCATGATCTGTCTTCAACAAAAAATATGGACAATAGGATGAAAGAAGACACTTTACTTGTCCGCTTAGAATTTTTTTATTATGACCTAGGTTTCATTGTAGTGTAACATCTTCAGGTAAATTGGAAATTTTTGAACATGTGTGTGTTCATTTGTTGAGACAGTGTCTCAATGATGATGATATTTTCATTTGTATGTCCAAAAGTTTCCAAGAGAATTGGGTTAATATTAATGGTGTGGTAATAATTCACTCTGAGAAAAATTAAAGGTAGTTCTGAAATC
This sequence comes from Hetaerina titia, assembly GCA_037158775.1. NCBI lineage: Eukaryota > Metazoa > Arthropoda > Insecta > Odonata > Calopterygidae > Hetaerina > Hetaerina titia. Next base: position 41,661,742 of record CM073775.1, read on the forward strand.
TGAACTCAATGCCTTACAATCGAAAAAAGTTTTAGAGTGTGTAATGTATTAATGGTTGAGTGAAGAATTTAACATGCATGGATGGACTCAAGTATCTGTATTTCAGGAATCATGTCATGTAGGAGGTAGATATTGTATAGTTTATGTCCTCAATAAGGGAAAGTCCAAGGTGGACTTCATGGGATTCTGATAAGATGTTGTAATGAGTTGGTTACATTTTCATGGATTGATCCATAATTTCACAGTTTCTTTAGTTTTATTGGCTTGTATCTCAACATGCAATTCACCACTATTCACAATTGTATGTACCATCAGTCTAAAAATAAACTTTAGTGGTAGATAAATCAGGATATGAGAATTCTGAGAAAAAATACTAGGTCTGGTCAAAAACTTCCCAAACTTTGTTTATTACAAAACAAATGCTTCACTAACAAAGTATTGTTCAGGGTCCCCTTCAAAGTAGTCTCCTACCCAACGTAAACACTTATCCCAATGGTGTTTCCACTTTTTGAAACTGTCCTGGAATACTTCTTGATTACTCATAAGCTCGCCCCATTGAATTTTTCTCTGGAATGATGGCCAATCTTTTTCTTTTGAGCAGCGTTTTTAGTTTGTGGAAGAGGAAAAGTTACGTGGTACCTGGTCTGGTGAGTAGGGTGGGTGGAAGAAGCACAGTGGTCTTGTTTTTGGCTAAAAACTCACGAGTCCTGATAGACAAATGAGCTGGTGCATAGTCATGGTGAAAAAAATCACTTGCTCCTCCTTAAAAGTTTGGGCAATTTTTACTTTATTCTCTCTCTTATGCATTTCATAACCCCCAGGTGTTAACTGTCTGAGTTCTCTGTGTTAACTGTCTGGCCTTTAAATAGGTACTCATGATGCACAACCTCCTTTGCTTTGAAAAAAACAGCCAACATCACCTTAATATTGGAGCAAACTTGTCGAACTTTTTTAGAATAAGGGATATTTCACCTATCACTTTTGCACTTTTGTTTCAATGTCATATCCATAAACTCATGACTCATCACATATTATGATCCTGGACAAGAAGGTTTCATCCACTTTAGCTCGATCAAACAGTCCCTGATAGACAGACTTGAACTTGATATTGTTTCTGCTGTGCAGTCATCAGGTTAGGCACGAATTTGGTGGCAACTCGATTCATCCTCACTTTTTCAGTCAGGATTTCATAGCACAAACCAATCAAGATGCCAGGCTCTTCTGCAATTTCCCTGACAATCAAACGTTGAATTGCATGAACGAGATGGCTCACTTTCTCAATGTAGTGGTCATCAGTTGATATTGATGGTCCCCCGGAATGCTCATCGTCTCTCCCTGATTAGAGCCCCTTACATGCAGTACGTTTCATAGCATCCTTACCATAATCCTTGGTAATCAGCTTAAAAGTTTCTGTGAAGGATTTGCCAAGTTTCACGCAGAATTTCACAGAACAGTGCTGCTCTTTCAAACAGCTCATTTAAATGGATCCAATTTTTCATCGCACTCCACGAACACCCTTTCACATAAATGGCCACAACTAATCAACGAAGTGGTTGAATGCGATTATTTGGGAAGTTTCTATGAGCACAAGGATTAAAAAATAACCAACTGTAGGCACACTACAAAAGTTAAGGGACCATTTGAACAGACCTCGTATACATGGAACATAAAAATAAAGGCTTGAGTACCAAAAAATTGTTCTAAAATGCTAAAGCAACTTCTTTCATAATAAAATGGGGAAAGATTATTTTAATAATCATTCAAATGCAATGTGACAATTGTACCATCTTGTTTTTCAAATAACTAGTGGTATCTTCTTTCATCTTTCAGAGTATAAATTGTGGCTTTTTTATTCTTTTATCATCAACTGTGAGCATTAATTCATTAACAAAATGGCTACCAGTTCTATATTTTTGAAACACATATTCTCTAAAAAGTCACCTGCACTGAAACAATTAGTATAAACAATGTAATCAAAATATACCGGGACCATAAACTTGATTGAACGTGAATGTGAATCAAGTTTACGGTCCCAGTATTTTTTGTTTACATTGATTCATGCCCATAGCTATGTTCCTTGTATATTTAAATGGTATAAACAAAGTTGACCATGTTCTTGGCCAATGGAACAAAAATTATTTTTATTATTTATTTGTAGATTTTGGTATTTCAGTTATCATTATTCAAATGAGTTTTTTTTTACTCTAATGGACTTATGAAACTGGCCCTTTAAGTAAAAATATATCCTTCATAAATGCAATATTTAAATTAAAGATGGCAGTTGGTAATTTGCCTCATGCTTTTAATTTTGTCCATTTTAACCTGTCAACTATAATTTTGGGCAATTAGCACTTGCCCCTTAAGTGAGAATTACACCCTTTAGGAATGCATGTCAAGAAATCCTTTCTTAACGCTGCTTTATAGTATATCATCAAAGGAATCATTCAGTATTAACTTTCAATTTCTATGTACCATATATTGAAACACTGTATCAAGTAATATGATCAGATAATTTGGAAACAATGTGCCATTACCAGCTTCTGTGCTTTATAGTTTTTAGGGTAAATATTTATAAAGTGATCTGCTGTGTCAATAAACTGAGTAAAATTTTATATGGTCTCTAAACTCATTGGTGTGATAATACTTACCTATATTCATTGAAGTAATATTAGGCGATCAGTGTAGAAGCATTGTTTTTTAAATGCTTGTCACCAGAGAGTCCCAAATTTATGAATAAATAGATGGTAGCACTTTTCCACTTGACAGAATTTATTTTATGACCAGGTTTCGATGTATTACATCATTGAGCCTTATGCATGCACGAGCCTTATTTCTGCTCAGGAAATTGAAATTATATGTAAGGACTACTTAATTAATGCCTACTATGCATTCTTTCACTCAAATATCATTTATGGCATTAGACTTTGGGGGCATGCATCTGATATTAAGCTAATCTTTGTGTTGCAGAAAAAGACAGTCTACCTTATGTCATGTCCTCTTGAACACTGTAAACCTATCTTTTTAAGTTAAAAAAAATATAACTGTCTACAATTTATATATATTCTATTCATTAGTTCATGTAAAAGAAAATACGAGGATGTACTCCACTAGGGCTGACGTTCACAGCCATAACACCAGAGCAAAGTCTATATGGATTTAACACACTTTAGGCTAGACAGGACTTAGAAAGTTGAAGATCTACCTATCAAATTGTTTAATATGCTTCCATATTCTGTAAAGTCAGCCCGCAATGTGGTGTTCAGCAGGGTGCTGCGTGATTGGCTTACCTCCAATCCTTTATGTTCAATAGAGGAGTATTATGAGCTTGACTTTACTAGCCTAAAACTATAAGGTCTAGTGGGAGTGGAATATTAGGTCTATGTATACAAATATTTTCAATACCAGTATTTTATGTGATTGTATATTGTGCTGTATAGTATATTATGTATGAACAACTGTATGTTGCTATAAAAAGTCGGAATATTTATAACAAACTGTACAAATGTGAAAAATGAAGACATCTACCAAATGTGAATATGATTATAAGATGAATAAAGTATATTATTATTATCATCAGGTAATTTTGTTACCTGATGATAATGTAATACATTGAAACATGGTCGTAAAATAAATTCTATCAAGTGGAAAAGTGCTACAATCTATTATTCATTTTGTTCGACTCCCACCACATCATGCCTGAATCTACTCAGTTCATCCCAAAGTTAATTTCATATATACCACAGTATCCCTCCATAGGTTTTTGTGTGCCTATTAAAAAAACTACTTCAATCACTATTTAGTTATGGCGAACAATTTTCTTTCAGAGAAAAGCTGTTGAGAGGTTTGCTGCTGAGGTAAAAAGACTTTGCCATCAAGAAAAGAGGAAAGACTTTGTGTCAGAAGCATACCTATTAACCCTGGGAAAGCTTATTAACATGTTTGCGGTGTTAGATGAGTTGAAAAACATGAAGTCCAGTGTTAAAAATGACTATTCGACATACCGAAGGTGAGATCATTGATCTTTCATAGAGTTCAAAGTGAATCTGTCTAAATTTTCTCATGATGTATTAATAAAATCTTCATTTACAGGGCAGCTCAGTTTCTCAAAGTGATGGCAGATTCTCAAACACTCCAAGAATCTCAGAATCTGTCTATGTTTTTGGCTACTCAAAACAAAATCCGAGATACCGTGAAGGAGAATTTAGAAAAGATTCCCAATTATGAAGACTTGTTAGCAGATGTTGTCAACATTTGCGTTCAGATGTTTGAAAATAAAATGTATTTGACTCCAAATGATAAACATATGCTTGTTAAAGTTATGGGATTTTCCCTCTTCCTTATGGATAGTGAAGTGTGCAACATAAATAAGCTTGACCAAAAGAAGAAGCTGAAACTGGAAAAAATTGATAGGATATTTAAGGTAAGAGTGTTGACGTAACATTCATTGATTTTGTTGTGTAGATGGAATTCGTTCAATTTTTAAGGTTTGAGAATGACTTTAATCATTATTTGTCTTTCATGGTTGAAGAATTTGGAAGTTGTTCCCCTCTTTGGAGATATGCAAATAGCACCATTCAACTACATAAAACGAAGCAAACATTTTGACCCATCAAAGTGGCCATTGTCAAATTCCAACAGTATCAGCCCGCAGGCTGATCTGATGGTACATCTTCCACAGGTAATTCTCCAATTTGTTTGTAGATTGCTCTGATTTCCACCTTTCATCATCACTGTCCCTCCTCTTTAGGTTAATTTTTTTATATTTAAGTGCTGATGACATCTCAATTAGCCTAAATCATTGTTGTGGGTAATGAGAGCTTCCAGAGAATTTTGTACTCTCACTATGAAAGTAGCATATTGCTACACTTTTCAATATTGCCATCCAGTTCCTCACTTTCAGTGAAATGCCTTTTAATTGCTGCTCTTATCTCTTCCTGGCACAATTGCTTGGGAGTACCCCCAAACCCATCTATGCACCTTTGATTTTATTTGAAGTATGTGTGGTTAGGCACAGGGAAAGGCACTAACCCCCCTACCCTGATGTGTAAATTTCACACGCCGTGTAGGGCTTAGTACTGGATGAAATTTGCCATCACCTACCAAACCAACCTTCTAGTTGATTACTTTTTTTTGTGTGTGGTTAATTCCAGAAGAAATTATTTGTTTGTGATAGATACTTAATTGAATATGTACTTTAAATCTCAAAATGACTCTGGGCATGCATTTAAATTTGTATTTATTTACTGGCCGTCTTGCTGGGGATTGAAAAGATCAAATACCTATGTTATCCCCTGGCATAGTTTTTTGTTGTGAGCGTGAGAATGGGGGACATGCTATAAAATTGTAAAAATTAGATTTGGCAGTAATTTTGTATTGTGTCAAGTTTATCAATTCAATTTATCACGGGAGAGTCTTCACTGAGTTCTTTGAATAGCAAAAGGAAAGAAAGAGTGAACGTTCACTGTGATATTTGTGGTTGAATATGCAGGTTCGTGAGGACCATGTAAAATACATCAGTGAGCTTGCACGATACAGCAATGAAGTGACCACAACATACAAAGAAAGCAGGACAGATGCAGAAAATCGTGAAACAGCAGAACTAGCTTTGCGGGGTCTACAGCTCCTGTCTCAATGGACTTCAATTGTGACCGAGCTGAATTCTTGGAAACTTCTGCATCCAACTGATCACCATCAGAACAAGGAATGCCCACCTGAGGCAGAGGAGTATGAAAGGGTGAGTGTTTAGTAGAAAAATATGAAAAGTAATGCCTAGCGGTGGTGCCAAATGAATTCACAGCATCATGAATGAAAACTGAAATTTGGGTCTTGCAGGATCTACCCATGTGGAAACCATACTGATTTTTAATCATGCATCTTGTGTGTCGAGGTGCTCCATTATCAAACTAAGACTTATTGGTTCAATGACATTACATGAAATGTGTGAAAAAAGATGTCTGTAATTGAGATTCCACTCTATATCCACTAATAAAACTATATATATAGGCGTTATGTTTGCTATTTACCAGTCATTTGACTCTATGTGATCTATTTGGGACTTCTCAAATGTGAGCTCGAGATATATTGCTATTTATGATGCCACTTCCTTGTATATGTATTGGCAAAAATCGAAGACAAGCCAAAATACGTCCACGGAAAACAGGTGTCAGCAATTAACTGAACATTCAAAATGGCCGAACTTTTTGGCATAAGTGAGAGACATAAGTATCAACATAATGCCACAAAAAAATGGAAAATCAAATATACGTAACCCGTGGAAATTCAAAAATTGGCAATATTTTTTGAACAGACCTCATACATACATTCATGTCCAACTTGGCCAGAAGTAAAATTTTTTCCTAATTTGTAATTACTACTTATTTCTCTAGTGCTTCCCAAATTTATTATTCATTGTTGAACTCTTCTCTATTATGTGAATATTATATCATTACAAGACAAGTAGGGCATTAAATTGCTCAACATGTTGATGACATTTTCGTACATCTTTCCTTTCTAACATGCACACTGAAAGATTTGTAAAGCTATATCATGTTCCTATTCAACATTTAAACTAATGTCAGAATGCAGAAGTAATCTGGTGGAGACCGAGCATGAAATTCAAAATAACTTTACAGTCAAAGAAATATATTTTTGGGGAATAAGAAGCTGTATAGAATATAGCTTATTTTAGCAACAACATACCAAATGCATGGTTTGTATAAAAAGTATTGAGAAAAGTTTGGGAAAAATAAATTTGCCATATATTGCTACAATGCCTCAAAATTCTTTAAAGTACATCCCTTGAGCATTGACACACTTGCCAGAAGCTTTTACATGACTTGAAGGCTCCCTGATTGGTGGATTCCGGAAGGTCCTTAAGGGTATGCATGCAAGCTTCTTTCACAACTCTTATGGTCCCATGGTGGTGTCCTTTGAGGGATAATTTCATTTTAGGGAATAACATATAGTCTGCTGCTGCCAAGTCAGGAATATAAGAGGGTTAGGGAATTGTCGCGATGCCATTACAGAAGGTCTTCGGAAATAGACACTCGACTCCGCTCTTGGTCATCCCTCAAAACCTCTGGGACAAATTTAGTGATTTAGTTTAGCAATCTTGGACACATCTACGATCAGATTACATTAAATCAAAACTCTTCTCTTGTTTTCATTTCATGATGATTTAACTGAAATCATCACCACAAGTTGATTAATACAAGCTACAGTGAAAAGTTTCATGAGTAATGTTTTTAACCCTCCTTTTCTTCTTAGGCTACCAGATATAACTACACATCTGAAGAGAAGTTTGCCCTCATTGAAGTTATTGCAATGATTAAAGGATTGCAAGTATTAATGGCTAGAATGGAGACCGTCTTCACTGATGCGATCCGTCGTAACATATATGCTGAGCTGCAAGACTTTGTTCAATTGTGCCTCAGAGAACCTCTAAGGAAGGCCATCAAGAACAAAAAGGATTTAATTAGAAGGTAATTTATTAATTGAATGCATATTTCCAGTATAATATTGGTAGTAAACTGATTTGTGAGTGAACAGATTTTGAGCTGAGGCATTTCCTCACACTCAAACTCAGTCTACAGTTCAAAAGGTTTGTGATTTAGAAGGTTATAAAGTCAATCCTGAATACATGTAGCAAACCTGTTACCAAAGTGGACCACTTGGGTCAAGGGTTATTTCTGAATGCATGAAATCTAAACCATGGGGAAATGGGGATTTGGCTCACATCATCATCATCATCAGTATCACTGTTCTTTTTCCAGTTTTAAAACTATGTGTAACATAGAGAATTATTTATTAGTTGTTTCATGCAATTTCTTGTTAGCTTATACTCTCTGTACTGAAGAATTATTTATTTTGAAACATATATTTTGAACAGTCTCTTTTGGACATATTGTTTTGTCTAAAATTATGCAAAGAGTGAGTTTATCTTCATGAATTGTTATTTACTTGGTGGTACATGAATATTAAGAATACAGTGAAGTTCCAGCATCATCAGTAATTCAATCCAAAGATTGGTGTACTGCAACCTTCAATTTTTCTCTACTCACTGTTAATTCCCTCACTCCCTGATAGCTTCTCTGTTTTATGTTATTCTTAATTTATCCTATGTGCATATCTCCTTGGTCTTCGTCGTTGAATCTTCCTTCAATTTTCCCTTCTATCATAATACTAACTAATCAATAGTGCTTCAAGGTGCATCTAATTCATCTAGTTCTTCTTTGCCATATTGTCCTTTCCTCTTCTGCTCTTCAATATACTTAATCATTCCTCACTTAATTTAAAATAACAAGAGAAAAACTTTAACACACACACACAGCTCAGTGCATGAACATGTTTTTATTTCCTTGTGTGCATCAAGAATGTGTAATTAAGTTCATTACACAGAAAAGTAAATAAAAAAATAAAGTCCATGAAAAATAAAATTCCTGAAAAATGAGACATTATAATTTTTCCAAAAACTGAACAAATTTGGCAGCTATGATAATTTAAGTGGAAAAATTTAACTCCACAGTCGAAGAGTTCCTACCCATGGGCTACCTCCACCCCCATCAATTCCCATCCCATACCTTTCTTGAATGTCCTTGATCACTGATAATTTCTGAGGACTTAAAATGATAAATTGAGCACCCAAGGTGTAAGAAACTTTCGACTGTGATAAAATCATGTGTAAATAAAATATTCATTTATTTATTAGCATTAATAGAATAGTTACAAGTCTACCATTTGGTCATGTGGTAACATGAGATGGCAAAAAAGAAGTCGTTAAAATATTACAGGAAATGAAAAATATATACTGAGACATAAACAACATATTCTCACAAACAAATATTAACTTTTTTTATACCATTAATACTCCATGATAGAATTAACGTTATGCGGTTTTTTTCCTAGAGTTTGTATTTGTACAACTTGACTATTGCTCTTCTCATTCACCCAGAATTGTCTCATTTCAGTATTATAGTGTCTGTGCGTGAGACCTGTGCAGATTGGCAGCTAGGGGTGGAGCCTCAAGGAGATCCTGCACTCAAGGGAAAGAAAGACCCTGATAATGGTTTTGGGATTAAAGTGCCCCGCAGAAATGTTGGTGAGTGCATGCAAAATGACATCACGTTTGGGAAGGAAGTATTGAGCAAATCAACTCTATAGTCTTTTTGTTTAGCCTACGATGATGACTTCCAGGAGAGAAGAATTTTTTGGTGTATCATCTCAAGTGATGAAAATTCATTTCATAAAACTTAAATTATTCTTTCTTCTCACATTTCATGGTTTTTCCAAGGTTGGCTTAGCATCTTTAACTGCTCACAGAGGCACAACATTGGCATTGAGAAACAAATGCTTCATTCAACATTCAATCAACCTATTTATTGATCATCATTATAAATTATATTAAAACCTCATTATTTCAGTGACCATCACAATAATCAACCTATAGGTTGACTGAATAGGTAAGGGTAGAGTTCACCTCAAACTAAGGCCTACTTATATGAAATTCACACTTGAGGGTAGAGGAGCCAGTTCATTTCCCTCTTCTATCAGTGGTTTTTCAGAAATATGTTTAAAAATTTAGTCACTTTCAACTTAAATATATATGTAATGTTATACTCCAGTAGAATCGTGGTATAACAAGAGCCTCAGTATAATGAGGATCAGTTTATTGCATTATGATTTGCTTGTATGGTGAATTGTTTATAGCAAAGCTTACTTAACTTATTGCTCCCACAGTGGCCATTTGGTTTAATGAGTTACTCAGAATCTCTTTAAAAATGGAAATAATAAAATTGCATCAACATTTCATGGTTGTGCACACAAATTTGTGGTTGCATTGTTTATAAACTTGTTGCCCCTCAGCACTTGGTTTAATTCTGTGAGGGCTTTGAAAATAGCACAAATTTCATAATTTCCATGTCTAGCTTAAGCCTATATCTTGTGTCACATTTGCACAATCTGAAAGCACGTCTTTTTAACATTATAGTTCCACTTCACTATTACACTACCAATCTCTAACCAGTAAAAATAAATTACCCTGCTTTACCAATAGAATAATGATGACTCATATTTGTTTGCCTTTGGAAATACATATACATTCATTAATGCTAGAATTGGTTTTTCATTTATAAGATCCCAAGAAAATCAAGACTAGTACCAACACTTGTTTATAATATGATTCACTAAAAATTGTGTTGTGTCATATTATAGCAAATTATGCCAGACTTAAAATTTTGCAACTAAGATGATTACGGTGTGAATTCCATCACTGGAAAAATGCATTTCATAAAATATCCTATTTTAGTTTTGGAACAAATGAGATGAAGTTTAGTATTTTTTATCTTTTAAAATACTAGCTTTTCAATCCATGGGTGGCTGATCTTCTCTAGATGTCATGTTGTTACACTTGGTCAATTATTAGCCAAGTCATTTGAAAAAATCTGCTTTGCACACTCCTGTTTTATAGGTGTGAGGATTATTCAGTTAAGGGTGAACAAAAATTTATTTAACAAAAACTTAATTTTTATGTTAGATTGTTGGAATAACATGTAATGCTTATTTGGCAGAGGTTGCATTGATTTAACTCCAGTATTATACCAGCAAGAGCCATTGCAAGTTGAAACATGTTCAGTTTTCCTACACTGCCTCGTGATGGTGAAATATACTTTCTGTTAAGGTGTTTCTTCAAATTAGGGGAGATAAAAAAAAGTGACATGGGGCTTGGACTATGAGGAGAATGAGGAATATCCTTCGTTTTGATTTCCTTGTTGAATTTCACAAGATATTCAGCAACAACATTTGCTATGTGCAGTCATGCATTTTCATGTTGCAGAATCCAGCCAGTTGCTTTGAAATATGGCCATGTAAAATTTTCAGTACATCTTTATACAAGGAGTATGTAGTATTCTATATTTACAGATGTGTGTGCTAGTATACCATTCAATTTCCTGAGTATCGAAAAATGATATGACCATAACTTTCCCTGTAGAAGTCACCACTTCAACTTTCATGTCATGTTACTGAAGCCAGAGATTTTCACACAGAGCTTTGCTGTTTGTTCTCAGGATCAAAATGATGTAGCCATGTTTCATCTGCAATGATAGCCTTTGGAAGAAACTCCTCATCTTCCTTTAACACCAAACTTAACTAAATGCAAATTAACTGTTGTTCAAGTTAAGCAGTCTCTGAACCCACCACACACAAACACATCGCATGTGCAGTTTTACATTTACTCTGGGTAACACCCAAGGAAAATTTCAGTATTTTTAATAGTGCTCTTAATGTTATTTAACAATCTTCTTCCCCAATAGCAGCAGCATTGTTAATGTTTCATTGTGAGCAGTGACTGGAGCTCTGGGCTCACTCTCCATGGAAATTAATTGTCTCCTCACTTGTGCATTTTAAACCATCTTCTAGCTCTGTTGTGGGGAAAAAGAGACTGTCCATAAATCTCCTGTACATAGTAATAATAATGAAACGTCTTCATTCGGGTGAGCTTGAGTGGGTGGTAGTTCTTTCTTCCACCTAATCCTGTTATTATTTACGTGCTAATGTGTGAGCAATCTTTACAATGAAGTCTGTAGAAATGTTGATAGTGATCATGAGGAAAATATGACATAAAATAAAGAAAGAAAGAATATCTTAAACATATTTGGGGAAAACGTAAGGTTTGAAGACTGATATCCTTAATAAAAATACCCACACCGGAAGGGAGTGATAAAAAACCTGCAAAATAACATAGGTCTCTGCTGATGAATTCTGAGGATGAAAAGTAAAATTTCAATGCAACACCATCTGTTACCTTCATTGTTGCTGTTAGCAAACTAAACATTGTTTACCTTGCAATGGTTGCTACTGTTTCAATACTGAATTAAGATCATTAAAACTTGTACCATGTACACATTTTACATTAAGCTAACAATAAAACATGAAATTAAATTTGTATTCAATTATTGAATAAAAAAAAATGATGATCACTCTTTATTGAATAGTCATGGTATAATCACTTTGGTGATTCCTAAATTGCTTTTGTCAAACTTACTTCTGTCAATGTTAAAATGCTTATCACTTCTGGGGTGACATTTAATAAAATAAATTCAAATTCACCTCTTCTCCCAGGTCGTTGGCAATGTTATGGTGCTCATTTCCAAAGCACAAATGTCTGTCATATTTTATGTAGTATTCAAACTAATGTATTGAGAATAGTGGTGGGGAACTGTTTAATCACATCTCTATGTGTCTTATGCGGAAAACATGCCAAAATATCTTAATATTGAAAGTGGTTAGAAAATCTATTGCTCCAGGACCACCATCTACCAGTTAGTTGACCTTGAACAGTAATGGAAATGGTGGGTGATGGTATTATATTGAGTTAATGCTGTAACCATTGGACCATCACTTATGAAACAGTCATAAAGGCATCATCTGACTTACCTGGAACTCATTCTACAATTTGTTTAGAATACCTACCTTTGCAGTAATTGAATTTGGCAGCTTTCAATTTACATATTTGATTTGCAGTGATTCTGATTAAATTTCCCATTACCAGTAATTTTTCATGATTACCACAGCCTATACTTTAGTTTCTTTTGGAAGAGCAATTTAATTTTACTAAACCTTGTAAATTTGCTGCTTTTGCAGTTACATTAGCTTTGAAATATGTTGTTTTTATTTGCATTTGAAATGAATTTACCTCAATTTATTATGCATTTGCACATACCTGTTAGTTTCAACTATGGAGGACCATGGTGAATTGAACTGTTGGAGTCTGAGGTAAACATGTTCTTAATTATCTATTCTCATATTCCGGTGAAACCTCTTCATATAGTTTCCCCAAGCTTTTGACGTTTTGAGTGCAAGTCCACATTGGGGATATACTATCTAATTAGAAACTCTATGAGGGAGTTTCACTGTAAATGGTTTTCATTGCACTAAATTTTGTGATCAGTTTTTGAAAGGAATAAAATCCAAATAAGATAATGATGCAAATTCTCTTCTGCCCATCTTGCAGCAAATTTAAGCCTCAACTTGGCTGATTTCATATTGCTAAAAATAATTAATTCTATCAAAAGATTTTTTTAACGATATTTACTTGCATGATAGTTCTGGTGATTGCATTGTAAGTATGAGTACTAAATATCATTGATTTGGAATTTTAACTGAATATAAGGTTTTAGGGTGATTGTTTTCTCTTCTTCTGAAGGCCATCAAATAATTAGCTTTTTCAGAGACTAAAGTGAGTTCTTTCCTTAAAGCATAACTCTATCCATGTTGCCATCAGTGAAATTGATGTTGGTGATATGTCACTCAATTGGCCATTAATAAAAACTCTTTTGGCTTGTAAAAACATGTTTTCTAGTTGATGGCATTTGATCTTTAGGCACAGGGCATATTTTCTAGCTCATTGCCAGCTATTCATTTCACTGAACACATAGTAATTTAATAGCTTTTACTTTTTATTAAGTAATGTGCATTCATTGCATTTTGGTTTGTTTTTCTTTTGTGCATTTAAATATATTCATGCAATATTTATAAACATTTTTCAACAAATAGTTTCATGTTTAATTTGTAGATCTGTTGTTATCCATTGACATCTATTTCCAGTCACCTAGTTGTCGTGCTTATGTCCACAGTTTCTCAGTGCTGTTTCTGACTGTTTCACCTCATCATTGTATTTTAATCTACATCTTTCATATGATCTTTTTAGCAGATGTAGGCCAGGCATATAGCACATCAGGTAATCATTCTGTCAACTGTTGAGTCAATTAATTCGGTGTGAATCTTATATAATGCCATAGTTGTAAAGTGCTGTATACAACACCCATTTTTTTTTCTTATTTCATCCCAAAGGAAAACAGGAGAGTACCACGGGAAACCGTAGAAATGCAGGTTTGTTTAAAGTTAACAAAGGGAATGATCAAAGTAATTTGCTGTTATCTATCATCTTTGCTCTAATTTCTATGCTTGAATGTTCTTCCCCATGTCTTGCACTCATTTTTCACTTCTACCAGAAGGCAATGAAAACCTGTCCTGTGCCTGTGTCAAAGCTGTGCAGTGGTTCTTTGCTTTGTCAATAAAAGTTGTATACCGCTGACTGTTTTTCGATTACGTAGTACATTTATCAATTGAAGTTTTACTCCAAACTTGTGTTTACATCAGTAGTGAACCATTAACAATTAATGCATATGCATATACTTGTACAGTTAAATTGATTTGTTGGTAAGGCAGTGTACTCCCATGCCTTTGAAAATGCCATTTAATTGAACATAAATTATCATATTTATCCAAATACTGCACATCCTCACTATGAGACATGCATCCAAGTAATTCAAAGGAGAACAAAATATTGTTAACTTACTTATCTGTTTTAAGCATGCACATTCATATGTTGTGTATTCGAATGCTGAGTTTATAATCATTGAAATATGTCTCTTGGTAAGGTAGTAGACCACGCCAAACTTACACGTCATTGACACTTTTATTTATTTTTTTTTTTATGTTCCGATCCCCAGTTCCCCATAAAAAAATATATGCACCTAGGTTTTTTTTATGTAAAAATTTTAGAGGTTAAATCAAATGTGGTATTTTGGATAAATACAATGTATAATGTTTTTCATTTCTTATGTATATTTCTTAATACATAAATTTATGAATAAAGTTTCATTTTTATTTCAGTTCATGTTTACTGCTTGATATTGCGTCAATGTTGTCTTTAATAAGAAGCTTTGAAGCCAGCTCACAGCTGAAATTGCCTGGGAAACTGCTCTTGCTGCCTGCTTTCATTGTTTGAGCTTTGGATAATTGTAGATTGAAATGTTTACTGGTGTCCAAGTGCATTTGTAGTCTTGATATTGAATGTGAAATTATTCAGTTTTATTTAGATATTGCTATGCTGCATTTTGTTCATTTGTGGAATGATGTCGTATTAATGTGATATCATTAAGAGGATTTTTGAAAGTATAGGCAATGCAAGTCTGGAGACTCATCGCCCTTACTTGCATAGCTATTGTTTCAAAAAAATATAGGAGAATAAGAATAAATCAAGACAGTTTGCAATGAAAGCTAGATAATATATGTTACAGCATTTACTATTACAGTATATTAGGTGGTGTTCTCTTTTTCTTAAGTTTCGTTGTCATTATGTTGCAGGTCCATCATCCACTCAGCTTTACATGGTTAGAACAATGCTGGAGTCATTAATAGCTGACAAATCTGGTGGGAAAAGAACGTTAAGGAAAGACATTGATGGCCAATATTTGGTGCAAATTGACCAGTTTCATAAGACATCTTTCAATTGGATATACTTGCTAGATTTTAGTAGTAAGTTTGTGTTTAATTTTATTTCTGTTGTAATTACTTTTTTATCTATTTTTTCATTCACCTCTGATGTCATGGTGATAGGTTAATAATAACCACATTTCTTTCATTTTAGACTACCTTGAGCGATGCTGTGAACTCTCACAGCTGTGGTATCGTGAATTTTACTTGGAAATGACCATGGGAAAGCGAATTCAGGTTTGTTTATCATTTAAATACTTAAACATTCTTCAGATCTCTGCTCAGAAGCAAGAATAACTACTAATGGCTTGCAATAATTGTTTAACCAGGCTTTTGCCGTGAGCATTGAATCTCTTCTGTTCTTTGCTTTAATGGAAGCTATAAAAGGCAGTTGCATTAATTTATTTTGTCTCAGTGGATGGTAAATTAATGGTATTCTAGGCATAAGCAACGGTCTCAGAAGTGGTTTAATTTTTTTTAATGTTTTAAATTGATTATTCAAGAGAGCTAATATAATGTCATCAACATGTATTTTTGGTCAAATCACACTTTTGTCCAATTGTTTCAGACTAGCCCTTATGAAATTGTGCATTGGGGGTTGAGTAAAAAACTTAGTTGATTTCAATCCTTTTACTTTAATATAGTGTAATACTAAAACTACATTTGTGAAATCTAAGAAGTTTTTTTGCACAATCCATTGCTTAGATCAGAAAATCATCATGCCATAGAGCTGCTCAAATCAGGGATTTTTATTTCAAAATTAGCCAAATGCATCTCCCAAAAAAATATTTGATTCTCAACTAAATATGTACGCTTATGCAGAGAAAAATAATGAAATTGTTTACAACAATTTAGGGAATTATGAGGGCCGGTCCATGAAAAGTGATCATAAAGTTTTCATGTACATAATTTATTGCATAAAAGTTTAATTTTTGTGTTATATTTTTGGCTTAATTTGCAACATCTGTCTGTCACAAGTTTCATTGATGTGACTAAAATATTGCAAGTTGATACATGTTCAGTTAGCCTACGCCTGCTTTGGATGATAAGATAAGGTTTAAAAGTGAGGGTGAGGAGCACATTTTGTGGTGATTTTTGCAAGGTAATCACAAGTTTTACAGTTGGCTTTGCAGGGCCCCCCTTGTACAAATGTCATTTGTAATTTTTATGATATCTAACTGTAGGCAACACCCAATGAAATTTTTTATATTTCTAATCGTGATCTTATCATTATGTGATTATTTTCTCCCACAATCCCTGTGGTGATGTTAATTGTTATTTCCATATAAGGAATGACTGGAGTGCTGAGTTCACTCATTGAAATTAATTGTTTTTAAGGATTGAAAACTTTGTTTTCAATCCTTAAAAAGCATAGATTTATGCGTTATGGAAAAACAGATCCTCCATAAACTTTCAGTAGCATACACATCAGTCTTAGCAGACAATTTGTTCAGAGAAAATAAAATGTCAATTTTGTGTGGCATGTTATTACCATTTTTGCTTTAGGTGAACTTAATTATTCTTCAACTTGCAAAAATTGTACTGATGCAGTCTAGGAGTCAAATCAGTGAAACTTGTATGACAGATACATTACTTATCAATCAAGGAGTATAGAAATAACACATAATAAAAAACCCTTGTGCAATGAAATCTCAAATGGGCAAGTTCATCAACTAACTTCACATTTATCAGAGAATTTCATCCTCATAGTGAATATCAAGACCATGGCCATTTTTCAAAAATTATAGTTAAGTGAAGTAAGCCAAGGCTAATCTGTACTTACGTTAGCAGTCCACTGAGCCTGGCCTTGTCCTGTGGGTGGCTTAATAAGGGTTCATGAGGAGCTGCACTGCTATGCTCTTGCTGAAATATACATGCAAGCTTCTATGAATATGGTTGAAAATAATTGTAATATTTCAATCAATATTCCAGCTCTGCATTTGAAAACATGAATATAACTATTGCTACACGAAACATAATTCATATGTTCATCTAAATACTACGTGTTTTGCAGTTGCAACACTTTTTTTTTAAATACCTGGCTAATTCTTTCCATGTGGTTTTGTGACTCTCTGTGTTCCGATATATTTATTAATTTTGGGATCTTGTGGCAGAAAAACTATAGTAAATTTTGACAGTTGAACCAAAGAGGGTGGCAGTAAAGGAAAATGTAACTTTTGACTATCAAACAAGGTGATGTTTCTTGTGAAATTGGATGCAGAGGTTTCTGATGTAAGTTTCGTGTTGCTTTTACACACACTCTGATGAGAAAAAATATTTAAGGTCCTATATATCTATTAGCTCTTAGGTTTGAATTAAGATTCCACTAAATGGAAATGAAGATTCAGGAAATTTAATTAACGAAAGTTGAAAGACTGCAAAAGATCATCTACTGGTGGTATGTGCATAAGTAATCAAATGAAGTAGAAATGTATGGAACTGACAAACAAAATCAAGTATTAAAAAACTTGCCAAAATACTTGCAAATGGAGAAATTCAATGAAAGAAGTGTTTGGTAATGGCAATTTATGAAGCATATTATTTAAAGTGATGAAATTGAACCATTTACAAATGAAAATCTTAAATTATTCATTTCCATCCCAAAAATGCGAACATTCTCGTGGCAATATTCATTGGTAAATGGCTGTGTTCTTCATTAGCAAAATTCATCCAAAGAAGATTCACTAATATCTAATGTAATTCAAGTGCCATTAACCAAATTGTTTTGTAGCACAAAACAATATTAGCCATTATCCTAAAATATTTTAGCAGCAAAAACCAGTTATGCGAATGATATTTTGACTGCTGATGGTAAAATTTGAGTGTAATGGAGGACAGCAATGACTGTTTGTTGCATCATTACAACTAGAAATTGTGAAACAAAACTACCACCATTTTTATAAAGTTAAACTCCATTTTATTTAAATGAAAATTTGATCAATTAGTTATCTAAAAAATGGAAATAAATTCAATAAATGAGATAATTCTTGACTCAAAAGTACACTTAAACCAGGTGAGGGTTCAGTGAAATTGAGATGTCACTGAAGATGACTCTTATTAAACACAATGTTACTATTTGAGTGTTTATATACTTTAAATTGGATATGGAGTATCTTTGCTGAACATTAGTTCCTTCCCTATGCTCCTTTTTACCATTATGTAAAGCATATTTTTAAAATGATTGTCAGTGCCCTTTTCTCTGTGGTTTCTGTACACCAATCTAACCAGTGATTGCCATTTTTTTTTTATATAATTTATTTGTCTAAGGATCTACAAGAAGATATAAGACACGTCAGAGAATAAAGAAGAGGAAAAAAAGAAAGGGGAGGAGATTCATACATATTGGTAGATTACTGTCACATATAGACATAAATAATGATGACATATAGATGCATAAGTAAATACAAATTCACAATTACCCAATATGTTTATCAAGAGTAAACAAATTAATTAAAAAGAAGCACTAGGTTGTGGAATCAGTCAGATAATCCATCACAGAATAGTAATTCTTTGCGAGCAGGAATACTTTCAATTTCCTTTTAAAAGACACCAATGACTCACATGGATTTTTCAAATGGTGCGGAAGTTTATTGTAGATTCGGAGTCCCATTTCTCTTGGACCTAATTTAGTCCTATTTGTCCTCACTATATTATAGTGAAGGCTATGCCTATTTCTGGTTTCACATATTCACATATATGTGTAAACCAGGCCCTAACTTCCAGATGTTTTTGCATACATCTTAAAACTGGTAACTGAGAGGTATTCCAGTTTGGCTGGAGACTAATCAAATTAATTATGGATCATAAATCTAAGGTTCTGATGAGTTATGTACATCTCACTAATATATAAATCTGAAAAATAATTAATTTGCTTCTTTGGGGGCACATCACACCAAGACAGTATGGATTAAGGGGTTTAATTTTTTTACATATAATATAGGGTAAAAATACATGACGTAACATAGGATAGGTCTGATGTGGACTCACTTTTCCATGAGTATTTGAAATAAAAAAGATGGATTTCTGTAATAAAAAACATTTTCTTCTCTGATAAATGTCAGCATGTGTTTCATTCAAAATTAAAACAATTCAATTAATTAATTAAGCAACAAATAAGCTAGCATTCTTTCTCTAGCAAATATATCATACTATACACGTATACACTCGTATATATAATATATATACAAATACATGTATATACTCATATATTATGATTTATGCCGACAAGAGAGCAGACACTTTGTATATTGTAATTAGCTGATGCAAGATGCAATAGTCTTGAATTATTTTTTTAAAGTTAACCTTAAAAGTACATAATTTTTTTGATAACTGCTTCCATAAAATTCAGTGGCATCAAATTATTCCATTAATAGTTGCTTTTTGAAGAAATAATCTTGAGACTATCGAATTAAGTGTTCATTATGCAGGACAAATTCAAATTGTATTTGTCCAAAGCATCTGGAAAATTACATGCCCATAGGTGATACCATGGTGAAGAAACTGTCCGTGTGCATAAAAAGGCCTATAATGCAAATTAGATCCAGTTACAGCTGATGGATAAATTGGTCCAGCATAGCTGGTTGTTAGTGTGTATTTCAGGGACACCTTTTTATCACTCCTATTCGCTTTTGTTATATTTTCAGATGATTTGTATAATCTCTGGATAAGTGCGAGGCTTTTTTTTGGGAATAATATGGTGATATAGAATTTATTCTGTGTCCTTTTCTGTTTCCATGTTTTCTTTGGAGTAGAATGTAGCTCATTTTTTTCATAATCAATGTACTCGGTATATAATTGTTTGTGACATTGGCTTTTGGCATAGTCCACCCAGAACACTTTTTTACACAGAAAAAGTTTTTGAGCGTCAAAAATTTATTTTGAATAGGTATTTTCCCCTTTTGAAGACAGAAGGCATGCATAAAGCATCCTAAATTTCGGTTAGTTATGTAGTTACTTATACATGAAGTCTTTAGATGGTCTTTTTCTTGTCTGATCTTGGTTTGGGTCTCATTTTCAAGCTGTTATTAGTCACAGATATGACTTCTCCTAGTGAAAAAAAATTATGTGAATTCAATGAGTAACCTATGGGAAGAATATGCATGCCTAATAGAGGATTTATCACTCTCATGCAGTATGAGGGAGGAACTTAAGGCAGATATTCTTTGGGAAAAAATCATATATTTTTATGTGGATTTCTCATACAATTTTTTTCACATTTCACATAAAAATTTTCACGTGGGTACAACTTTTAATCAACACTTTTATCAGTGATGTAAGCGGATGAACCTGCAATTAGTTATTTCTTTAATGAAGAATAAAATTTTTGAAAGCTGTAATTTTGAAGTGACTGATGTAATCCACATACATAATGAATTCTATTGGTCTTGATACCATAAGCAATCAATTCCACTCCAAAGTTAAATGCTCTTATGATTCTCTGGTTTGATGAGGATTCTTCCTTAAAGGCATTGTGTTTCTGTTAATGATATTTATGTTTACTGCTTAAAAACGGAAAGCTTTGTTTATGATTGAAGCATTTTAATGTCTTTGGTGGTGAAGTATTTTTGTGAAGTATTAATACAGAAAGGACTTTGTGTTTATAAGTACGTTAGGCTAATTTGTGTCCCATGTTCTGTTTCGTCAGTATTGTGCTGTGCTGTGAACATTATTTTTTCCTCATCAGAAATGTCTGCATCCAGGAGCACCCATGTTTCAAAGTCAGTCGAAATTTATCTTCAAGACATTTGTCATTTTTATTATATTCACTGAATTGGGAAACTCAAATATCACATATCTCTTCCAATAAACAAGTTGTCATAGGATTGCTCAAGAAAAATGAAAAATAAATATTTGATTTGAGAATTAAATCTCAAGATCAGCATTGTTTCCTCACTTAATTCGTCATTCATTGTTTGTAAAAAATCCATGAATACATTGTTTGAGATCACTTGTCTTCTATTTTTGTGTAATTTCCTATTGTGACTCAAAAAAGTGTGTTCACAATACAGTCTGCAGCATTGCCCTAGGGTTTTCTATCCATGACTTAAAGGGTTTCATTAAAAAAAATCATTTTTAACCAATGCTTAGTGGGTAAATTATGGGTTGTGATGGTGATACTTAAATATCTATTCACTGACCTAGAATAATATCATTACTGCAGTTAAGTTTAGGCTTTTTGTCTCAGCTTGCTTCTAAAAAAAGAGAAAACATTGGCAAGTGTATACTTATGTGTTGGCATGAGATTATCCCTAAAATCATATTGTACTTAAGTGAAATGTCTTGATAGTGTACTTTCATTGATGGATGTCAGTGCATAAGACTCGTTTACCTGTGGAATCCAATTTCCATATAATTTCAGTGATTGAAGTGCAATACTAAAGAGAAGTGAAATGGTGTTTGTAATGAAGATAACTTTTTGCATGGTGATGCTTTGAAACTGGTGGTACCTATTTAAGGCACTTTCAGTGAAATGGGTATGGAAAGATTTATTCTCACAGCTTGAGCGTTTTATGGTGGCAGTCGATGACATGCAGGAAGGAAATGGGTTCTTGGAGGGGAATTGTGATTTCTTAATCTATTCAACTGAGGACAACAACCATCCTCTGTCCTTCCCCCTCTCCAACCATTCCTTTCTTTCTAAGATGGACTCACGTGACAATTTTGGGGTCTCAGTGCACACTGCAACCATAAAACGTGTAGAGTTGTGCCAATTTATGTGCATTTTTATGACATGGTGGGGAATCTGATTTTAATTCCTTGGGATTGGGGTTCGAATACAGTTGAAATTGATGATTGTTTTTTCTTATGGTGCTAATGGTGTTGGTGTCCATTCTATTGCTGTAGCAATGCACTGTGAGACACCAGCATAATGAAGAGTGCAGTGACCTCATCACTATGGAGAAACGTATACAGGTAGAAAGGCAATGGAAAAAGTACAGTCCAGAGTTCTAGTGTGTAGAAAAGAAAGTAAATTCCCTTCACCCATTGACATTTTGGTTTGTTTTCTTGTTTGGGTCTTGGAAAGAGTGATTGTAATAATTCCCTATGCTCTGGACTGGCTTATTCTATTTTTTCAAATTTTCACTTTTAAATTGTGAGTGAAGAATCATTAGCATGAAGATTGCTTGTCTAATACTGCTTTTTTTGTGGTGATGTTATGATGTTTCTTCTTTTTTTTTCCTTACCCATTTTTCCATGCTTGGTAGCCTTGCTCTGTTTTGACTGGCTTTCTTCCTGCAGTATCATACAGTTATGACAATCAGCATCATGATGAATCTTGAAACCTCTTTTGAAAACATTACACAATAATTTCAACATTGCTTGATTGGTAATTAAGATTGCTTGTCCTTTTTTTTAAAGAGAAGTATCGTGAGTGACACATTAGCCACTATTTAACACTATTTAAGTTTAATTATATGAAAAATGATGATCAGTGCTGTTTTCACCATGCAATATTTGTTATCACTAATTGTATCCATATGCTGGAAAGAGAGATTTTGATAGTTTGTTTATTGTGATTTTACTTTATGTGGTTTTATCATAAAATCTTGAATTATTTTCTGCTGTATCTGTACTTGGAGATACACCAATTTTTATTAATATGAAATAGCTGATTTTGGAAAAATAAGGGAAATACTTACATAAAGTGACCAAATATGCACACAAAAATTTTATAATTTCTGGTAATAACACAGTTTAGAGAATTATAATCACAGTTAACTAGTTGTTTTCTTTTCACATGATAATCTCATTCATGAGTCTGAGGAAATGGAACTTATCAAATATCTGGAGAATACAAGTAATAATAATTTTTTTGTCATCTTTGGAACATAAAATATGCCATAGACTTATAAACTATAACTTAAACATCAAATACACACTGATAATCATAGTTCAAATATGATTTGTTACAATTATTCTAAAGGGGACGTATTGTGTAGATTCAGATGTAATATGGTAGAATTGGAATCCATTAATGACGAATTAGTTCCACTTTTCCTCTACTTATACATTTTTTATTGATGGCCAGGTTTTGATGCACTGAATCATAATCTCCTGAATATGTTGATGTAAAATATCAAGACCTGGTCATAAAATCATCAATCTGTGATTATATCCAAATGATTTTCTTATTTAGTGGTACACATCATCTTTTCGGGGATAAGAGTCATTAATATGCAATTACTAATGATAGAGCTATTAGGTTACTATAGTAAAAAAAATGTCTTATTTGGATCTCATGCATTGAATAGCTTTGATTGTAGTGTTAGTTAACCAAGCAAATTAATTAGTATGTAAGGTATGGTTTGACTATTGAAATCCAAAAGCATGCTGCATGTACATTAGGGGCAAATATTTATGAGATATTATTTCCCAAATGCATTTCATCAATAAGTTTTCAAATGTTTGATAACCATATGAATCAATTGTGAACTGTCGTTCAATTTTATACTGGCTTGTTGTCATGTTGAAAACCGAGTTGCAAGAAGACGATTATTGGAGTTATTTTAAGTCTTATAAATGTTTTCCATCTTATTTCATACATGAGCTTTCGTGCTTATGCCATCCTAAATGTCAAATTTTGGGAATTCATTTGGGTGTCAATATTACCATCAGCAGAAGAGGACTCCTTAGAACTCTCAATTTCATGTAATTTTGTTGGGGTAAATCATGGAAACTGCTCAGTTAAAGGCATCTAGAAGTACAGGTATTCCATGCCAGGTTAATGTCATCAATGTGTGTTTCTACTACTCTTTGCTAAAATACGATGTCTGTTCAAAAGGTTCTCTAACTTTTTGAGTAGCGTACCTCCAGTTGGTTATTTTTTAATCCTCATTGAGGTGTTATGTCTGCGGAAACTTCCCGAATAACCAATTTCAACTACTTTGTTGATGTCTTGTTTTGTTGATTAGTTATGGACGTTTATGTGAAGGGGTGTTTGTCGACTGCAGCAAAAATAGGGATCCATGGAAATGAGCTCTTTGAAGAGCAGCGTTGTTCTGTGAAACTCTGCAAATCCTTTGAGGAAATATGTTGATTTGATTACCGAGGCTTATTGGTGAGGATGCTATGAAATGTACTGCGTGTTATGAGTGGTTTACCCAGTTCCAAAAGGGTTGGCAATCAGTAGAAGACGATGAGCATTCCAGAAGACCATCAACGTTGACTGATGACCCTCACATTGAGAAAGTGAATGATCTTGTTTGTGCAAATCAACATTTGACTGTTAGAGAACTTGCAGAAGAGTGTGATATCTTCACTGGTTCATGCTATAAAATCCTGAATAAATAATTGAAGGTGCATCAAGTCAATATGAAATTTGTGCCTTGTCTAATGATAGCAGACTAGAAGCAACAACAAGTGCAAGTGTGTCAGAAACTGTTTGATCAAACTGAAGGGGATGAAACCTTCTTGTCCAGGATCATAATAAGTGATAAGCCATGGGTTTATGGATATGTCATCAAAACAAAAGTGTAATCCTCACAATGGATTGGTTAAACATTTCCCAGCCCCAAAAAAGGTCCACAAGTTTGCTTGAATATCAAGGTGATGTTGACTTGTTTTTATGCAAAGGGCATCATGAATACCTATCTAAAGGTCAGGCAGTCAACATGGGATACTACCTGGGGTTATGAAACAACTAAGAGGGAATATTAGGAGAAAACGGCTGAACTTTGGAGGGGCTCCAAGTCGTTATTTCACCATGACAATGTGCTGGCTCATTTGTCTACCCGGGCTTGTGCGTCTTTAGCCAAAAACAAGACCATTGTGCTTTGCCTCCCACCCTACTCACCAGACCTGGTACCATGCGACTTTTTCCTGTTCCACAAGCTAAAAACCCTGCTTAAAGGAAAAAAATTGGCCACCATTCTAGAGGTAGAGAAAAATTCAATGGAGGAGCTCATGGGTATTCCAGAAAAAGAATTCCAAGACAGTTTAAAAAAAAAGTGGAAACACCATTGGGATAAGTTTACTTTGGGAAGAAGATTACTTAGAAGATGACCCTGAACAATAATTTGTTGGTGAAGTATTATTTTGTGATAAAAAAGTTTAGGAAGTTTTTTAACAGACCTCGTAAACCCCTACTTTATGAAACAATGGGAAATCAGTATCTACCAAGGTTCCTCACAATTTCAAAATATTTGCCTAGATGATTCACAAACGTGGGTAAATTTAAATCTTATGAATATTATATGGGTGTATGATTAGTTATCAGTATCTTCCTGATCCTACCTAACCTCACTTCACATTAAAGAAATCACTTAATTCAGCATGTTGTATCATTATTCTACAGTAATTAGTAATCATTGCATTAAGTCATTTCAATCATGAATGTTGGCCTTCTTATTAAACATTGCAGAGGAAATACAAAAATAAACAATACGTATAGATTTTTTCCTATATGATTCCAATTTAAATAGGGTTCTGTCTGCTGTGCATAGCAATGTACCCAATTTTCAAAATAATGTAATGCATTTTATTTATTATATTAAACATCTGCTAAACTAAAAATCAGTCACATTTTATGACATTATGGGTTGCTGTAGTCCAGGGTTATACTGTTTGACTACTGACCCGGGTTCATTTCTTGGGAAACTGCAGTTCCACCCAAGCTATGTGATTTTTTGGGTACCAGATCTTCCTGAGGAACCATAACCAACACAGGGAAAGGAACTGGTCCCCCTACCCCAATTTGTGAATTACACACACCATTGGCTTAGTACTGGGTGAACTCTTATCATCACCTACCAAACCAACCTTAGGGTTGATTACTGTGTTTATGTTTATTATGACATTAATATGCATCAAAGATTTTGTCATAATTGACTCACCTCTAATGCATTTGTATTTTTAGCATCCAGTTTACAAGTTGAGCCAAAGTTTTCAGTTATAGCATTTTCACTTCAACAATTAAATATATTGATCAATGTTGATTCGCTCATGATGAAATCTGAATTTCAGGCGTGCTTTTCACTAACTACATCCCTGCAAAAGCAATTTATTTTTCAAGATTTCAGTTTTTGATATTTTTCCTTGAATATCATTCCTTTCATGCCATAATTGAATTAATGTAAAAAGTTATTTTTAATATTGCATACATTATCTCTCTAGAGACTTTTGAGGATGCATGCAGTTTTTATTATAAAAAAAAAGAAATTTTATTGTCCGTGGGGCCTATGCAGCTGATTGGAAATGTTGCAGTCTGGTCATGAATCTGAGTAGGATATCAGAAATAGGTTGGCATTTTTATTTATTCATGATCACTAAAAGTGCGTAACTAACATGGAATTTTAGTGGTTCACGCAAATACTCTTTATGGAAAGTTCAGCTATGTACTTCACATAATGTTAAGTTTGTTCACTGAGTACATATAGCCATAGGCACCTAAATCAAGGATCTTTAGTGTGGAAGGGAATAGCAATGAAGATGGCAAAAGTATGAATCTTGGAATTGGCAAGGTTATTTATATTGACTCTTTTTAAGTCAAAGCTGTTATAATGAAGCACAAAATATAGAATGAAATAATTACATCATTATATTTTATTATTTGCTAGTTTACTGTTTAACATAGGTTTTTGAAGAACAGAGACTGAATATTGCTGCATTTCTTGCCTTCATCCAAAAAAAATGTCCTGCCATCCCACACTACAAGGAAACCTTCTTAAATTCCACATACTTTCTACCACCTTTCCTTGCCCGCCTAGTATCCTCCCATCTATGTATATAATTCAGTCTTCAACATCCTGTTACCAATCAGAATGTCTGCTTCCATCTTTCTTGTCTCCTTTGGATTTTTTCCAGCAAACCCCTCTCCTCCCCCACCATACCTAACACTTCCTTGTTTGTTTTCCATCCTGCCCTTTTCACCTTTCCATAATGTCTTTACACCCACATCTCAAAACTTTCTGTCATAGCTTATCACCATACTTCAATGACCATGTTTCTGTGTCATGGAAAATCATGCTCCTTATCAAAGTTTTGATGAGCGATTTCTTAACATTTTCTCTCAACATGCCTCATCAATCTCCTTCTCGCTGTAAATGCTTCTTTGCCCAATGTAATTCTTATTCTGATATCCCTACTATTTTGACCATCTTGGTCTGAAATATTTTCAGAATAGCTTAACTTTTCCACCTGGTAATTTTTTGTCCCCTTATTTTAAAATTTAATTTAACTTTCATCTCTTTTGAAAGTCTCATGAAATGGATGCATGAGCATATGAAAAGTTTAATAATTGTCAGAACCAAATATGTTCATATTTTGCATCATAACTCATATTATTTACGTCATAACATGTTATGTTTTTGACTTGCTAAATCTACCGTTCAGATATCTATTACATTGTATACATTTAAACAATTTGTGGCATTTGGCTATCTTAGTTATTTTGTATGCAGGAAATACACCCAATAAACCACAAGACTGTAATATCAAAAGTCATGGCTATTTTTTTTTTCTCTTAAGAGGCGAATTTAGTCATTCTGTTAATTGTTCTTTGCCAGACATGCAGTCCAGAGCTTCTCCTCATATTTAGAGGGTATACATTTTAATTTCACAGGTATTAACTTATAAGTACAGGATATTTTGTTGAAGTTTGCTCACACCTTGGTATTGAGTGCTGCTTCCATAACTTAAATATTTACTCATTCTTCCATTTTTTTAAAGTAAGATTTTAGAAAGTCCACACATGGAATAACTGTGATTTTCTTCATCCCTTGTGATTAATAAGCAATTACAGCCAGTAAATAATGCTCAAAACTATCACATTCATTAATTTTTTTTTCTCCTTAACTCAAGTGATGTTACGTCATTTTCATTGTTTAGAATGCATGCATGGTGAATATTTTTTGGGCATTTTTCCTTTCCTATGTGGGTTTCATTTTAGCAGCATTTGTTGTCAAAAATAGAAATTATACTAGTCTAAAACCACCTTAAAATTTAATTAATGTTAGTAAAGACAAACTTATTTAGGCACATCCAGACTTGATTACGCCCATGTTTTTTATACATAAACATATAGATGTCATGCTGTTAATAATGTTTGCATTTTGATTCCCTGCACGAATTTCATCAGCTGAAGTTTATGGCTTCTTTAGGAGAATGATATGTAGTGGAGAAGGTAAATGTGTCAGATAAATGCACTGGGATGAAAATTGTAGTTGTGATGGACTCCTTTAAAGGGCTTGCCTGCACTTGAGGGCTTGCATTGTTCAAGTAGCATCACTTAGTATATACACATTATTTTATAAAATGAAATTTCATTTATCTCACCTCTTTCCGTGATTTCCCCTTATTTTGGATGCATTCGTTATAATTGGGGTGTTACATAAGCATGCAGCTTTTTTAATTCCACTCGGTTGTCATTTTCACAGTGGATTTTAATCTTCTATTGGTGGAGCAATTCTTTAAATTATGTTCCATGTTGATGTCAAAAATGAATTTTTAGCACTCTGATTATGAAACTCGTTTAAGTATTGGTAAATTCTTGTTTAATGAGTACTTGCTTGCATATGTAACTAAAGTATTAATGAAAATTGGTTTAATAGTCCTTGGTGCTTGGATTACATTTGCTTTTCATAGCTCTCTTATTTATAAAGGTAATGTATAAATACATGCAATGCATGTACATTTTTAGTTCCACTATGTAGTTTTAATTAGAGTTGGTTGATAATTTTTTTTTTACTTATTACAGTTTCCCATTGAAATGTCAATGCCATGGATTCTCACAGATCACATTTTAAGAACAAAGGAGCCATCCATGATGGAGTAAGTGTGGAATGATTGTTTAATTTGGTGAAGACATCAATCACATTTATTTTTTAAAACATGCTTACAACATTCATTTACTATTCATCGGGCCTAAATGTTACTGATTTGAACATTTAAGAATATTTGATTTCAACCTTTGGCCTTTTGTAAATGTTCAACGACTTCTAAGTATTTTAAAACTGTTGTTAACTTAAAACAGTTTCTGGCGTAACTTGGTGGAAACTCTTCATATTGACGTTTTTTTAAAAATAAAACCACTTTGCTTTTCCACATAAACTTTTTATTCTCACAACCCAGGTTTCGTTATAGCATAACATCATCATGTTATGCTATAACGAAACTGAGGTCGTGAGAATAAAAAGTTTATGTGGAAAAGCAAAGTGGTTTGATTTTTAAAAAAACGTCAATATGTTGCTAACGTGATCACATATTTAGCATTACGATTAGATTGTTTGTCTTTCTGATGATAGCTCATGAGGACTTGTGTATGTAGCACATGAAATGAAATTATCTTGAACGGGCACAAAAGAAAGAACATGCAACATTTAATAAACATTACCCTATTTGTCAATTGAAAATAATTTAATTGTAAGAAAGTGGCTTAGCATTTCTAAATGAAAGCATTATCTATCAAATAATGAAATTTAATTTATATATCAACATATAAGAATTAGGTATCCATAGTGTCAGTCGGGAGGATAAATCTGTGAAGAAACTGTACATCAACTTTTTTCTCCTTTATTTTAAATGATTGATTTGATAAATTGTACGTAATAGAAGACTACCTGATTACTAAAATATGTCTAAGATATGATTTTCCACTGATTTAATTCATATTTTATGTTTGTTTGACTGAAATTGTTTTTGATTTTATTTCAGGTATGTTTTGTACCCTCTGGATCTGTACAATGACAGTGCTCATTATGCATTAACAGTTTTTCGGAAACAGTTTTTGTATGACGAAGTGGAAGCAGAAGTCAACCTCTGTTTTGATCAGTTTGTGTACAAATTGAGTGAGCAAATATTTGCACACTATAAGCAGCTTGCCTCAAGGTTAGTGAAAGTTGCCTATTGCTGATGGTAAAAATTTGTATTGTGGAATAATTAAGGAATAGATAGGGTACACTAACAGAAGAGTTAGGGGTTGTGTCTGGTTTCCCTATAGGCCATGTGAATGATGAATTCTCATCAATCTCACTATGTAGACACCTGGTATTTGTGTTTAATTCAGAGGCAGACATCTACCACTGTTTTAGTATCAAAGAAGTACTAAAAATAGTTTTGCTATTAGGCACCATGAGTTCTGTCATATTCAGGTTATCCTGAATTCATATGGTTGCCTTCCTTCTCTTATATAGCTTCTAAATTGAAACAATATTTGATGCAGTGATATTAAAAGTACATTATTGTGAAAAAAAATGAAGTGTGCGGTATTATTTTTTCATGTGTCAGAATGGCTGATTGGGCAGAAAATGGAGGCAAACTCAGCTTTACCCCTAATTCATAAATTATACATGAAAATACTGCCCAAGGCATTAGCTCTTGAAATTGATATATATTTATTGTAAGAAGCTCAGGCCTGACTTTGTTTTAACTTAAAGAGAGAAAATAATTGTGCATATACCCAAGTTATTTCAGTTTGCAAATATTTTTCCAACATGATTCAATTCTCTTTTAATTTGTTAATCTTACTGTTCTAATATAACTTCACCAACAAGTATTAATGCTCTTACCTAATGTGATAAATTTAATAGCAGGCCAGCATAACTTTTTGTAAGTGCTTAATGATAATGACAGGAAAATTGTTACTCTCATAAATTTATAATAAACATGATTTTGTTGATATGCTCCAACCCCTACCTCTCTAACCTAATATTCTAACTTTTATCAAAATCCTCAACATTCTATCACCAACTAGAAACTCCTTTCATCTCCTATTATGCTTAACTTCTTTCTTTGTATTCTTTTCCATCCTTCTTCAAACCCAAATTGAAAAATCCTCCAACCTATGCCTATACTCTTGCTTCAGTGACCAAGTCACCATGTAAAACTACAATCCAAATCAAAGTTATCAATTATATTTTCATCAACTTATTGCGCAGCATCCATCATCCTTGTATAAGCTTCTTTATCTTCTGCAGTTCTTCTTTTTACGCCCTTACTACTTTGACCATCTAGATATCCAAAGCACTTCCAATTGTACAGTAAATTGTTCTACCTGCTTTATTTTTTACCAGGAATATGTGCAGCCCTCCTCCTTGACATATTCCAAGGGTAACTGACGACAACTCTCAGCCACCAAAAAGCGAAAAAGGCTTGAACTTATCTAAATTACATGAAGACATTGTTTTGTGAATTTGGAAGTGGCTGCTGTTTCTAGGAAATAGGTCATGATCGAATTCCGTGATAGTCAATATGTGAAATCTGCTGTGACACTCTTTAACAGATATTGTGAGCTGTTAGAGGATTAACTGCCCATGTTGCTATACTTGGTATTCAGAAATTATATTGCTCAGATTATTTATTCTCATACTGCATCCCCAGAGTCAGTACCAAAATGAAAGTGATTAGCAAAGTCGGTATTGTATTGAAGACTAAATCTTTTGATTAACTCTAGAACAGGAATGTGGTGAAAAAACATCCCAGACTGGTTTAAATCTCGTGGTAAAAAGAAATGGCTTACGTTTACTACCCCCTTCTTGGTTGATTTTCCTGGACCCTTCAAACTCTTAGTCAAAACTATTTAGTTCCCTTGATTTTTGATCGAAAGACAAAAAAAATGAGCCCTCATGGAACCCTCAAAGTCGTACTGGGTGCAAGATATGGGCCCTTGAAAATTGGGGGTTTTTTCACCCAGCAATCCCCGAATAGGTAAAAACAAAATAGCAATACCTTTCTAGGGTTAAGACATTCTAAAAAGCTATATGCCGTGTAAATCTTCAGTAACCCAATAAAATTGGTGAGGCTAGTCACATATTTGGCTCTATTAAAAATGACTTCTGGTTTCATGACCCTTAATCTCTAACCCAGATTAAAATTCCATAAATGCAGTGCTATTGTTTGTGATTTACCTCTCCATATAGCATTTACCATTTTACAAATTACATTTCAGTGTGAGTAATTCAAATTAAAGTTGTGAGTTATTAATTTAATACCATTAGTTCACTTTGATTTCTAAAGACGTATTCTTTCTGAAAGGTGTTTACTATATAATCCATTGGTGAAAATGAATAGTGATAGAATTGTCCAAGAAATGTAATCGTTAGTCTGAAAAGGCAGAAGATATAGCTTGGAGAAACAGGAAAAGTCTGTGCATTTGAATATCCCATGCCCACCCGAGAGTTATCATCATTAGCCTTACTGGTTGCCTCAGTTAATTATTCTGCTAAAATATTTATATTCAATGAAATTTGTAATTTTTGTAGTTTCTTTTGGCAGAGATTAACTTAATGTGTTGAATTTGTCTTACAGCATACTTCTGGACAAAAGGTTTCGAGTGGAGTGCATGGCACTTGGGACATATTTACTTCCTTATCCAAGAGCAAACCGCTATGAAACACTTTTGAAACAGAGGCACGTGCAACTGCTTGGTCGCTCAATTGATTTGAACAAGCTCATCACGCAACGCATCAATACTGACATGCTTAAGTCTCTTGAATTAGCCATTAGCAAATTTGAAGCTGGGGATATCACAGGAGTTGTGGTCAGTTGGCTTGTGTCATTTCTCATGCAATATAAAGTTTTTGTGAACTGCATCAATGGATTGAGGTTTGTTTCATGTCATGTCTCCTTTTTCATTTGAAGGAGTTGGATGGCTTAATCCAGGTTAATCGTCTCTGTCACAAACTCCTCTCCAAGCTATTGGCTCTGGATGAATTTGATGCCATGTTCAGAGAGGCGAATCACAATGTCTTGGCACCATATGGGCGCATCACTCTTCATGTTTTTTGGGAGCTGAATTATGATTTCCTCCCAACTTACTGCTACAATTCTGCAACAAACAGGTAGACTGTTGTAAGTGCTTTCATACAGGTGGTTCAACAAGAATATGTTTATTAATGCTGCTAATTTGTTTCACAGGTTTGTAAAATGCAAACAGATTTTTTTTACCCAAACTGTTCATAGAGACAAACCGCCTCAGATGAGCCACCATTATTTATGGGGAAGCAAGCAGTTAAACCTTGCATATAACACTATGTATGGACAATACACTGGTTTGTATTACTTTCAAATATACTTCCATCATGAATGTTTTCATTTCTAATTGTCTTATAATGTATAGAATACAGTGAGATTAGCAGTATTCATAATCAGACCTCAAGATTGTGCTTTAAAGTATCTCGGTAAACATCATCATGTTTATAGCTTTTATAAAATTGATGAGGGAAGTATCCAAGCTGTTCTTTTTTAGAGCCAAGCTGTAAGAGTTTACTTCAGTAGCTGTTACAAATACATAGTTACAGACACATATAAGAAGACATTTATTTGGCCAAAAATAAACCATAAGCAATATTGCTATCAAATGTTGAGAAACAATCTGACTTCAAAAACATTATGTGGCATCTTCCTGTTTTTTGAAATCAATGGTATATGGACCAGTTATCTTGTAATGTTTGCTACCAGCCTGATTATCAGAAATAATGTCCTGTTGAACAGTTATTAAGTATGGCA
The DNA here is from genome assembly GCA_037158775.1 of Hetaerina titia. Classification (NCBI taxonomy): domain Eukaryota; kingdom Metazoa; phylum Arthropoda; class Insecta; order Odonata; family Calopterygidae; genus Hetaerina; species Hetaerina titia. Next base: position 41,695,459 of record CM073775.1, read on the forward strand.
CCTGATTTGATTGAAACTTAAGCAACTGTAGTTATTTTTACCAGCAGTTGATGAATGAGAGAATGTAGCCATGTTTAGGTGAATTTGACAAGGCACTACTAATATGTGATGAATGGGGTTGTTGAATGCCTTTTTGCGTGCTTTATGCTACTGACTTCCTTCAAATATACCTGTTCAAGTAATGGTGCATTTTTTAGATTGAGAGTCACCATTTAACTTTATGGCATATCCCTCAGATAGCGAATGTAATCCAAACACTCCCCCACTTTGTACGTGGAAAGCAAATTTTAAATAGAATTAATTTGATAGGAATACCAGTTCTATGTAAACTCTACGCCAAGGCATCACTCAAGGGGGAAAATTGTTTAAGTGAAGAATTACTTGATATGGTACTACATAACATATACAGGGAGCCTAAACATTTAAGAAAGGAACTTCATTATTTATATTATTAAGAAGACAATGTATACATCCACTGTTCTTTATTATGGTACAACTAGTTTCAATGCTTAGGCGTCATCATCAGGTACAAAAATAAAACCAGCTGCGACTCATTTATATAGTATTTATGAGGGAGAGTGGAGTGGGTGAGAGATGGGGTAAAAAAGAGGGGAAAAATCGGGTTGTGATTGGCATAAATGGGAAGGAGGATAGGGGTGTTAAGCATCAGTGATTGGTGGGTTAACAGTGGGGACGGGGGAGGGGGGTGGGTTGTTGTGTCTTTCAGTGAAGGAAGGGTGAAGAAAGTTTCATGAACGAAAGAAAGAAAGTTCAGTGAAGAAAGGTTTCCATGATTGGGGAGAGGTATTCAAACAATAATTCATTCGCCAAATGAACGAATGATTATGACGCCTAAGCGTTAAAACTAGTTGTACGATAATAAAGAACAGTGAATGTATACATTGTGTTCTTAATAATATAGATATTGAACATGAACTTCCACAAATTTGAGCTTAAAACAATAGAAAAGAACTTCATTACCAAAAAAAAGTATTACTTGCTGGGCACCATGAAATATTATCCATAAGACTTCTATTGCTTTATGTAGGTTTTTGTATGGCAATGGCAATTTTTTTGGCTATGTAGTCAGTTATGGTGTGAACATTTAAGTTCGCCTGAAATAGTGTGTGATATCTGTGCAAGGGAGTATTGGCTCAAAACCGGAAATAACAAAACCTTTATTATATTATTTTTTGAGGTCTGACCATGAATTATGCTCACAAGGTAGCTGTTATTTTTATAACACCAGGTTTTGTAGTAACATTAAAAAAATTAAATAAAAACTATTTTTTTTAATTTTCTCCTTTTGTATGTACATGGTTATATTGGCATAATAATCTGTGGTTAAATTAAATTAAACTTGTAGTTGTTGGTAAACTTTTCTAAGAGCCAAACTTTGTTGATGTTATAAAACAGATGATTTTGCTAATTAATTGGCCAAGGTTTTACATTGAACTGTAAAATTGAAAATTATATCCACCATCAAAAATTGATTAATAGGTGCTTTTGTCTCATTATGGTTGCTTTAAAATTCCACCAGATAGCATTTGAAACATATGCTCTCTGGGTGTTCTAAATGCATTCTTGAAGCATGTGTGAAATGTACGGATTATCATGTTAATTCTCTTTAAGTCATAGGAGAATCTCAAGAACTATATAAAACTTTGAAATGTATTACCTATAACTTAAGATATTCAAGTGATTTATAGTTTTCCATCTTCATTAAGTAAGATAATAATAATTGCTTAATGTTACAGGATTTGTGGGGCCGTATCATTTTCGAACCATGTGCCGCCTTCTCGGTTATCAGGGAATAGCTGTAGTTATGGAGGAACTTTTGAAAATTGTTAAGAGTTTAGTGCAAGGTAACCTGTTGCAATTTACACGGACATTAATGGAAGCCATGCCGAAAGTATGCAAATTGCCCCGCTACGACTATGGCTCCCCAGGTGAGCAGCTGTGTGTGGTGAAGGGATTCATTTAAGGGTTTTGTCATTTCTTTAAATACTAGCCTAAGATGATGTTTAATACTTTTATTGTTGACGTGTTTCTTGCCTTAGGTGTCCTTGGTTATTACCATGCACAACTGAATGATATAGTGCAATATCCCGATGCAAAGACTGAGCTCTTCCATAACTTCCGTGAATTTGGCAATACCATACTGTTCTGTTTACTAATGGAACAGGCTCTTTCTCAGGAAGAAGTGTGTGATCTTCTTCATGCAGCACCATTCCAGAATATACTTCCGAGGCCCTATTGCAAAGGTTGGTGGTATTTCATGCATTGAACATTTTGTTGCTAAGTACAGCAGATGGGTTGCACATCCCGACATTTGTCAGAACACACAATATTGCTCATGGGCTCAAAGCATATGGGCTGAATGGGATTATTCAATAAACTTCCCCATGGAATCAAATATGAAACTTAAGTACCCGTTTTCAAGAAAAAGCTGTGCAACCTATCAAAGAATAATATGTTCTGTTATTTAAATGAATTTCTGGAAATGTCAGTACACATCAATTCTGAATTAACCAAATAACATGTAAATATAGTTGTATATTGGTGTGTAAGTATAGTAAATGTATGTTATTATTAGGTAATCTACCGGTTAAGGTAGGTTTTTGGATGGACACAACTATCAAATAAACATTTTGTAACTCCAAACAAAACCCAATCCAGCAACCTAATCTACATCAGGTCCCTCTTCATCTCTGTGTACTTCTTTCCTCCCTTCATCCTATCCAACATCCCTATCCTGTTCCTGCCCTTTCATCGCTTGCCCAACATTCTCCCCTCTATTACCTTCTTCAACATTCCACTACTGCACAATATGCCTTTCATCCATTTTTCCTGCCTCCATAGGATTTCTCTCAACAAACCTTTCTCCTCACCCACCATCTCCAGTACTTCCTCATTTGTTTTCCTTTCGGTCCATTTCATCTTCTCCATTCTTCTCCTCACCCACATTTCAAAGACCTCCAATCTACGTCTATCCTCCTGAAGCAGGTTTTTGGGCCAACTCAGTCAAAGTAGTAGGGACGTAAAGAAAAGAATTTCAATGGCCAAAGAGGTGGGAGTTGATGACGGGGATGTTGAGTAGGGAGGTTAAGAAAAGACTCGTAAAAACTCTGATATGGAGCGTAGCTATGTACGGTGCGGAAACGTGGTCACTGAAGCAGGAGGATAGACGTAGATTGGGGGCTTTCGAAATGTGGGTGTGGAGAAGAATGGAGAAGGTGAAATGGACCAAAAGGAAAACAAATGAGGAAGTGCTGGGGATGGTGGGTGAGGAGAGGGCTTTGTTGAGAGAAATCCTATGGAGGCAGGAAAAATGGATGAAGGGCGTATTTAGCGGTAGTGGAATGTTGAAGAAGGTAATAGAGGGGAGAATGTTGGGCAAGCAAGGAAAGGGCAGGAACAGGATAGGGATGTTGGATAGGATGAAGGGAGGAAAGAAGTACACAGAGATGAAGAGGGATAAATGGTAAGATAAATGTATGTATATATATTTTATTTTTTCTAAAATTAAGAAGTTTATATCTGACGTATCATATATTTGTATGTGTGAATATGCACCAAATCTCCCAACAAATAAATGCATTATTATTATTACCCTTCGGGGCATGGTACAAATGTGGCAATTGTAATTTTCAATATTTATTTCAATGACATGGGCACACATTTTTATTTAGGATCTCAAATTAAAAAAAATATATATAACAGTATGATTTTGCACAGCAAAGAAACATGCTCATTGGAGGCTTTTGAATTGTTGATGTGGAGATGGATGGAAAAGATTGAATGAGTGGAAAGCAAAATAAACAGAAATGCCAGACACAAAGGAAAAGGAGAGTTGTTGGGAGGATTCGAAAGGAGGCAGGGAGGTTGAATGCAGAGTATTTTTGATTGGGAATGGGATTTTGAAGATTGTTTTAGAAGGGAGAATGTTGGGAAAATGAAGAACATAATACACTCATGAAGTTTCTTTCCTGTTCATGTTTAGATGGTGAAAAGCCAGAGATGAAGCAAAAGAGACTGGAAGCTAAGTATGCAGCCTTGCAGATTGTTCCAAACATTGAGAAAAATGGCACACCTAAGGTTGGTTGTTGTAATTCTTTAACATGTTAGCTTTGGAAGTTGGTCAATAGTTAATAACATTTGTATATTTATCTTTCTTGAGCCAGAGTCACATGGAGGATGAATTAATTATCTTTAGGATTGTAATTTTATGGAAATTTTGAGGTGCTGGTAAGAGAGTATAGCAAGGGTAATCCACCCACAGATAATCCAGAGTTTATTGTACTTTTGATCTTTACCTCTGGTTCTCTTGGTATGTAGGTGATGACTTATCTTTTCTGAGTTTGTTCTGGTGAATTTTTTTACATATTAAGTGTGAGACATTATTTTTTTGCCATCACATAGAGCATGAAGCAGCAATACTGCTGATAAATTGACAGTATGTCAATATCATGATGATCCTCTTTACCCACTCGATTGCTCATTTATGTCTTAGGAGATTATAGCATATTTACATTAATAGGAACCTGTTATTATCTCACGTAATAGGAAGAATGCATGTGTTCAGCCATGGACCGCACTCTGAATACTTTTAGATTCCACTTGGGAGCTTGACTTTGTTGTTAATCTGCCAATGTTGTGATTGTATTGCAGCAAGCCATGATTGCCCGAGAAGGTGACCTTCTGACACGAGAGCGCCTCTGCTGTGGTCTCTCCATATTTGAAGTTGTTCTGAGTCGCCTACGCTCCTTCCTGGATGACCCTGTTTGGGCAGGGCCACACCCTGCCAATGGTGTGCTACACATAGATGAATGTATTGAATTCCATCGACTGTGGTCTGCTTTGCAATTTGTGTACTGCATTCCAGTTGGAGACACGGAATTTACTGTAGAGTAAGTTGGTGGAATATTTATGTGATTATTACTATCATTTGATAGCTTTGAACCTGTTACTAATAAGTTTTGCCAAAAAATTAATGTGTTGCATGCAAATAAATGTGGATATTTGACGCTAACCTTAGAGTTTTAAGATCATGGGTTTTAATGTTCACAATAATAAAACAGAGGAGATAGAGATACGTAAAGGAAGAAGGATCCATCTGTTGTTGTTATTAGGCCAGCAATATATGGCAGAGAAAAAGAATATGACATGAATTGGGATAGCTTACGTCCAGGCTCACTCAATGATGAGATAGAAATGGCATTAAGGGAATTGAAATCAAGTAAGGTGGTGGGGTTAGACAACGTTCCTGTGGAACTGCTTAAAAGTTAAGGAGAATATATTACTCAAAATAGGAGTAGATAAAAGAGGTGGGCTACTTTTCTGCAACCTATCCATGTCTTAGCCTTATTAGTCACTTTTTTGGAAAACCCACGAACGTGCACAATAATGTAAATTCACTAATAGTCATAACAAATACAGAAACTAAAACATATAAAAGAGGGACTCACTGGTTCTCGAATTTTCCGTGGTACAACCACCTTTCTCAAGAGGAATTAGGAACAGAACTCTTAGCCTTATTAGGTGTGTGTGGCACACGGAAAGTCAGAATGGCTGTAGTTTAGAGGTTGAGTAAGACTGGGCTGTTCATTATCACCAGTACTGTTCAAGGTATTCAAGGAGGCATGGAAATAGCTTTGGTTAGAAATTTAAGGCTTATAAAATCAATGAGGCTTGTAGATGTTCAAGATTTAGTCGGGCAGAGGCACATTAGTAAATCAGTGTGATAGATATGAGAATCAATGTAAACAAAACAAATATAATGATGTTTTTGAGAAAGGGCAATGTGAAATGTTGAGCCTGGAGAACAAAAACTTGAGCATGTGGAAAAGCTTACCTATTTTGGGAGCATTTTAGGCCAAAATTGTTGGTGTAGAACAGATATCAGAAGAAGAATTGCATTAGACAAAGAAGCTTTCATACAGACAAAGGAATTAATTCCAGGGACATCATGTGTGGATGCCCTTAAAAGACTTTATAATTGAAAAGGATGAAGTGCAGTTCTGCATGGTGCATAAACCTGGTTATTAAAGCAAGATAGCTGGAATAAATTGGAGGCTTTTAAGAATTGGTTGTGGAAAAGGTGAAAGAACAGAAAGGAAGGCAAATGAAGAAGCATTAGGTACAGTGAGGGGGGAAGAGGATACTCTGGAGAAATTCAAAGGGAGCAGGAAACATGAATATTGAGCACTTTGAGTAGCGACAAACTACTGAAGACGGATAGAGGAAAGAATATTTGGCAAACAAGGGAGGAAGATGGTAGATTTGGAGGAAGGAAGTATGCTGAGTTGAAGTAAGGTTTATTGCAGTGTAGGATGTCAGGTTTTTTTGTGTTATACAGAGCTAAGAAATCGAGCATTGTTGAGTCAATCTCCTTCCAAAGTCCACCTAAAATGATAGATTACAAATAATAATAATCTAATCGCATGTAATGTGATTATGCCATTTTTGCAGTAATCATGAATGTTTAATTAAATTATAACATATTTTGAAGTAGTCGGCTATAGTTACATTTGCATAAGATACTGCTCACAAAAGTCTATTTTGATTTTTTTCTTTTTAGATTTTTGGCTCTCTTTGATCTTGTATTCTAAACTCTTTGCAAAATTTGTGAGGTTTTCATATTCATAATCTATTCAACTTGTAAACTAAATTCCCAGGAGAATAGGTTATGCAATAGTTCTTTTTCCATTGTTGGTGGCAAAAGTTTTAAATGTGTAAGGGTAAATTATCGGTGAATAATAATGTTGTGTACTTGTTAACTGGTGCAATTTGGGTATTGCTAGCTTTGCAATACTTTCATTGGGGCTTTGGGATAGGGTTATTACAGGGTACACATTTAAATGCAATACTGCCCAATGACACCTTGTCATTTCAATGCAATTCTCAACTTTTGATCGCATTTAGTAATTGTTTCACTTGTCATCTTTAATATTTGACAAATATATATCCTGTTTTGTTTTACTTGGGTACTACACCCCCTGCCACACACCTTTTTTGGTGGCTCGCTGGGTATTTGTGTAGATGTAGGCTTGTTCCATTGATGTTAACAAATTTGGCATCACACAGTTTCAAGTAAATGGTGCTTTATCTAAACAATGTATTTTTAAACTGTGATTCATTTTTAATTTCAATGATTTTTGTCTCTCAGGGAACTCTTTGGTGAAGGATTGAACTGGGCTGGCTGTACAATGATTGTTCTTCTTGGGCAGCAGCGTCGCTTTGAAGCATTAGATTTCTGCTATCACATTCTGCGGGTTCAGAGGGTTGATGGCAAAGATGAGAATGTCAAGGGTGTGGTAAGTACTCAAGATTTTGTTACTGGTGGCTTTAAATTTTGTTGTTATTGGACATGGAAATACTTAAATGGAGGATTTCCCAGTAGGTCCTCATCATTAGTTTGGACAGGACCTTTTACTTAGTCCTCTCTAAAAACTATCATTGCTGAATTTCACAGAAAGAGAGGTTTAGAATTTTTTACGGTGGTGTTACAGTTGTTTTCAGTGGGTTTATAGTTGATTCTAGGCGTGAGAGAGAGAGAGAGACATGTATTTGTTGTTAAATTGAAATAGAAATGGCCAATATGTGGCATATTTGCTTTTAGGAAATCCCTAAAAAATGTCAGTATACTCAGTTCAGTGAAAGGTCCATCTTTGTACAAGGGTGTATATTGGTTTAACCCTGGTTTCCATTGGTGATTTGTTTGCCATTTCTCAAGAATATTAACAATTATCAAGGTTATCTTTGCCAATGTAGTTATAATTAATGTGTTATCTAGTAGGAAAGTAATTGATTTTGTTAAGAGTCTTATTTGAAGCATATATTCATAAAAATTTACCATCCCTATTGAAACTGATTGTCTAATAAAATGATTCGTATGTCAAGGCTCAATTAGTTCCTTTTTTTTTGATCCATATTTGGTTAATGATCTCATATACCTGAGACTGATAACTTTCTTGTACCCTTGACTGGTATTCTTAATCAATAGTCCCTAACTCAAGCTATGGGTGTTCTGTTAAAAAGTCTATTTGTGTATTTTGTTTGCAGCACCTCAAGAGAATGGTGGCTCGCATCAGAAGGTATCAGGTTCTAAATTCTCAGATATTTGCTGTGCTGAACAAGTTCCTTCGGTCCGGGGGAAGTGATTCCGATGTCGCATCTGTGGAACATGTGAGATGCTTCCCTCCCCCGGTTCATCCTACCCTTACTGGCCAGACGCATTACCATCGACCGGAACACCTGAGACAAACACATCACATTTAAAAAAAAAGTGCTTCATGGATGTTGCCTGATGAAGAGGTAGTTCAGTCAGCTGATGTGGGGTAGTTGCCTTCTAATTCCAGTTTGAAGTGGTGAATGAATGTGTCACCCTCTTCCATTTTTGTAAACAATAGCTACTCTTCTCATATACATTGCCATTTTATATACGATGTGAATTTATATATATATACACTCACACACACACACACAAACACAAATGAAGTAAATACCTGTAGTATAAATCTAGGTTTATATATCTGTCATCCTGATAAATTTAGAGTGCCATTACAAAATATTTCTGTTAGGTTTTTAAATTAGAATGTCATTATGTATATTAGTTCATAATTTATAATTTTATATAGTATATTTTTCAATACTTGCATTTCTCATAATGTATTATTATATTAATTTAAAAGTTTTCCTAAGATTCTATTTATAAAGGCTGTTGTTCCTGTCGGGAATGTTTGCAAAAGAAATTTCATTTATCGTTCATATTTATACCTTGCATCCCAGTGTATGTAATGAAATTAACCTTTTTATTTGTGTGAAAATGAAAAATACAAATCTCTGTACAACAGAAGTGCACGACGGAAGAAGATCACGTAAGCAATATTTTTTCTTATACATTGTGAATTACATGAAGGTGATTTGAAAATAAATACACCAAGAATAAGCATTTTTATCATTGAGCTTCAGTTCCTATGTCTTAGGCTACCTCTCACTTCCAGTCACTTTCTCCTATCATGTGTTGCATATTTGGCAGAGTGAAACTCATTTAAGATGAAAATGTACGTGAAAAAAATCCCGGCTGTAGTGAGTAAACTTTCCAGTCCTGTGAAATTTGCTTTTAACACTTGGGTATACCAGAAACATGTAATAAATATGACTTTTACAAGGTCATACTTTGATGAACTATATCTTTATTCCTGTTTCAAGTAATTTTACATGAAAATTGAAATTTTACCCGAGGAATGCCGCGTCTTCAAGTATAAGTTGAAGACAAGAAAATAATATTAAGTTGGTTATGAAATTTATATTGTGAAACGTGATCAATTAAAATGTTAACAAAAGTTCTTGAAAATTTGATTAAAGTTTTTCGAAAATCATTTCAATGAAATCTGAATCTTAGCAACGTATGTTTCCATAGTCTACATGTGATGCAGGACTGTCAGTTTTCATGAGCTACTGTATGAGGAGATTTTGTAAAGTTTTAATTATTACCAAAAATAATCAAGAGATAAACTTAATTTTTAATGGTTATTCTTAAGAATTCTCCTAATATTCATCATCCAAGAATTATCAATTTCTCCCAGCATTTCATGACTTTTCAAAGGTTCTTAATGTATAACTCAGCAGATTGCATTGAAAGCCATTGTTCAACATCTTGAATGATGTTCTTTGTGTTGTCAAATCTCCGACCCTGCTAAGGTATTTTTAGTTCTGAGAAGAAGAAAAAATTGCTTGGTGCAGATCGGGATAATAGGGCAGATGTGGCAAAATTTAAAATCCACATCGCTTTGATTCTTCAACTGCACCTCGAGATGAGTGAACTGATGGATTGTTAGAAAGAAGATTCGTCTTTGGTGATCATACCATGCCGTTTCTTTTTCAGATCATTACGCAATTTGTACAGGAGTTAGCAGTAATAGGCACCAATGATGGTCTGACCCTTGTCTAATTAGTTTATGAAGTATGACCCTTCATGCAGAGTTCTTCCTTCTTGGGGGGAGGAGAGCCAATGTGTTTCCATTCCTTTGATCTTGGGATCATATTGATAGATCTAAGGTCCATCCATTGTTACTAGGTAACCAAAAAACATTCTCTCCCTCTTGTTTCAAAAGTTTCAACATCTCTCATGACAGATTGTGCCGTGTTTGCTTCTGAAAGGGAACCCAGTGGAGTTGTTGAACCCAGAGTGGCGACATCTTTGACGTGTGCAGTTATTCCGGAATAATTTTCTGCACCATGCCATAGCTAAGATCAGTCTCATTCATGATCATTTGGATGATTGCTCTTTGGTCTAATAGGATGATATTCTCCACTTCCTTGGCTGTGGCAGCATCACCTATGAGTGATGGTCTTCCACTTCTAGGATCGTCTGTGAGGAACATGTGGCTAGTTTGAAAATTCTTTTTCCATCTCACAACTGTCATTTTATGGGCTGTCATTACCATAAAAAGCTGTCATTTCATGGTGGATCTGCTGGCAACTGTAACACCTTTCAAATAAAGGAAATCAATCACACTGTGAGCCTCTTTATCTTCATAATGCGAGCTATTCCATTCTACAGCTTTCCCTGACAAAACAGATCAGCTGAGCCAAAGTTGCTGTGAGCAAGGCTGACTAATTTTCCCAAATATGCAAGTGTCACTCTTGCTTGATGACTCCAAATGTAAATAAAAATTTAATTATTCTTCTTTTATTTTCTATTCTCTTGTTTGTGCTTCATTTTATAAGTTTTATTGAATTTTTGTCAAATTGATTCAATTTTCGAATTTGTACACATTTATATGCGAGGGTGTTCCCAGAAGTACCCGACCCAACAAAGAACCAAAAAATTTTGGAAAAAATGTATTTATTTTTTAACATGATCTCCTCTCAGCTCTATAGACTTTTCCCAGCGATGTCCAATACATTTATAAGAAATCTCTTGCTCCTCAAAGGAACTCCTTGTCTTATTCCACATACATCCCAAAAATCCAACGTCATGACCTTGCCTGCAGATGAAATGGTCTTCGCCTTCTTTGTTGTAGCTGGTTCTCTCTTATGAATCCATTGTTTTTTTGTCTCGAGTGTGAAGTAATGGACCCATGTTTTATCCATGGTTATGAAACTGCACAAGTATTCTGCTTTGTTGCTGTGAAACTTGGTTAAAAACTCAATTGAAAAATCTTCACAACACTTGTTTTGCTCGAGTGTGAGCAAATTCGGCACCCATCTTGTACACAGCTTTCTAATGTCCAAATATTTAGTTAATATGCATTGTACCGCACTTTTTGAATGGCCAACTATGTCTGTTAGCTCATGCTAATGAAAAGATTCATGATAAGGAAGCTTTCACTAATGGATATTTTCATAACTGCTTGGTATAGCATAAGAATTTTTTTCAGTCTCTCAGCAGAGTAGGTCCATTGCTTTTGTGATGAAAACATGGGAGTCTCAAGAAGACATTTGACACCCTGATCTTTGGAGATAGAAACCTGTTATGGATATGATAAGTGTGTGGGACCTTGTTCCATCTTAAAATGAGCCAATCTTTACCATGAAGGGATGTTATTTACTGCTGAAATTCAAAGTACTGCATCTTAGGTTATGACTTTTGGTTGGAATCATGGAGCATTCTTGAAACATTTTCACTCCCCTCATCTGGAGATGTTAGAACCTAATATTCTCTAACAATGAGTTAGATTTTCTGAATAAGGGGATGTTGGAAAAATGAAATAACCAAGGCTGTAAACTTGATTTGGTTTTGTTTTGGGGGGGGCAAATAAAAACAAGTTTTATTTGTTTTGGGGGTTAAATTAAAATTGTTTTTATTTTTCCCAAAAAACAAACCCAGTATCAATCAAGTTTACTGCCTTGATTATGTAGTTTTTCCATTGTTTCACAGCCATAGGTATTGTATGTTCATTTTACGTTTAAAAGGGGGATGATATTTACTGTGGATATTCTGAATGCTTCATGGTCTCTCCCCCTTTTGAGCTTTAAACACGAGGAGTATAATAATTTTTGTGTAACAAGTTTTTCGTTTAATTGCTTCCAAGCACAGTGCTTACAAAAGAAGAGCATGTTTACTATAACTTGTAAATTTTTCAGCAAATTATTGTAAATAATATTGTTTTTACATTTATTTTTCATAACTTTTGCATTTCTTATCGAAATAGTCAGGCAATTTTCACACAAAATTATATTTGTTATGCATGGCACTTGAAGAGTTAAAAAGGCCATTGAGTTTTCAGAGTGGTAGCTCAGTGGACACTTAAGTTTACAGTACTCACTTGCATTGCCTCAGAACCATAGAGTTAGCCTGTCCTTCATTGTATTGTGCCATGGCAATGCCTTATCCTGTGTAATATACATCATTTGGGCATTTTCTTCTAATACAAGCCTAAGATACTGGGATAAGTGTGTGAGATGCCAAGGGGATTACTTCGAAGAGGACTAAGGCTTCATTCTAGGTTGGCTATTTTTCTCAAAGTATGAATGGCTGGATACATTCTGGACAGTTCTCATACATACTGACTAATGGAAAGGGATAAGAGTAAACAAAAATCAGTTAAACGTCAGATAACAAAAATTTATTTGTACATAACAATGAAGTGTGTAGACAGATGTATGAATAAAATGGTAGTTAGTACAATTATTACTCTTTACTAACTGTTCAGGAAATAACACGTTTCCTCTCTCCTTTAGGTCTAATTCTTTAGTAATTATTTCACAAGAATACTAACAACCAACATGTTCCCTAAATATTAATTAAATTCGTCATGAGATTTAATGAAATGGAATCACAGCGACCAAGTGGTCTTATGGGTCAGATGCTAGATCTGAGAAAAAATCTGAAACATTTTTCTGATTGGAAGACGGCAAGTTAAACTTGGAAACCTTCGCTTTATTCACTTTCCCTTTGTAATTTATCTTCATGTCTTCGAAGTATTTAATATTCCAGAACTTAATGAGTTGGTCATGGGAACAGGAAGCAACAAACTGCCCATCACTTGAAATATCCATGTTCTCCACTGCAAATTCATGTTGTCCAACAATTCCAAGCTGCTGATGAGGAAAGAAGTGTGTAGCCCTGTAAGGGGAGAAGAAATGGAATTCTTCAAGGAAATGCAAGCATTTTGTAATATTCTTATTTGTAGGACAACATATTAGTTGCAATGAAAGAAGTTAGGTTTATTGTGGTCCTGTTTATATTATTAACTTATTTGGTCTATCTGGCAATACTACATAGATTAATATATTATATTAATATTTATTATCATTTCCAGTACCTATAAAGTATAAGTTGCAGCAGAATGCATTAGTTGCCACTATGTTAATGAAATAAATTATATCTTTTTAATAGTCGTGAAACCTCATAATTTGAGCATAATCTGTTCCGATATCTTTCTCATAAAGTGAAACAACATTTTGCATATAAATTAATGTAAAATACGATAATGCGTTCTATGCCAAAAAAAAATGAATCATGTACCCAGGTTTATTCAAATAAAATTATGCATAAATTGTTTAGGATTGTAGATCATGTTCACCTTTTCTTCCATTGCGGAATGATGCAACCAGGAATGCGAACTTGATTTGTTAAAGCAAAAAGTAACCTAAATAAATTGTTAATTGCTTATGATACGAACCTAATTCATTTTTACTAGAAAGCTGTCTTGACACATTTGTTTTTGCCAAAGCTTCAACATTTGATAAAAAGGGGACTCGGAATGATCGTTAAGATAAATTTATGGCACACATCGCCACTGCCTTGTACGCATGGTAAGATGCAAAAATTTCCTGTGACCTCCACATCTCATTTAGCCCACTGTTGCAACAGCAATTTTCTTTAAAAACCCAATGCAATGGGTGTATGAATTCATAACAAATTACCACACTCCTTGAAAATGAGTGATAAATTATGCAATTTCATATTTAAACTCGGGAAACTCCTAATAAAGTCCTATTATTTATTGAATGAGTTTGTAAATGACAAACAGTTATAATGCATTGTTTTTATTACACACTGTAACGCAAAAATTCTTTTTCAAGCACATTCATAGTGTCAAAGTGTACCAGTATTTTGTAGTTTAATTAGTTTGTGATGATTTCTAAGCCTAGATGATGTGTGGTCAGAGGACAATAAAATATTATCATCAATAAAAATGGCAAAATATGTACTTTTGGTAAAATGCCATTCAAGTTTTGTGACAAGAGCATCAGATTAATCCATAGAAAGCAATTTCACTAAACAAATGGTATTACAGTCACCCAATTTGCATCAACTCACCTTATTTTACCATCTTCGTATCCACTGAGAATGATGCTATCAGTGATAGGAATCATAGAGTTGATGGAATGTTTTGGTCCAATTACCTCATCATTGTGATACCCAAACTCCCCCCAGTTGAATAAATAAGCCTTTCCCTTTGAGGATCCAACAACCAGCTTCTTTTCCCACTTGACAAGAGCCATGCAGTTCAATTCTGCTTCATAAAGCTCAGACTGCAAGGGAAAAAATGTTTATGAGGCAAAAGAATTGTTACTAATATAACCTAAATTAAAAAAAATTGTTTTCAGAATAAAAACACATAGATCGGAATAAATAATTTCTGAGTCATAAAATACGAGATTAGTTATGATGTTTAATTGTTACATTATTAAGAGAATTATGAATCTAACTGAGAGTGATAGGGTAATGAAATATGATGAAAATGAATTCCAGTATAAAATGCAATTTCTTAATGTGTTTGCCAAATATACTAGGAAAATTCCATGACTTTTAAGTTACTGACTAAAACTGACTGACTTGTTTGAACAAGCCTGGTTCATGGTATTTTGATGGGAGTCCACAGGAGCATATGATCTAGGCTGAGTAATTTCTGATTGAATCCATGTTTTTCAATCAAAGTCAGAATTGAGTCCATCAGATTTTCAAAATGGAAATACCTTATAACACTACTTAAAATTTATATCTTTGTTAACAATGGTATTCATTTCTAATGAAACAAAAAAAATCATAACTGGTAGATTATACATGCTTCAGATCATTGTCTTACAAGATAAGGCACAGTCAAAAAAGCCCAAGTCTGAAGATACCCAAGGAAGCTTACTTCACTCAATTCTTTCATATTGCCTACCTTTCAAAATCATTCGCCTCTGCTACATTCATTTGTCTATATATTTATTAATTTACTCACTCATAGTATTTTTAAAATGATTTTTCATACAAGCTCTTGTGTTCCTAAAGCTTATAATATACCTTTTTCTGACTATTCTCTCTGACAACATTCAACCCTTAGTCTACCATTCCATAGGGAGAAAAAACTAAAATTCTTCCAGAAAAAAATAAATAATTTAAGATTAATAATACCCATTGATAACTCCTTAATCACTCATACACACAAGGTTCATATATTGCCTCTCTCGAGAATATCTATGGCCACATTCATTCATGACTTTCTCAGTATGACCCTTTAATCTCATAACATTCTCTTATATATCTATCTGGTAATTCAATTCTCATCCATTCCCTCAAGAAGGTCAAAGTAAATATCTTTCATAACTGTCCATTACCTGTTTCTCGAATCCTAATTCTTTCACATACTTCAAATTCACATTCTTTCTGTGAATTGTTGCCACTAAAGTAATGGTTAAGTCAATTTTTTTAAAGAACACATTTGGCTTCTTATCACTTCCATACTAACCTTGGCAACTGCTATCTATGCATCTTGCTTTCACACTAAATATAAATTTCACCAAATTGCCAAGGTCCAATTTTACCCATGAAATGGCAACCATGACCAAAGTTTTTATTAAGGGCTCCTGCATGGGATAAATGAGCTGGTGTAGACATTGCACTACATTCTAATGTGCACTCTTGGTTTTTTTTATTATTCATTCAAGCATGGGTACCATGGGTAGAATTGTCATTGTAGCACATATGTATTCAAAGTGAATCTAGGTGCAGGTGCCCAGCAGGTGTTTAATGTACACAGCTATGTGGACATTTTCATCACTATCTACATTCAAGTACATCACACCAGTTTTAATACAGGTCAGTACACCAGAACCCAACATTAAAACACTACTGCAAACAGAACATGTAACTTTCTTCTGGTTAATTATGAGGCAAAGATCTCGGGAGTGTGCTTGCCAAACTGCAGTTATAAACCCAAATGTCGGTTTGATAGATGAGGGTAGTGCATACCTAGTATTAAGCCCAATGGCATGTGAAATTCACACATCAGGGTAGGAGGGCCAGTTCCTTTTCATGTGTCCACCTATCATTGTTCAGGAAGATCTAGTACCAAAAAAATCACAGAGATTGGGTGAAGCTGAAGGTACCCAGAATCGAACCTGGGCCTTCTGGTCAGTAGCCTAGTACTCTATTCACTAGACTACTACATCTCCCAGTACCAGAAGCGAATTCAGTTGAATCATCCTAAATTTTAATGTCCTTGGGAAAGCATTGAAATAAGTTAAACAATATTCCTAGATTGCTCTTATCTATTTTCAACACAACATAACTTATCACAACTAAGGGCAACATGATGGTTATTTGGTAGTGTTGGTTGTATCCATATTTGGTAAATCCTTGTGGCTATAGGCAAAAGGTAAGGGATAAATAACATGTAACCCTTTGACTAAGCACAGAGTGCAGATGCCCCAGAAAACTATCTAGTTAACCTAATGTTGTGGTCAGTATATAGACAATGATTAGGTTTGATTATCGGGAAATTCCAAGAATAGATATGTTCTCTGCATACTTATGTAAAGGCATTTTTAAATATCACATTGATGAAGTGCATGATGCTCTGACTTGACAAATCATTTCAAGATTTAAGGACATTTTTGGAATAAAATAGAAGCAAAAAGATGCACAGCAAATAAGAGGAATGCTAGGCAGAAAATTATTCAAGGCATAAGAAAAGTAGTGGTCAATATGAATGAACAAAGGCTGGTGACCTAACACCCACTGCCACATCTCCTCGTGGCAGCTTGTGGGGTATTATGTAGATGAAAGGCTGAAGTCTCCTGATGTCTGGGTGGAAGATTGATAACAGCATGAAAAACCACAATTGACAACCGGAAGTAGATTTGATGGGTGAGGGTAGGGTTGACCTATTACCATGCACAACAGCATGTGAGCTTCACACGGTTAAGGGATTTAGTTCATTTCCCAGTGTTGCCTATGGTTACCGCAATAATCAATTCCAAATCAAATTTATTACTGTGATAGTATGTGTGTGTATTAACTGGATATCCTCTCAACCCATTTTGGCTCAAATTACTGTCTTGATGAGAAATACTACATAAGTACTGTTTGGCTAAGTAAATGACTCCATCTCAACCACTTAATTCATGCTTTAACCAGCCCTGGTAGCAATCCATTTGGAACAACAGAACATTATTGATGTAATCTAAGTTTTATGACCAAAATTACTTAACATTTAACAATTACATGCACATATTGAAGTGGTTAATAGCAGTAAACTGGAGTTATTACTAAGAGTTTTCACTATGAAATAATCCTTGATTCATGAGTAAATATGTTTCGTTACACAATTTCCTCCTCAAAACAAAATAAATGGATAATTATGTGTCTGCATTGATGCTATTCAGCAGACTATGAAGATGAGCTCCTGCACACACTACAATATTTTCTAGATGAGGCAGACACTATTCAATTTGTCAGAATTTAAGAGTTTTCAGAGTAACAAAGAGAAGAAAACATTTTAACTTCATTTAATGCATGTTTATGTGCCCAGTCAATGCACTCAATTCTGTAGAAAAGAACTCCATGACAATGAAGTATTAACTGTCCTGGAAAACTGGTAAATAAATACTCAATTTTCCTAAAATTACCTGTACATGTAGCTTCTTTGACCCTATGTTTATAGTAGTGATTGTGCCTTCTCCACTTGAGCACACCAGGTACCTTTTAGCTTCATTTGTAATAATGCAGCTAACATAGTCCTCCATTTCTTTCAAGGAAAAAATAGGGCTTTCCTTTCTTAGATCCCATACTGTAATTCAACAAAAGGCAATGTAAGGAAGCAAAAGCAACAGACAGCAACAGCATATGGAATGCATTGAATTAATGTTAACAAAATATTTCTCATACTACTCATAAATATGCATAAGTAGACATTGGGTACAGCTTTTGAAATTGTAGCAATGGCCTTATAGCTAGCAGGCAATGCAGAAATGAAAGAAAAAGCAAGTACAAATCCGGTAATGTGGATTGGCCAGTCAAAACGTTCACACTTTGATGGGAGATCATTGTAGCAGTAATGTGGGAGAATCAAGCAATACCTATGGCCATGCACACCATTGGGAATAGGTGGGTTATTTGAGAGACTATATCAAGGGGGGAAAGTGAAAAAAGGAGAATGTTTGTAGCCACATCTGCACATTCTTAATGACATGTGCCAAGGGGCACTTTGTTTAATATCAAGATCAGCATTCCCTGAAAATTTTAATTAATCATGATATTCCACCATATCATGCCTGAAATGTCTCTTTTTATTCCCTGAAAAATTCACCACTGCTGGGAATCAGATCCAACAAGGGAAAATTTAGTTATGGGGTCCATCACAAGGGAGTAATTCGCAAAAGAAACTGAAACATCATCCACCATTCCCTGGGCTGTCAATTATAGGTGATGCCCACCCGAAACATTCGTATTTGATGGCACATAAAATGCACCCTCATTTCAGTTGAGTATACAGAAGAAGAAAAAAGTTTTAACACCCCACGTGAAAGTTCCAGTAATTTAATACAGTATTTTTTTAAAAACAAATTAAGCAAGAAGAGCACCCTATGTTATGATCAGTTGTAATAAAATACGATCATGTCCGTTTGATATCTTGCTCACACCTCTTTCAACACAATTTTCAAACCACATAATAACGATGAGCTTAATACTAACAATCCCAACTGCAACATTCTTCAATTGCACACTAAATATTATATATGAATATATATTTCTATATATGACTATATATATATATATTATTATTAGGTAATCTACCAGTTAAGGTAGGTTTTTGGATAGACACAACTATCGAATAAACATTTTGTAACTCCAAACAAAACCCAATCCAGCAACCTAATCTACATCAGGTCCCTCTTCATCTCTGTGTACTTCTTTCCTCCCTTCATCCCGTATATAGATATATATATATATATATATATATTATATATACATTCAAACACGAAATCCCACCATACGGTGAACAAACATTCTTTCACATGGAAATAGACAAAAGGAAATGGGATAGGAAAATAACATAAAGGATGAACACAGGAGAGGTGGGGAAGGCAGATTTGAGCAGATCACAAGCGTAAAAATATTTCCTTTTCTGGGACTTGAACACTGGACCTTCCACTTGCCAGGCAGATGCTCTACCAATTAAGCTATCAAGGAAACCTTATTTACACTGAGATCTGCAATGTTTATGTTTGATCTGCTTTATGTGTTTTCCTATCCCATTTCTGAATATCTAATTCCATGTGAAAGAATATACATATATATAAATAAGTAAAAAACGGATTCAAAAGAGACAGTACCAACTATCTGGGGGTAAACAGAAAATACTGTACTAAATGTTAATCCAAGGAGTTCAAACCTTCACATATAAGACGCGTGTGACTGTTTAAGCCATAATTTTGGAAAAAAAAGGTGTATTTTATATGCCATCAAATGCTGTAAGTAATGCCATGACGTAATATTTCCACTTCACTGGAAGAAGGTAAAGTTTCTTCCTCTGTTCAGTTTTTCACATAGTTTAAGTGCACCAAAAAATTTCACCTTTTCCAAAAGAGGTGATTGTCCATTGGCATCACCTGAATGGGAAACCAAGACACTAGGGTTGGTCAATGGTCATAGGTAGTCAAGATGGTGGTAGGAGGAAGGGTAAAGGGGTCATGGTCATGGATTGTGCTGCAGAAACTTTAGAACCCAATTCAGCTGAGTGACCATTATTAGGCGAGGGTTAACAAAAAAATATGCCACGGACATTGTCTATAAAATTGACTACACACTTGAGGTGACTTTGGAGCTTGGCTGTCTATGGATATTTTGCAGGCCAATATATCTTCGCCAAAGCTGCAGGCAACTTCAGTATCTTCAAGAAATTACAGCTTTTAATCTGGTTATTTTTTTCATACATATATCGTTTTTATTTTATACATTGAAAGGGCAGAAGAAATTGAATCTTAAATTAAGTAGGTTGGGAAAAAATGAAAGTTCTTACAGTTTCATAGTTGGCAAGTGAAATCATGATGCAGTTTTATCCATACTTAAATACCAGAGAAACTGATCTGGAAGGCTTGTAAATCAATATTTTTGCTATATTTAGGGAGAAGTTCTCGCTGCGGTGATGCCTCTCATATTTGGCAAGTTTTTTCTCAGGGAAGGATTCCATTCCCTTTCTTTACTTTGTACATTACACATCCACAAGTGTAACAGGAGAAATATTCAATTGTTACTCAAAATCCTCCTCGGTGTACATTTTGAGTATAAATTTATGAAAAATGACAATTCTTACAAATCTTTACATATCTTATTCTTCTTGCATTTCTTTTCTTTGGAAAAAATTTACCTCTAAAAACTACATTATGATCCATTTTAAAGCACATAAATAAAAGGTTCACTTTTTAGGCTTTCTGATGATCTTATTTTGACCTCTTTATGTATTACAACAAAGTATGCAACAAAACGACCATAACTTGCAGAAAAAGTGTCCAATGACATTTTTGCAACAGCAAATCTCTCAGATTGCCTATCCCTCAGGAGCAAACTTTTCCCCTTACATAAAGTGAACCATTTTGACATAACAATGGTGTCTACTGTTCCGACACCAAATTTTTTTTTGAATAAAAAATTAACAGGGGAATGTTTTTCTCCTAAATTTAATGTAAACAAAAAATACCGGGAGCGTAAACTTGAATTAAATTAAATGAACTAAATGAATTAGTGAACTAAATTTAATGATTTAATTTAAAAAGTTAGGTGATACTTAGACAGGAGAGCTGCTTACAGATCAATAGCCAAATGATGGTGAAACGTTTCATGAAACCTACATTTTGCAATTACATTTTGAGCCGAAACACCAAACGGCACAAATTTGGCATATGATGCAAGCGAGCCCCAAACGAGGTCACATTTGAGTTAAGTGTATTTTATGCAACACATCTGAAAATACGGAAACGTGTTCATTGAAGCAGGAGGATGGACGTCGATTTGAGGCTTTTGAAATGTGGGTGTGGAGAAGAATGGAGAAGGTGAAATGGACTGAAAGGAAAACAAATGAGGAAGTACTAGGGATGGTGGACAAGGAGAGGGGTTTGTTGGGAGAAATCCTATGGAGGCGGGAAAAATGGATGAGAGGAGTATTGAGCGGTAGGGGGATGTTGAAGAAGGTAATAGAGGGGAGAGTGTTAGGCAAACAAGGCAAGGGCAGGAACAGGATAGGGATGTTGGATGGGTTGAAGGGAGGTACACAGAGATGTAGAGGGACCTGATTAGGGGTTACTAGAGTAGGTAGTTGTGTCCATCCAAAAACCTACCTTTACCGGTAGATTACCTTCTAATAAACTGAAAATAGGCCAAGGAAGTGTTTAAACCAGGGGCTGAATACCAATAAATTAATTTATACTCTCTAAATGAGTAGTATGTGAATGGACTGCCAGCTTTTTTTGGCCACATGAAGTTTCACAACCAGGCCTTAAGATACATACCCACTTAATAACACACTCAATGTTGATTCATACTTGTGACTCTTGACTCATGATGCACCAATTCAAACATACACTGTGGCTAGTATTAACAAGGGACCTGTCTAATATGCAGCCTCCTTTAGTCTATGTCCCTCATGATCCAGAGTTTAGTGGATATGAAAAATATTTGGATGAGATTTATAGTTTTGTGGGACACTCAAAGAATGGAGCAGAGAACTCAACAAGAACACTGCATTAACACAAAGCCCACTGCAGGACATGAATCATATCTTGCTGCACTGCCCTTGAATAAAATAATCTAGAATGCTCAAAGATGCCAAAGCAGTGACAATTATACCATATGAGAATGCTCCCAAGTGAAATGGAAATAAAGACCTCCATATGACAATAAATATTATGGTAGTTTGTCTGCCTCAGTCAACCATCTTGAAAACAATCCCCATGGATGAATCAGCTTAAAATGTATGCTGCACCAGCACCCCAGAACAAATTTCATGCAATATTATAACATGCATCCAGTTGAGTAGCCAAAACCAAATCTCATGCCACTGGTGAGTTAGCTCATTTCAGAACGAAGATCTCATGAAATTTCACCAAAGTTCACAAAACGAGAAAAGGATCTGCATGGACAAACCCATTCCTGGAAAAGAGATCCTCAATGGCCAGCCTGAAAGTGTGTCGTTTGGTCTTAAGTCATTTAGGAAAATGGATCATCAGGAGGAAGTAGGTCACGGAAAAGAACCCCCAAAGCGATAATAGAATACATACATCACCCAGGATGATTCTTTCCATTCTCCTTCAAACAATCAGTAGCATAAGTAATGAATTTGTCCATACCATCACTCTAAAATAAACAAAACATTGATAGAGCCACAAAATGGTATGTGGTGACCATGCAGTATTCATATCACAGACCATGGAACTATGATGAAAATTGGCTATTCATCTCCCAAACACCATCACCATGATCCAAGTGAACACAAAAACAAATCCTAATATTTCTGTCTAAAGGAGATAGCTTTTGCATTCTATTTTGACGGGGGCTAAGAAAAGAATTGAAATTGAACCTAATTTAATGCACTCAAAAGAATTGACATGCATGATCTTAAGCATATGATCTCATTTGCATGCTCCCAGGTGATTACAATATTCTGGAAAAAAATATTCTGAAAGTTTAACTACAGTTAACACACTTTATAACACTATATAGCTGACTAAAATATAGAAGATACATTTCCTGAAGTGTGACTACTTGTATATTACAAAAACATAAGTAATGTGGTTAATGATTTAAAAATCTTTTATTTCAAATGGCTTTAGCAGAGTGTATATCAGGAAAAGGAATTAATGAAAGCACATTTTCTTTGATGCATCACCAATCGAGGGCATACTAAGTCAACCATGCATTGATTAAATCACTTTCACATATTTTTAAATACGAAATTTGCAACACAATATTTTAATGCTATTTTAGTGCTGTAAAGAATTTCACAGCACGGAATTGCAGAAGGTTCTGGGTTTGTGGAGTGTTTTACGGCATAGATTCAGTACTGCAAGATGATATCACCCTAAGATTAAATACACACAGGCCACTTTCAGCAACTGGCACTGACCTAAAGCTATATTCTGCAATAGTTATGAAACGCGACAGCAAAGCCACTCAGCAGAGATCAGAAAACCAGAACCTTTAGCAATACATTGAAAGTTTCCAGATTGGCGAGATTCACAGTGAAATTTTAAACCAAAATCATAGGAACGAATAATTCAATTATTCTCTTATAATTCTTAGCTCACATTTAACAGTCCCGTCATCATCTCCAGTGGCTAAGAGATTTTCATCCACAACTTTGGCGCAATAAATCGGCTCACTATAAGTAAACAGCAAAATCAAATTCAGGCAAAATTTTCGCAAATATTATGAGATTGATAAAGTTCACACTCAAACTACTCACTTATGTGCTTTTTTCAGGATCCTCTTGGGTTTCCCGAGGTCGACATCAGTGATGCAAATGGATTTATCCTTAGATACCGAAATCAGCGTTTTCCCATCTTCATTAAACTCAACGGCCCTTGCCGCCTTCTTATGTACTTCCAAGCTATTTACTATTTCGTTTGCTTCCATTGAATATTTATACCTATGTGTGTAAAAATATCAATAGAAAAGTACATTTAAACTCTAGACGAAAACAATTTCTAAGAATGATTATTGTAAAAGTAAGAGAAGCTATGCTCCTTGAAATCAATAATATATGGGTGCTAACGTATTTTATTGGACTAAATAAATCTAAGAGTGCGGCTTATTTACCAGTATGCTATATTTACCAGAAATATCAATTTAAATGATAAAACCCACGAATTAATGTCGGGAATAGGTAGGTTATCAAATTTACCAATTAAAAAACATAGAAACAAAATATTTTGTCCTTGTCTTAATATTACATTTACAGTGCCATTGCACATCTTAACAATATAATTACACAATAACATCTCCGGTGATGAGGGCAGCAGCAATTATTTTATTTTGAGGATGAAAGCTTATATCTACGACGAAGGAATCGGCCTGGATATCCGGTGGGTGGTCACGGACCCTTTCTTGTTCACTCCTGATCGCTTGTAAGACTTTATCTTCTTCTTCCTCCTCTTCCCTCGAATTCCCTTCAACATCCTGAGTTGCATTAGGGCTTTCCGAGGAGCTACATAGGCTGTATACTCCATTACTCGAATCACTGTCTTCATCTGAGTCAAATTTTCTCGAGTCACTTTCACTTCCAGACTCTGATTCAATTTCTGCATTCGAATTTCCCATCCTTTGGTAAATGCCCAAAATATAACGCAGAAATACGTCCCCAATTGATCTCCGATATTGTCTTTCCCACAGTCGATGGAAAAGTCAATATTTCACACACTGCGAATTACGATGTTCCATACGCTACCGCATTGTAAAATTAAATGGCGGATATCATTGCGTCTTTATTTTAGAGATTTTAGAGCTCTCTGCATATAACAGATGGCGTAAGGTACGCTCGCGTGAAATTACCGAGGTTTTCGTGTAAGGCTTCTTCGTTTTGTGTTATGGATTGATGTATATGTGAACTGGGTTAAAATGTATCTGAGGTGCAGATTTGTGTGCGGAAATGTATGAAGAAACCTGAGGTAATAACCGACTGTTGAGCCTTTTTTGTTGGTAAAATATGAAGATTTCTGGACAAATTTGTAACCTATGTCGGTATGCGTTGCACATTATTTCAGTACTAATTCCCTATTAGAAAGAATTTTTATGTGAAAATTTAATTTCCTTGCGAGTTTTTATGTTGCGAATAAGTTGCTAAAATTAACAAGTTTATGGAGAAATGTATTTAAATTTAGCGCTCAATGTCATCGGTGACAGTTAATTGTGATGCAGGTATTTTGTCAAAAGTTCTCAATTTTAGGATTTACAGTAATATTGCTAAGTGTAGATATTGTGGTGAAGTCATACTATAAGGCTATCGTGATGAATTATCAACCTTTCTTTATTTGACAAAGTTCAGTACAAATCAGTTGCTGGATATATAAATTATCGTAGAGATATTTGCAATTGTACATTGCCGGTGGTTAATGCCCGTGGGTGGCGAAAAAATTTACCTTTATTTCAATTATTTATTCTCGTTAAGTTTTAGAGGTGACGTTTTGACCAATTGCTGTTGACCGCGATTTTCACGTTATTTGCTCGTTGAACATAATATTTGGTAAATGGTTGGAAACACTAAAGTGCAACTATCTCACAGGACTCGGGTGTTTATGTTAATATTTAAGTTTTAATCATTAAAAATTTTGACCTTATATTTCACGATGTTTTTATTAAGAGTGGTTTATTGGAAGGAAAACTATGTATTGGTATGGAATGCCTTGCAGAAATTATTTTCATGCTTAATCTTCTGGCCAGGTATTGTGTGTGACTTATTAACTGCATAGAAATACCTTTGTAATTGGGTCTCAAGGAAAATCTATTTCATGCTTAACTTTCATTCATTAATTGTAATAGCCCTTTGATAAGGAGGTCTAATTAAAAAATGTATTTCTCGTCTCATTTCAGGTTTTCTCGTGAAATTGGGTACATTCTAGTCTGTATTTTGAAAAATCTAGTCAAGTCGTTGTTCACTATGTTTTTGTGATTCAGTGTTAAGCAATTTGCTTTATTATCCTGTACAAGTGTTTATTATGATCGTCGCCCCTAATAATGGATGGGAAGTCAAATTGTAGCAAAGCCATTGTATATTTTGCTGTCAGTTTTCGACGGCTTTGCCTGGTTACTGTTTCATTGCCTCTTTGTGGACTGCTTTTTTGTTTCATTACTGCATGCATCTTTCAACAAGATGATATCCATGAAACTTATTGCAGAGTAAGTAGTATTCTCTTGGCTTATCATGTATTTAACAGGATTAATTAGCATTTCTTTGTAATCGACCGTTTGACTTGGTGTGGCAAAGTTATCCTTTTCCATTTTTTTCTAGGTCTACAATGTTATTCCATCCATAAGTTCTATTACTGGAGTCAGCCCACAGAGATATTTGTGGCGTATCTGCATTGCATTTCACATTGGACCTCGCGTCATTATAGCCTCAGTGTACTATACATATTACCTTAGTCTTCTACCAGCCGTGATAAAGTCACAACATGCATCATACAAGAAATTAATGATCTTATGCTATTGGCTAAATATCTTAGAAATTGCATCTCTTTGTGGAGTTACATATGTCTCAAATAGAGAAAATTATCGTAAGTTGAAATGTTTTCTCATCTTATATTAATTAATTGCTGTTCTAATATAAAATTTGAGTTTATTTTCTTTCAGCTGTACATGAGAAGATATTTATTGTATTTATGATTGGATCTCTAAGTCATATGCTAGCAACTATAAAAGTATTCAAAATGGCCAGACCTACTATGACGGAAGCCGAGAGTAGGTCTTATGCGATCAAGAAGGCCCTCTTCGTTACCTCAATTGTCAGCACCGTGGGCTTGCTCATTTTCTTTTTGAAGCATCGACTTCTGTGTCACGATTTAGGTAAGTTTAACAGTTTATATATTAAAACGTTAATGGTGTAACTGTAAGCTGACATTGATTTTAAAAGTTGGAAGATAACTTCAGTACCTTTGGTTTTTATGAGATAACATTTATTCAAATGACTGAATTTAATTTAAATTTATGTGCGAATTTTCAATAACCTTAGTATGTTTTTGGAAGAAGCCGGCCGTTTCAGTTCATGTCATTATTTTAGGGGGTAAATAACATGTACATCGTCTCTACTCCAAATTCGCTTAAAGCTTGTACTGCAAATAAAACTTGACAACATGATAACCAGAACACTGTGAGAATATGACAAAAATAAGTTTAAAAGAGGTGTAAAAAGAAATTTTTCATGAAAACTGCAATTAAACATTGTTCACTTGAACAATTCCAATCAAAATCCAGGAAAATTTAAAAAAAAACTCTTATTGTCAGTTAAGAGAACTATGAATGAAGCATTCACATGGCAGATGAATTCAGTAAGCTTTTGGGTAATATGATACTCCTTGAAGATGATGGTCCTCTCTCCTCCAGCTGTTGAAAGTTCCTTTTCTGCTGGAGATCTTCAACATCTGGAGGATCAGTGATCATCTAATCATTGGAGGTTTTTGATTCCATTCGTGGTAGTCCAATCACTCTTCTCTGCACTCTGATTGGCACTGTGACTAAATGTACTGACATTTTTCTTGTTAAACGATAATTACAAAACCATGCCCAGTCACCCACTGTTAACTTAGGATAGCTGACAATCTGTATAACTTGGGAATTGTCTAGCCTGATCAAATGTAATGCAGTTTTCGTGATCCTACCAGATAATAATAATAATTCAGCTGGTGATTTCATAGTAACAGTGTGTGGGGTGTAGTATGCAAACGAATAATGTCCTAATTTGGTGTTTCAGTCTCAGTTTAGCTTTTAAGACCTGCTTTTGCTGATTGTTCTCATAAAATAATCAGATCCATTACTGTAAGGATGAAGTGGTGCTGGCCTATTAGTTTTGTTTGCATTCCGACTCTGGAAACTTTCAAATTTTTTTGGGAACGAAGTATGAGCCTTATTAGTCAATAAGACTTCATTTAGCTTGGGTGCGGCAAATGTATTTCTTATTTTTGAAGTGAAACTAACAGATTCTGTAGGCTGCAACTTTTCTTTTGCTAGGCTGCGTGATTAAGAATAAATATTGAAATAACTCAAGTAACCTAGTTAATTTAAAATTTTTATGTTAAAAGTTGTTGAGTTAATTTCATGAAGCATTTCCACCAATACCTAATGCCTGAAGCAATATCCTTGGAAAACTGGTAAGAAGTAGACTCCCTGCCATAGGCTCATTCATGTTTGCATGCATATTGCCCACTTTTCTTTGGTATTATTCTAGTTTTGGTCCTACGAGCAAGAATTTTTAGGAGATCAATTTTGGTTCATTTGGCAAGTCAAGCAGCTGTTAGGGTTTATATACTATTTCCATTTTGCGTACCAACAATATCGTCTTACATTTGTCTTCATAGCAAATATTCCTGGTTGAATAACATGAAGTTAAGATAGAATGCTCTACTGCGAGCCTTATCTAAACACTACCCCGACCTACTCGCATTTATAAGTGATTGGTCATGAGCACTTTTCTGGATCCGAGATAGAGAAATCATCTAACCAGGATTCCCTGCATATATCCTGGCTCCATCTTTGCACTCACTTGCTAGAGAATGTAATCTGCATCTAGTGTAACTTGCTATTTCTCAGGCCTAAATTACAGTCGATATTTGTATTCTGAGATGGTAACTCACCATTCCAAAAGCCAGGACGATGGCAATTGGATATGTTATTCTGGTATAATAATACTAACCAAGGTTTAATGATGTGCATATCTTAAATGTGCATTACGCAAAATAGCAGTGACATATCATGACTGCAAATGCAATGGCCTTGCGTAACTGCGAATAAATCCTTTTCTGCCACCATTGTCGTCCATAATCCAAAAGGGACTAGTTCCTGTAAGCCATCTTCTTATTTGATCGATTACGCTAGCAAACCATGTGGTGAAGTAGTTAAAATAGAATTATCTTCTTGTGACATTCATGGTGGGCTGAGAGGATTCATGTATTAATCAGATTTTAAAATTTTATTGAAGGAATTTATAACCTTTAAAATTTGGTAGCCATGAAAATACTATTTGAAAATACCATTTTTGGTGATGGTGTCACATTGAAAATGCCATCTAGGAAGTCAATGAGAAACTGCCTCAATTAGTTATCGCAAAGCTGTTATAATGGACAAAATAATGACAATGAGTCCTGGTAACTTCGGGACATGACCCAATCAGCTGTGTGTCATGCCCAGGACAGGGAGGATGGAAGATTGGGGATAGGAGGGACTACTGGATTACAAGACTGATGGTTAAAAAGAGTAATACATGGCAGAATAGAAGAGATCCTTTAACGGATGGTAGTATAATTGAAGAAAAAAGTAAGAAGCATAATTAACATAGAGGAATTGGCTGATAGAATATTTTAAGTAGAAGTAAAAGCAGAACCAACAGATTTTTGTCATTGTTCAGGTCTACATGTCACTAAGCAATCATAAGGAGGAGGAAGTCGATAGGGTATATGAACACTTTGAGGACATATTGGCATATGAAGGAAAATATTTGACAGTGATGGGGGATTGCAATCCCTCATCACTGTCAAATGTCACTGTAGGCAAAGGAAGAGATGGTGATAAGGTAGGGTACTACGGATTAGGGACAGGAAATGACCGTAGGAAGAAAGCAATAGTTCTGCAGGAGACAGTAGCTAATCATAATGAATATGTTAAATCATAAACTTTGTGTGGAGAGCAGAAGAAACATTTTGAAAGATGTTTTGCTAGGATATGGAAAGTCTACAGCAGAAGGGTCAAATTGGTACGCTATACAAGAAAGTGAAAGCGTTATAGGGAAGTAAGAAGGGAAAATCTGTGTTAACTGAGGTAAGCCAGGTAAAATAATAGTTGAAACAGAAAAGATCCAACATGGAAGGAATTTTTTTTAATTATTTGGTAAAGACATTATGGCAGTAAGCTTAAACATTGAAAGAAAAGATGTCATAGATGAGGATAGCATAAGTCTAGGTTTACTCGATGCCGAGATAGTGAGGGATTGAACTCAAATGGAGGTAGATGACATTCACATGAAACTAAAAAGTTTAGGAAAAGGTGGAAGAGTTTTTATCGTCTAATTCGTAACTTTATGAGGGGAGACTTGGCCTGGAGGCTTCATCAGATCAGTGTTAATTCCTATGCCGAAAAAGGGAAAGGCAGCAATATATGTGGAGTACAGAACAATACATGTAAGTCTGATTTTGCACACCACTAAGGTGATTTTCAGAATCCCAATAAGAGGATCGAGAGCAGGGCAAATGAATACTTAAGGGATGCTCAAGTTTAACCTCAGGAGAGGGAGATCTTGTGTGATGCTATAGCGGTAATGAGAACATTAGGACAGAGAAACATCGAATACAATCATGTTGTATTTGCCTGATCCTTAGTTTTTGAGAAGGAATTTGATAGTGTGAGTTCGGTGGAATCAATGACGGTATTGCAGAAAATAGGAGTAAATTGGAGGGATAGAAGACTTATTTGCAACCTGTATATGTCACAGACTACGCAGGTGCGAGTGGCGGAGGGAGAGTCCGAATGGACATTGTTAGGAGGAGGAGTAAGGCAGGGTTATCTGTTATCACCATATGCATGCTACCTTATAGTTGTCTACATATCGGTGGAGGATATGGTAAAAGAGGCATCCGTTCCAGGTCCCTGTCAAAACCTGTCCTATCTTGGTCATAAAGTCTCTTCCGCAACATGGGGACAAATTTATTAACTTGGTATTTTCCAAACTGACTTTTACCCTTTTGCCTTATCGTTTTTGTTTGAAATACCTGTACACGTAGTTCCCTAAACCTCTCTGAGATTCTCTTTCAATTTTTTTGCTCATCTTTTCCTTTTGAATTCGCTTAACTCTTTTCCCAATTCCTTGTAATCGAAAGTTAAATTATTCATTTCGTCTCTAGAGATATCATTCCTTATGATTTTCATCTTGGGGTGGATTTAATTTCTCTCTCGGGCATCTCATTTCGGACCTCATGCAAGGAAAATTAGGATTTACCACTCTATGGCCACTAATTCCTTTAATAGTTTCTATATTTATGACTTTTCCGGGTATGTTCCTTGTTTAAAAATCAAGAATATCATCGCACCTTGTTGGTGAAGTGGTAAATTTATGTATGGAGTTCAACATGAAGGAATGTAATAGCGACTCGCAATTTTATTTGGCTCAATCGCCCGTTTTAAAACGATACGTTTTCCAATCAATTTATGGGACATTGAAATCTCCACAGATTTTAATGCCACAATTGTTGTTTGCGAATACCATCTGCAATAAAGATGGCGTCGCCGATTCTATTTACTTGGTCATTTGTGTAAACGAAAAAGTCTTTGTGAAATCTTTGCTGTTGGCGATATCAGTGGATAGCCAGCTTTAAATTAAAACTGTGACTGTGATGATGATATTCAGCGACTTTATGTTTTAAACTACTTTTTTTATAGATACGCAATATCCCTGTAATCATATCCCTCCTGGTGAAAGCTTTGTGTAATTGAATTCTTCTTGTGTCCCTACTACTTGGGTCATTTTGGTCCAAAACACTTCCAATGACAGCATGCATGTACATTAATACTTTCTCGAAAGCGGCCGTAATGATTTTCATGAAACTTCGTATCTTCCAAGTTTTTGGGCATGTGAAATCCATTGAGCTAGGTCATGTTTGGAAAAAAATCCATTTACTCAGGCGATGAAGTTGGAGATGAGAAATAATATGAAGTGTGAACGCATGTTTGTGGTTTTTTTTTAACGATTTAGGTTTAAAGGATTTTCGTAAAACTTCCTGTCGTATGGTTTTCGGATACTAGAAATGCATTGATATAGGTCTCATATTTGGAAACATTCAACTGCGCGTCCAAAACTACCGCAAAATAAAATATACGTGACTGGATCCTCAGTAAATTTTGATTTGCATCTTGTTATGTAACATTCTTACCTGTATACTAGAGACTTTTTGTATTTCTCGAGTAGTGTTTCCGTAAAAGTTTTGGGGGGGTTTTCGATTGGAAAAAGATGCTACAAATTAGATAAAGTAATAAAACTCTGATATGGAGCGTAGCTATGTACGGCGCGGAAACGTGGTCGCTGAAGCAGGAGGATAGACGTAGGCTGGAGGCTTTTGAAATGTGGGTGTGGAGAAGAATGGAGAAGGTAAAATGGACCGAAAGGAAAACAAATGAGGAAGTACTGGAGATGGTGGGTGAGGAGAGGGGTTTGTTGAGAGAAATCCTATGGAGGCAGGAAAAATGGATGAAAGGCGTATTGAGCGGCAGTGGAATGTTGAAGAGGGTAATAGAGGGGAGAATGTGGGGCAAGCGAGGTAAGGGTAGGAACAGGATAGGGATGTTGGACGGGATGAAGGGAGGAAAGAAGTACACAGAGATGAAGAGGGACCTGATATAGATTAGTTTGCTAGGTGGGGAATCACAAAATTTTTATTTGATAGTTGCGTCCATCCAAAAAAACCTACCGTAACCGATAGATTACCTAATAATAATAGACGTCATGCAATTTATATTAAGTTGAAACTGACACTACTTAAGTAAACCCATGCAAAAGTATAACTAAGAAAATTATACCAAATTCACATTTTTAACTATTAAAATTATCTTAGATTATATTTAGAACCCTTGAAACACCGAGAAATACATAGGATTCTTGCCAAAATTGCCACCACCTATGATTGTTCTATTTATTTTGGTGATGAATTTTTGGAATAGGAGTAGTCCCCACCCAAACGCCATTTGCTGTCGATACAGTGATTTAGAGAGAGATGCGTAGTGATGAGGATGAAGTGGCTTTACCAGATTACCCTAATGCAATAAAATGTTGGTTCGACACTTGGAAGTTGCAATCAAACCGAAAAAAATGTGTAGTTATACATTTTTGAAAAAGAAGTAATACCCTCCCGAACGCCTACTGCATCGGGAACAGCGAAATTGAATGTGTAGACCCAGTTAAATACTTAGGCGTTACCCTCACTCACGACCTCTCTTGGGTAAAACGTATACGGGGAATATTTGGACAAGCTAACAAAAAATTAGGATTTATTGGAAGAGAAAATGTGGTGAAAAGGTTAAAGAAGTGTTATCTTTCGCTTGTTAGGTCTCATTAGAATATGCTGGTAATATTTCTGAGCCTCGTGAAGTTGGATTAATTGCAAAATTGGAATGCGTTCAGCATCGAGGAACGAGATTTGTAAAACGTTGTTATGATAAACTTAGTAGCGTATCAAAATTATTAGAGGAGCTAGTTTGGGAATCACTCACGGAGCGAAGGTTTAAATTACAGATTGAATCTCTTGCATAAATTGAAAGGATATATTTTTAACGTTGATATTGAAAATGTATCATTAGCCTTATCGTACAACAGTGGGAGAAATCGTGTGAATAAAATTAGAGGAATTAAGTTTAGAACAGATAGATTTAAGGTGTCATTTTTCCTATGAAAGACGTCCGACTGCGCTGGGGAGGGGTGGGGGTACGAGTCTCGTATTTTGTGTCAAAATTAGTCTTGTGTATAATAACTCCCAGACACACTCTTGCGGTGGTTGGTAGGGTACTACGTATGTATTGTTATTAGATGACTCGTAAAAACTTTGACATGGAGCGTGGTTTTGTACGGCGCGGAAACATGGTCATTGGAGCAGTGTGGTGTGCGTAGATTGGAGGATTTCGACATGTGAGTGTGGAGAAGGATGGATAATGTGAAATGGAGATAAAGGAAAACAAACGAGGAAGAGGTGGGAATGGTGGATAAGAAGAGCAGATTGTTGGGAGAAATCCAAACGAGTCTGGAAAGGTGGATGCAGGATATTACTTTGGCAATGGGATTCTGAAGACTGTGATAGAGAGGAGAATGTTAGGCAAGCTAGGAAGGGAAGGATTAGGATATTGATATTGGATGGAATGATCGGAAGAAGGAAGTATGCGGTATGAGGGGTTTAATGTAATTAAGAGCTGTATGGTTGTGCTTTGTTATATTAGGCAAAGATCGGTGCTGTTTTTCCTCATCCAAAACTTACCTTAAACGTTAGTCAACATAATAATATGATTTTTATTGTTCGTATTAAGGTGCACGAGGTATTTACATGAATGGAAAATTGCGCATGAAAAATGTCATCTTGTGATGCTGCGAACTGCTGGAACACATGCCCGAATACACGGGAAATGACTCCTGCTCTATTTTCACACATTTTTGGCGCAATATCCACGATTTTCTTTCTACAGACGGTGCAGAAGTCATCGTGACCTTAATTCGCTAGATAATGTAGGTATCTACTATATATAATCTATAGTTACATGCTTTGATTGCCTTTGGTGTTATGAAAGGGATGCTGTTAATTGCGTCCGGTTTTATTGCTGAAAAAAATAACACATTACGTCCTCGAAGGTATTCATTAGAGAACCCCAACGAGGTGGACCCAAAGCCAGGTCGATATTTTAATTTCTCTGGAGAGGGTCAGGCCGCAGTTGACCTCTATCTGCCTTCCTCCTTCGAATCCACTCTTCGGGCCAAATGGCTCTTCTTCTCTATGTGTGTGTCTGCGGTCAAAATGATTAAGCAAATTACTGCGACAGCAGATTCATGACCTATTGACTCGTCTGTATCTGCGACGGTTGATGTGTATTGTCAAATGTTTTGCATTCCTATCTGGTGTAAATTATAAAAAATATTATTATAATCAATTAATTACCTAGGCGTCACCCTCACTCATGATCTCTCCTGGGTTTTGAAGTGTTATCTGTCGCTGGTTAGGCCTCATTTATAATATGATGCAAGTACGAATGGGATCCTCACGAAGTCAGATTGATTGCCGAATTGGATCGCGTGCTGCGTAGAGGAGCTAGAGTTTAAAAAAAATGTTATGATAAACTTAGTAGCGTATCCAAAACATTAGAGGAGCTAGGCTTGGAATCACTCACGGAGACAGGGGTAAATTACAGATTGAAGCTCTTGCATAAATTGGAAGGACGTCTCTCTAACAGTGATGTTGAAAGTACCCTCATTAGGGTACTACGTTAGGGGAGATCTCTTGTTAATGAAATTAGACAGATTAAGTGTAGAACAGATGGATTTAAGATGTCATTTTTTCCACGAACGATAAAGGATCAGAATAACATTGTTCGACCGCGGTAGGGTAATATTCGGATTAAAATTAGCCTGGTGTGTATTCACCCCCTGCCACACACCCTAGCGGTGGCTTGCACGGTAATAAAAAAAATAAACAGATATATCAATGAAGAGTTTAGCATTTTTGTTTTAAAATTATGTATCTGCCCAATAAAACAGTTTCTGGCGTAACTTGGTGGAAAATCTTCACACTGACTTTTAATAATCAAACCACTTGACTTTTCCACATAAACTTTTTAATTTTCACGACCCAGGTTTCGTTATAGCATAACATTATCAGTCTCACCTGATGATGTTATGCTATAACGAAACCTGGGTCGTGAAAATTAAAAAGTTTATGTGGAAAAGTCAAGTGGTTTGATTATTAAAAGTCAGTATCTGCCCAATGTTTAAGCCGATGGTTTTTTATGGATAAATAATAATAATACATTCCCACTAGTTATTGATTTAATCAACGATCGAGTTCGATTTGCTACGTCATCTTCGGATGAAAACTGCAATCAAATGCGAGAAAATCGAGATTCTTTTTGTGGGGAATAGAAATATGTTTGAATGAAGAGGGAGGGGAATGTGGCTCCAACGGAAGAAACGACTTTTCAAAAATGGTAACGTAAAATTAAATATGTCATCGGTAAAACACGAAAAAGTGGAGTGTGTACCGTGCGAATGTGAAACCACTCACGTAGTGCAGACGTGGAGGAACTTTTCCACCCGTATCAGAGAACATGAAAAGTTCACGATCCAAGGCAACACCAAATCGATGATTGCCAAAAATATAACCGAGACTAACCTTTACTTTAACTTCAAGTTGCAAGTACTTCATGTCCAAAGTAAAGGAAACAAGTTAAGAGCCGCTGCAACATTTAGAAGTCGTCCAAGGAGTCAAGGAGAGTACCCTCCCCTCCTTAATGACATACAGTTCATCTCCACCACGTCCCCCTCGTCCCCCTCTCTTTTCCATCAACTGCCCTTAGGGCATAATGAGACTGTGAAACACTCAGACGTCCCCGAGTGCCCCCTCTTTGTTGCCCCACCCGATGTGTGCTAAGTGCAGTGAACCTTTTTCCTCTTCCCCACCACTTCATACCCTGAGCCTGGAGTGACGACCATATTTATCCCTGCCCTTCAGTTGCCGTTTTCTGCTGCAGATATGATGCGCCGAGACGACTGCTTAGTAACCAAAGCGGGACTATCACTTTACTGCAGTTTTCACCTGAAGATGAAGTATTACATCGAAACCGGTCTTGAATTAAATTAATATCCAGTGGAAATTTGTTATTACTTGTTCATTTTTTAATGTTCGAATCACATCACGCCTGAAAATACGCAATTTTTCGAGAAATGTGAGAAAATCGTCCACTGGCCTAAATTAGGGCCTAAGGCATTTATATTTTGCTTCTGAGGGCTGAGCAATGTAAGATGAAGAATTAGTTTTTATTTCTTCATTGAAACTAAGGTGTTCCTATGGATTAAAATTGTGTGTTGTGACCAAACAGATGCTAACTAATAAAACGGCGACGGATTTCAAGTGCTCTGCTGTTACAACTCCGATAAAATCGAGAGACATCTTCTCCTGCGTTTCAAAAAACAGCAACCCGGCTCCTTAATTGAGTAATTGGATTATGGTGTGTTTTCTGATAACCCCGACACTACACACTACTGTAGCGTACTCTTAAACCCTGGCTCACATGACACAAAATACCTAAACCACATTTACTAATTCGTCAGCTGTGACTACTTTCTATTAACCTTAATTCCATCCAAACGCCTTTCCTTCCTGAACGGTGGAATCTCGCTTAACGAGCACCTCGGATATGGAGTAATTCCCTTAAAGAGTTAAGTATTGTCCAAAAATAACTCGGTTAGCGAGCGACATTTCGCATAACGAGTGACGAGGAGAAGGGGATTCCCGAAGTGATTGCGCGGGTGTTTATGTTTAGCTGAAGTTCCACTAGCATCGTAGTGTCGCTAGTGATCGTACATTTGACTGAACTTGTTTTAATTGTGACTTTTCGTTCATAGTTTAATAATGTTTTAATGAATAGTTTTAAAAATGCCCCAGAAGAAAAAAACTGCAAAAAGTCAGTCAAAAGAGAATAAAAATAACCGTAGAAATGAGAAGTGAAATCATTCAAAAACAAGGTGTTTGCTGTCTGAATCTCGAAAGTTTTCCATTAAAAAAGAATTGGGGATATATCGTAATTAATAAACTAATTATTTTTTTGCGTTTTTTCCTGCCAATCTAATTCGTATTCCAGGTTGGATTATTCCGCGATAGAGGAAGAGGCGAACGCTATAGTTCTCTATTGCATCGCATCTTGTGAAGCATTACCATAATAGGACTGTGATTGCGCGCTAAAAATTTGTATAATGACAATGTTGTCGTATTTAAAAAAAATGAAGATTTGGTAAAAACTAATGTCTCTTGACAGGTTTCTTGTAAAAGTGAATTACATTATTTTATATGGAAAACAATTATTTTCTGAGCGAATGTTTCGTTTTACGAGAAAGGTCGAGGAACTGATTATGCTCGTATTACGAGGTTCCACTTTACTTCGCATTTCCAGCAATCTTCTCTCTAATCACCCTCTTCAGCATCCCATTGCCCACTTGCATCCTTTTCCCCGCCTGTTTGAATGTCTCCCGACTTAAATTTCTCTTCCTTAGCTTGAATTTCATCATTTGTTTTCCTTTCCGTCCATTTTATTTTCTCCGTCTTTATCGACACCCACATCTCGAAAGGCTACTGCCATGTAAGCGTTCTCTTGCTCCAATAAACAAGTTTCCTTGCCGTACGAAATATGCTCCATGCCAAAGTTTGCGCCAATATTTACTTTAAGTCTTTACGTAAGGTTCATGTCATCAGTTCTTCGCCTCTTTCAAAAGCATTACTTGACGTAATTATTTTTTCAATGGCCTTAATACTTTGACCACCTTCTTCTGAAAACACTTACTAAATATTTGTATTGTTCCGTCTATTCTAGCGTATGCCTCCCAACTTTTAAATTAGTTTTGCTATCTTATTATTTCTCGAGAATCTCATTGCTTTCTTGTTTATGATTCATTTTCAACCCATGCTTGTCATGTTGATTCTTAAATGAGCTAAGGACGGAAACGCTTGTTCATTAGCAAATCTTAATTAATGAATTCGCCAACCACCTTCACACCTACTACAGAGCCTCGCCATTTTGTTTCTCATTAACAGGAAAAACAGCTTTGTTAAGTCATTTATAACAACCGTGTAAATGTCGAAACAGCTTCTGAAAGTGAACGCTCACGACGGATTATTGTTCGCAATAGGTCACTTAAAAAACCCATCATAGGTTGGGATATTTTGTAATCGTGGAATCGCGATTGGGTTGGAAGAAAAGAGGCCAAGGATTTCGCCATTATTTATTTGATTCGACCGATAATTCTTGGCTATTTTGTTAGCTGAAGTGTGTGATACGCTTCTGGGCGAACAATCGCATTGTTGACAGCAACGGTTCAGCTGTCTGCATGTGCTGACTCCTATCGGTTTGAGTCTTCAAAACATAGGTTTTGAGGGGTGAATTAACTTTTTAAAGTTACCCAACATGCGTATATAGCATATCAGCAAATTTTCTCTCAACCCGCCGTGAATTAAAAAGTACGCGCAACTACCCTATTTTAAAGTCTAAAATCGCCCATTTTCTAAATTTATAAACTCCCTTATAATATTAAGAAGTTTATTAGAATTTAGAACTATGCTAGCTAAACGAAAAAGACAGGGAGTTAACTTTGTACCTATACGTACATACACTGAAATCTCTTTATACCATTTCATCTTAATCGTTGGAGCATATAAATTATTGTTTATAAATTATTGCTAATTGTTATTATTGTTGGCTGTTAGGACTGTGTGCAAACTTGCCTTGACTTGGTGTCTGCGAGTCTTCTTCTCCGATTCCAACTCTCATTTTTGACTGACGATCTAGATCGATTTATTACAGAAACGTTGGTTATGTCAAATAATTATAAATACAAAAACGGGATTATTCAGTATTGAAACATGTACAAAATTAGGAATGACAGGGCACAATTTTCATTTATTTCAGTCAATAACCCGAAAATAAGTGCGGTGAAAACATATCATTATTGTTACATGCTCTATATTTTTAATTAATAGAAAGAATGGAGATAAGAAGGATAGAGATTGAGAAAACCGGTTTGCAAGTTGAGAAGTTCCAATGTTCCAACTTAATACACCCGTGTTAAGATATCCGGAAGTATTTCCTGCGGGATATGCAACCCGTTGTGTTTTAATTTAAATTCCACGTTCGAAATGTGTGACTACGTTCAACCACTCGACCGAGTGTAGTCCGTGTTCACGAACTGGGCAACTCCTGTGATAGAATACATAGACATCATATTTTCATCATCATGAATCATATTTTCAGTGAAGAAATATTGCAAAATTTGATGGTCTCAAAAATCCTAGACCATTAAATTCAATAATTATCCAACACAATAATCACTCATTATTTAACTCTGCGTGATTTCCAACACACATGATTCCCTGCAGAATATCAATTATTTTCCTCCCCATTCCTCACTGACCCATGATTTTCCCATCTAGCAACTTCTTAACACTATGATTCCAATAATTATATAGTTTTAACAAATATATTTTACTGTTGTCGAATTTTTGCCTTCACCTCATCGTCCGAGGTGTAATGATTTCGGGGATCGGGATGGTGCGGTGGCTAACGTACGGGCTTCCCATCGAGTGGGCCCGGGTTCGAATCCCGGCGGCGACAGATATTTTTCAGTGTTAACCCCTACTTGAGGTGCTTTGTGGAGGGCACTTTGAGTGAGTACGCCGTCCGTTGGATGGTATGTTAAGCTGCGGACCCCTTGGCGCCTTTCGTTAAGAGCAGGTTTCATGCCAGGTTTCTCTCCACCCTTCATCCTTTCCCATCCATCCCTAATGGCGCAAATGACCTGAGCTGTCGGTCGCCTCCCCAACAATACTACTACTACTGTAATGATTTCCCTTGAGGTTGAGGAAAAATATAAAAATCGTAAGACGCAAGATTGGGGGGAATAAGGAGGGTTTTGTTTGTTCTCGTCTGTGAGGCAGCATGGTACCCATCGTGAACAGATTTTACAGTATCCCAATTGTTCAATAATGAATCCGACATGTTCCTTGGATATTCCAATATGGTTTGCGATACGGTTTTGAGTGATTCGCCGGTCAGTTTGAATCAAATCTTCGATGAGTTTGCGATGTTTATCATTTGTGGCAGTGATCGGACGTCTGCTACGTGCTTCGTTAACAATTATGGTTTTTCCAGGCTCGCAACCACTAAATTTGACTACTCATCGATTTACAGTGAACCTATCAACAGCATCACAACCATAAAAAGCCTCTAAATGACGATGAATCTCAGTAGGTGTCACTTTTTCAGCATTTTAAAATTCGATAACAGGACGTTGTTTAACTCACGTTGACAAAGCACTAGAACACGTCTCCATACTTCAAACTTTTCAAAATACACTGGATAAATGTAATGACCCCAAATCTGCGCATGCGTATTGAGGAGGAATGTTACTTCCAC
Source organism: Hetaerina titia (assembly GCA_037158775.1). Classification (NCBI taxonomy): domain Eukaryota; kingdom Metazoa; phylum Arthropoda; class Insecta; order Odonata; family Calopterygidae; genus Hetaerina; species Hetaerina titia. The sequence continues at coordinate 41,736,083 of CM073775.1, forward strand.
GTGCCACCAGGAGTGCTTCTGAAGGTCATTTTGTTTGTGGTCCACAAGCATGTGTTCATTAGTTTTCAGCCTACCCTCGTACCTTGAATTATATTGAAATAATTACATTCCACAGGCCGCCAGAAAATAATCGCCTTAATGGAATGTGTAAAGCCAACATTTTAGTGCAGTGGGTTAGCCCGGATTATTACACAGGCCTACAAAAAAAATTTTTTTTTTGGTGCCGGGAATCTTTGTGATGATTTTAACTATATTTGTCGAGCTGAATCCAAATATGAAATCCGTTTTTATTTAACAGCTCTACTTTTTTAGATATGGCACATCTTACGATTAGTTGTTTTAATATTTGATATATTCCGGAAAATAATTTTCAAAGTTAAATAAATCTATAAGTATACTAATTTATAACCACTCTGCAGTGTTCTTTTTATTTTCAATAAACTGTCAATAAGTTTTATGTATATTTCTATATTGTAGGCCAATGAGATAATTATTAATATAATATTCCCATATCGTCATGTAGAAGATTTTTTCACGTAAGTAACAACATATCTATATCTTGAAAACTATAGCCGATAGGAAAAAACTAGTGTCATAATTGGATTCAACATCCCAATTGTTCTTTAAATCAGCATTAAAAGCTCCGGCACCAAAACCACTGTTGGCCTGTGTTATTAATATAATATTCCCATATCGTCATGTAGAAGATTTTTTTACGTAAGTAACAACATATCTATATCTTGAAAACTATAGCTGATAGGAAAAAACTAGTGTCATAATTGGATTCAACATCCCAATTGTTCTTTAAATCAGCATTAAAAGCTCCGGCATCAAAACCACTGTTGGCCTGTGTTATTAATATAATATTCCCATATCGTCATGTAGAAGATTTTTTTACGTAAGTAACAACATACCTATATCTTGAAAACTATAGCTGATAGGAAAAAACTAGTGTCATAATTGGATTCAGCACCCCAATTGTTCTTTAAATCAGCATTAGAAGCTCCGGCACCAAAACCACTGTTGGCCTATGTTATTAATATAATATTCCCATATCATCATGTAGAAGATTTTTTATCCTTCATTTATCCCAAAATTTAACCTTCATTATCGAACGTTAATCGGACTATCTGTGTGGTACATTTTGTTCTGCAACATTTTGCATTCTGTTTAGGGCACATGATCAGGAAGTGTGTTAGTTATTCTCTTTGCTTAATTATGTGTGCGTATGCATGGACCAAAATGGTCAGAAGTAGCAGGGACATAAGAAGAAGAATTGATTAGACAGAGATGTTGAATAAGAATGTCAGAAAATGTTCCTTAAAACTTTGACATTGAGCTTGGTTTTGTACGACTGGTGAAGTGGACTGAAATAAAGATAAATGAGTAAGTTCAAACCGTAATTTGTTTCAACGCTTGTATACTCTTGGGTCTTCTCATGTTTTGAAATCCAAAGTATTGCTGTCATATTGTTGCTACAGTTAATTTGAAATTATTGTTCATGATGTTCCAATGGACCATAATTTTGTAATGCCTGCCTTCTGAATTTAGGTTGGGAAGGATCCCTTTTTTTAATTAAATGCATAATTTCCGAGGAAGGTGGACCCTGGAGAGTAATTTGGGCAGGAAACATGTATAATATACAGGTGTTGTGCACATCATTATTGCGATTATTTCTCTGGAGAATCTTGGTACATGACTAAGAGTGTCTGGTAGTTAAGGCAGCCCTGAATTATGGGTGTATACTATGGGGTGGGAGTGGTTATGGCTCTGCTGGTTTGCTGACTAGCTATGTCTTTGCCAGACCAATTTATCTGTACAGCTGTTACTGGATTTCATTCATATAATAGGCCTTCTTATGTACAGAGACAGTTTATTCATCTTTGTGTCGTCTGTGGGCATTCGATTTTTCAAATGCTTTTGCAGGCATAATGAACTGGATTGAAAACATAATCATTGAATTTAATGGTTAATGGTTTTTGAGACCATCAAATTTTGCAATGTTTCTGTACTGAAAATATGATTTACTACCTATTACTAAAAATTAATCCAAAACTATCAAATTTTGCAGTAGATGTTTACAATATACAAAGGATCTGTGTAGCTGTTGGCATAGATCATATATAGTTTTGTAAAGGGTATAATAGATAGGGAAAGAAAATACATCAGTTAAATTGTCGCTCCTCATTGAGGAGTATAAATTGAAATCTTTATACTCAATGAAACATGTGTTACCTGTCTTTGTGTGAAATTTTGATAACAAGAATCGATTTCTTTGGTCTAAAAAATTTCCAGTAAAGTATGTCCAAATTGGACCTAACCTATGTTACTTTCAAGGTGAAATAGACCGAAAGGAAAACAAATGAGGAAGTACAAGGGATGGTGGGCGTGGAGGGGTTTGTTGGGAGAAATCCTATGGAGGCAGGAAAAGTGGGTGAAGGGTTATTGATTGGCAGTGGGATATTGAAGACTGAAATAGAGGGGAGAATGTTAGGCAAACGAGGAAAGGGCAGGAACGGGATAGGGATGTTGGATGGGATGAAGGGAGGAAGTACACAGAGATGAAGAGGGACCTGATGTAGTTTAGGTTGCTGGATTGGGTTTTGTTTGGAGTCACAAGATATTTATTTGGTAGTTGTGTCCATCCAGAAACCTGCCTTAGCTGGTAGATTACCTTATATATATAACTATGTTACTTTGGGTATTTTTACCCTCTTTATGGAAAAAAATTAGCTTTTACTGTGTACCATCTTGGTGTGATGTACCCTCAAACAAACAAATCAATTTTCAGATTTAAATATTATTGAAATTAGTTTTACTTGGTATTTTTGTTCCAGTGTTATCGCAGGATTTTTTTTGCACCCATTAAATTCTTTGGGCCATTAGTGTTATTTATTGTGTTAGTTGAGATTTTTTGATGTGTAATTTCATTTTGTTCTGTTGTTGTTTTTTTTCCAGCATTCAGTTGGTTTTCCTTATGTGAGTACGTCATTGCTTCAGCCAACATGGCGTTTCATGTGACTGTAGTCCTGGATTTTCCTACTGAAGAGCTGATGGTGGGCCGGGGAATGTTCAGACCATTGGTTCCTGGAGAGAAGGATGTCAATGAAATAATGGCCCATGAATGCCCTTTGGCTGATGCCGGAGTTGGAGCTAGAAACAAAATTGACCCTAATCTTCAGAAATTGGATTAGATATCTTTCCTATGAGGTTTTTGTCTTGCTCCTTCCTGTTAACAATTTGGATCTATCTATGATTAAGATTGTGCCTGTCACAGGTGTGATTTTTGGAGCTAAGTATTTACTTTATACAGTAAGTCCGAATTATTTAAATTCCTTTGAATAACCTTGTTGCGTTGATCTAATTGTTGTCTGCAGTTAACTAAAAAATTTTAAAATATTGGCTGTGGTACTCTGTGCATATTTAATGTTTAAGTTGGACATTTCCACGGTGTTTATCAATCCAAAATATTTGGCAACATGTTCCTGTGAACCGGTTGGCAGCACATGATGCACCTATTATTTATCACTCTTTTTACTCTGAAGGAAGTTTCTTGGTAGAAGGACTTCTGGTTTCAACTGCACTAAGTGCACTGTCGTACCTAGTTGCCAGAGAGTTTTTCTCTGGGAAATGGCAAGGTGTATTGCGTATGAAATGCTTCTCATCCATTTTAAGCCATTGTGTATATGTTTACATTTATTTAGACTGCATTGTTCCAAGGGAATGGCAAACATCGTTTTTATATAAATCTGACATCAGGAAAATGAACTGTCAATATCACTGTAAAATATACATCAACATGATCACAAGAGTTTCTATTGTTCGACTTTAAAAAAAAAAAATTACTTTTTTAATGAAATGACCCACGTAGTTGACGCAAATATCCTTTTTGAAATGAATATTTTTATTTAACTCGTTTAAAATGTTGTAATAAAAATTTAATATCCATTGTTTCTCGTTAAAGTGGTTGGGATAATAATGCTTGGGGGTTGCATACTTCTGGACTCTTTTGAGTACATGAAAGTTTCCATTTTTATTGATGGCATTTTGTATCAAACAATGATTACGACACATTTTTATTTAACTAGTCATATTCCATTCTGCTGTATCTGTCTCTTGAGAAATATTCTTAACTTTTTAATGTTATGTGTTTTTATTGATTAATCGGGCATAATTGTAAAAGTTGATGTTATCCACGTTCCATAAGTGGTGAAGGAGGGAATCTTTAATTCGGTTTTAGTTCATAAATTTCCACACACACAAGTTGGTATATATCGAATTAGTCCTGATATGTTTTCAATAATTTTTTTCCACCCGGTCATTTTGTTTATCGCGCTAGTGACTTCAATAATTTATCAACAGGTTTAAATGTTTTCTCCTATCTGCATGACTAGATTTATGATGAAATAATTCCATCGCTCTATGATAATAAACATTTTTGGATGTGCATATGTAAGGTGGAATGCAAATAATGTGCAGCTGGTGAGTGTGTCTTTATTACGTGTGTGTGTGTGAGTGTATGTACCAAGCTAGGCGCATAAATATTCCAACACATTTTTAGACAATATCTCACATTTGAAAAGCCAAACCTGAATTACCTATTGAGTATTAAGAACAAATATGGCATATTCATAATCCTCTTTTATAAATTTTATAGCAGTCGACACATATTATGTACCTTGGGAGTACCCATCATTTTGCAGCAAGGTTTGTTGCTTTGAATTACTCCTCGAGGTACATAGATTTGTGAAAGCTTGGAAGTTCTCAGGCTTTTTGGAGGCTGTGTTATATAGAGAATATCTGTTCAACACCACATAATTTTTTTGCACATAAATGTGCAATGCTCACAATCTTCTTGTAGGCTCAAAGTGATATTATTTATAGCAAAAGAGAACGGTGAGTGCAATTCGCACCTTTTAGAGCTTCCAAGTATTAATTCATTTGATTCCATTTTACCTCAAATCTAGTCGAACTATGTTGGTTCAACCTGTAAACCTAATCCTCGTTGATGAGAAAAAATCCCATCACTAATGGGAATTGCAGTATTTAAAAATTGTATTTATTTTCTAGTCATGTATAAAATTTACACTGGTAAAAAAAGCAGGTGTTTTTTTGCTTTTTGATCATTTTCTTACAGTGCTCATCAATATGTGGTTTATTTCGAATAGTGTAAAAGAGTTGTTGGTAGTTCTTTGTTCGTAAAACTTTTTGCTAAAATTCAACTTCATTGCTGTATTTTGGTAACTTTACCATGACAATGACATGAGTTTATGTTTGCACTGAAATATTTTTTACTATGTAATTGAGGACGTATGCATTTTATCATAATGGTATTATTTTGCTATTCCTCTTTCTTACCAAAGAATAATACTAGGATCATTATTTTTGCATGCTAGTGTAAATCTTGTCAAGGAGCGTTGTTTTCCAACCACACTAGTCAGTTTTTTTTTTAAAAACATGCTCTGTATTCTTCAACTCCAAAATGATATTTAATGAATATAATAATATTATTAGATATTACGAGAGTACATATTTTTTTAGTTAGCATGATAAACATTCACACCAAAGTAGTTGTTGTTAAACAGAGTAGTATTAATCCTTGGGGATTTTCGTTCAAATATTAAATTTAAGTGCAAAAATGGAATGCCTTTGCAAGAGGAAAACTAATTCCTTCTCTTATGTCGATGGTGTTTATTTTTAACGCCATCACTTGATGGCTAAAGACATCGGTCATTAATGGTTAATTGTGCATATCGGATGAAATCCCATGCGGTCCTTAACCATTTTTTCTCAATGGGAAGGTTATTTTGTAATTCCAATAACCTTAGATCTCATAATGCAGCTTTAGAATTTTAGTACCATAAGTGTGTACTGTTTATAATGAAGTTATTATGTATTTATTTATTTATTTCTTAAGTCAACTAAGTTGTGATTAATCTTGATGCTTCATGTTTTGTGTGTCGGATATGATAGCTGTTTACACTCCGAGGTAATTTTCAGTCTTTGCTGAAAATTGTTTGTGTGGTGGAAAACTCTCGATCGATGCTTCGTATTTTTTTCTGCATTGCAAATTATTTCCGAGTTCATATATTCATACATTTGTCTGCTTTTGTACTGGATGAAATTGTTGTACCTTGCATCCTTTTGAAATGGATTAAAATTGTTTTGTGATACTGCTTCTTATTTTTGGTTGCAGTTTTTTTGTTCCTGTACATGAAAGTGAAAAATACAATATATTTTTGTAATCGCCCTCTTTTATTGCCCTTGCATTTGTGTATTTCGTGATTTTGTTGACGTTTGAGAACCTGCTTAATATGACAATGAAGTGCATAACGTAGAGGCCATCTTTATTTTATTATTAGTGAGTGCAAACCACACACACACACACACACACACACACACCCCTTCTGGTGATGCATAGTGTGCTTAGTTGTTTTCTGTCGTAGTCCAAAAAAGTTAGAATTTAGTTTTATGTTATGCACTAGCGCAGTATGGTATCTCAGAAGATTGTAGAATGAATGGCTTAATTTGTGTAGAAAGTAGCTTGAGTCATGTTGAACAAGAACAAAATATAGGGGATAGGTATTAGAGATTTTGAAGTCCAATTGACTTTGAGGCTTAACTTAAATTGAATAATATTGATTGCGTAATGTGAGAGGTTAAAATACAAAAGGCAAAATTTTGCTGAGCACTGTAATTGTATGAGATTTAAAAAAAAAAAAGGGTAAATTTGATTGCACTTTGATAATGTTGAATCTGTCATCGCAAAAAAAGTAAGTCATAGATAGGAATATTGTCATGGTCTGGTGAGTTGGGAGAACAATTTATTAACTTTTAGTTTGGACCATTTCCTGCGTGTTGCATACGTTTGATTTAAAGTTAGGATAGGTGCCCCCATCCTCCCACCCTGATCAATAGCTTAAGCACTTCTAATAATTAAGTATTTTATCCAATTCACTTTCTAGTTTTTTAATCTCGAAAATTTTTGAATCTTCAATTTTGAACTTTTTCACCTTTTTAATTTTTTTCGATTCCCTTGAATCCATACTTAATATATATTAAAATAAAAAAATTACTAATGCTAATTTTCTGCTAGGGAGTTGTTAGGGTTTTGAAGTTGTTGCTCCTAATTCTGCCGAAGTGAGACGGTAAGCACTGTTTAAAGAGAACTCTTTCTAGAAGCAAGAAAAAAATATATTTCCTTCCGAGGTAAACTGCCACTTGTAGTAAGATGCACTTCATCATTATAAAAGTAGGCACCTTCTCATAGAAGTCTTCCCTATGAATTTAGAGCTGTGTTTAAAAAAATGATTCATTTCTCTTTAATGGCAGAACAGGCTATTTTTACTACACTCTCAAATCTTTTGTGCCATAGGAAGTGTATATTTTTCCTATTCCAACTTTTTGGCATAAAAGCGGTGACCGTTCACCCAAATTTCGTTGTATTTTAGTCTTGCGAAGGGAAGTCTGTCAAGATTGAGATTCACCTTTCTTTCTCTTTGGAAGAAAGTGCCATTAAAAGATTATATTACAAATTTTAAAGTTGAATCGACTACCATAAGTATTTGATATTGTCAATACTACTCCTAAGGGTACGCTAACTTCTTGCAAGGTTTTGGTATTGTCTTATTTCATTCATTTGTTCATCCTTTCCATTATTAGTTATTAATTCTGCACTAATCACTTCTTAGAACATTTGGGGTACTGATGCTTGCAATTATTTTAGTTGGAGTGGTTCAATTTGGCACATGGTTATCTCTTTAAATGTTTCTGTTCAGTTTTATTTCAAATCAAAACTTGAAATTGTAAGAGTATTGCCCTATGAGGCACTTTTTGTGTTACACGAGTGGAACATGTTGGTTCAGAAGTGTATGTGGTTAGTCTGTACATATGTTTTCTAAGTGCCTACATTAAATTTGTTGAAACAAACTTAACTAACATTCCTTTTGATATTTTATCTTTAAAAAAAAAACAATATTTTGTTGAGTTGTGAGGTGAGTCCAAGCTGTGGTTTGCTGCCATCTCTGTCTTTGAAAAAGTATGCATCTTCAAGAGGGATTGATTCAATCGAAATGTTCCTTGCTGCCAACTCTTGTTTATGGCACCTTTTCATCATTACCAAAACCTCAAGTAGTTTTCTTTTGGTTAGTCAAGCTTTTAAATGTGATCGACTTCTAAGGAACTTAATGGAGGGAGATGAATTTTTGTGCAACTTTTCTCTCATTCATTTCTATTTTCCCCCTGAGTTATCAGAATTTAAATTTTGCAAGGTTTTTCATTTTTCAAGAAACTATAACAGTAACTTCAACGGAGTCACCTGCTACGTGTGCATTATAATGCAACCATTTCAGAGAGTAAATATCATTCGCCTTGACCGGGATTCGAACCCGGATCCCTCGATATCCGACCGAGTGCTTTAACCAATTAAGCTACCGAGACGTCCTCTTACACTCGGAAATTTTGGGGGCTTCCAAAGTTCCAAAGGGCCAAAATTTCAGAGTGTAAGAGGACGTCTCGGTAGCTTAATTGGTTAAAGCACTCAGCCGGATATCGAGGGATCCGGGTTCGAATCCCAGTCAAGGCGAATGATTTTTACTCTCTGAAATGGTTGCATTATAAGGTTTTTCATATCGTTTTATGAGATTGCAGAGTGATTCGTTGATGACAACAACATTGTCTCTTCAGTATAAATGACCTTTTTTGCAGTGCGTTAAAATATACAAAATGATTTTCACTTTGTTTACTTAATGATTCTATAAAACTATATTTACAACTTTTGATAGTACATTTTTAGGAGGATTTCCATGTTAAAAAATAATGACGTCAATAATTAGGAGATCACCAAGTGATTTGGGTGTTTCCATGCAAGGTCTGCTCAAAAAATGAATGTAGAATGATTTTACCCACCAATGCAAACAGCTGGAGCTGGATGATTTTAGGTGAGAGATCTTGGGAAATCAATTTGACCTGCAACAGTTGTATGTGGGCTGTTTCATTGTGCAGTTTGCTGCTTCACTGAAATTCTGTTCAAGGTTTGCATCACAAAATCACGATTAAAAGTTTCATGGAGCAAAGATACATTAAGATCGGAAAATCAGGTTCGGGAGATGAAGAAATGTCTCAATTAATGGTTTTCCATTAGCACAAGATGTTCTGGGAGGGTAAAGAAGAGGTTGACAACAAGAAATGCTCTGGACATCCTGCAAAAAGTAAGAGTAGAGACATGCTCAATGCCAATCAATACCCAAGCATTAGAATGTTAGTCGAAGAGTGCAATAATTCAAAACGCTGCCCCAACTGCCTAGAGCCTCAATGTGGCATGGTCAAACTTCTTATTGGCCTTCTTCTCAATAATAAAATGGAGCTTGAAAGGCAGCCAATTTGAAACATTGGATAACATCAAAGAGGTCAGGGTGAGGTGTCTGAATGAGGTTCCCGGTGATGCCATCCAGGAAGCTTACCACAACTGGAACAGGTGCTTAGATTGGTGTGTTGATGCACAAGAGTTCCATTTGCTCTGCAATAAATTTTTTCCCAGTTTCATCCCGTTTTTTTTTTGGGACAGACCATTGTTTGAGTGAGTTGTGCATCTTTTTAGGATTAATTTAGTCATTCTCCCAAAATGTTCCTTTTGAATTTATTCATCTGATTTTTATCTTACCCATCCTGAAATGGAAACATGTTATGCAACATATTAGTGTACTATTAGTGATTAATGGTTACTGAAAGTTTACTAAATAATGAATACTTAATATGAGGAAACAATTTTCAAGAAACTGTAATAGTAACTTTAACAGAGTCACCCGCTATGTGTGCATTATAATGCAACCATTTCAGAGAGTAAAAATCATTCGCCTTGACCGTGCCTGTGACATTGTATGTACGGTATTTCATCATAACATCTTGTTCCTTTAAAGCCCCCAAAATTTCAAAGTGTAAGAGGATGTCTCGGTAGCTTAAGTGGTTAAAGCACTCGGCCGGATATCAAGGGATCCGGGTTCGAATCCCGGTAAAGGCGAATGATTTTTACTCTCTGAAATGGTTGCATTATATGAGGAAACAAGCTTTCGTTAGCAGTAGTGCAATGTTAATAGCAGTGTATAATTTTTTCACTGTTTTAGCTATTATTTTATTTACATTTTAATCATCCCAATGCCTTAAATGTTTTGGCATTTTTTTTTTGAACTTCTAACAAATTAATATCACCCTAGACATTCCAAGTACCTTTTTTAAAATTAATGAAGTGACACAAAACTCATTAAAAGTTAATATTTTCTGTGAGTTTGTGATTATTGACTTTTAAGGATAACAGAAATTTCAGAAATAACTTCACATTTTTACATTGATCAAAATTTCCCCCTCCTTAATTGGGCTATGTACCCATGCATGGTTATATGTATGAATGTATGAGGAAACTGTGGGTTGCGGATGATATGACGAGAAAAATGTACAAGGGAAGGAAATGGAAGAGTATAAATGCAGAGTTAGGTAGAATGAAGCATAAAGAGTTACGTAATAAACTGAGGCAGAAAATTCAATGTGAGGAAATAGAAAGTCTACAGAAAAAGGGTGAAATTGGCTTGCTATATAGTAAGGTTAATATCCAGGCAGGAAGTGAGAAGGGAAAACCGTTTCAAACAATCAAATGGCAGTTAAACTCCTCTGAGTTATTAAATCACTTCGTGACCAGCACTTCTTAATACCTGGGTTTGAGAAAAAAACTGCAATTCAGCAGTAAAACCTGGGATTTAAAAAAATCAACACTGTGACTGTTGATTTATTTTTTGTTGAAATAGTTGGTTTATCATTGTAGATTAGATATTATATTAACACTTAGTGTGCCAATGGCCTTTAAATTTAACAACCCTTGGGGCCAGCCATTTTTTTATGCCTCTGCATGAAAGGTATAAGCATTCTGACTTTTAATAATCAAACCACTTTACTTTTCAACAAAAACTTTTTAATTTTTACAACCCAGGTTTCGTTATAGCATAACATCATCAGGTGATCAGGTCATGATGGCCACGAGGATCAGGTGATGATGTTATGATATGACCTGATGATGTTATGCTATAACGAAACCTGGGTTGTAAAAATTAAAAAGTTTATGTGGAAAAGTAAAGTGGTTTGATTATTAAAAGTCAGTATGAAGATTTTCCACCAAGTTACGCCAGAAACTGTTTTATGTATAAGCATTCAATAAAACTCGAACAACTACTGGATATTGTAAATGAAATTTTAAATTCGTAGAGATATATACCAAAGACATGACGTAGAAGAAGATAGCTTAGGTCCAGGCATACTCGACGCTGAAATAGAAAGGGCATTAAAGGAGATGAAAGCAAATAAGGCCGTGGGGGTGGACAGCATTCCTGTAGAAATGTTGAAATGGTTAGGAAAAGGTGGGAAAAAGGCCATATATGGACTGATTCGTAGTATCTATGAGGAAGGAATCTGGCCGGAAGATTTTGTGAGATCGGTGTTAGTTCCTATTCCAAAAAAGGCAAAGTCTACGTCATGTGAGGATTACAGAACAATAAGTTTGATATCCCACGCAGCTAAAGTTATTCTCAGGATCATCAACAAAAGGATAGAGAGTAAGGCAAATGATTACTTAGGGGATGATCAGTTTGGGTTTAGGAAAGGAAGAGGTACGCGTGATGCCATTGCAGTAATGAGATCACTAATCAAGAGGAATATAGAATACAATCAGGACGTTTTTGCCTGTTTTGTAGATTTCGAAAAAGCATTTGATAGAGTGAATTGGGAAAAATTAACGCGTGTATTGCAGAAAATAGGAATGGATTGGAGGGACAGGAGACTGATCCACAACCTGTACATGTCTCAGACTGCTCAGGTACGAGTGGGGAACGGAGAGTCCGGATGGGCAGTGTTAGGAAGAGGTGTAAGGTAGGGTTGCCCATTGTCACCGGTGCTGTTCAACGTATATGTAGAGGAAATGATTAAAGAGGCATGGGAAGAACTGGAGGTAGGAATGAAAGTCGGAGGGGAATTTGTAAAATCGGTTAGGTTTGCTGAAGACCAAGCATTAGTTGCTCAGTCAGCCAAGAGGTTGCAAGCATTGCTGAGTGAATTGGAGGTTCAGTGCGATAAATATGGGATGAGAATCAATATTAATAAAACAAAGGTTATGCGATTTTCAAGAAAGAAAAAGGCTAAGCTAAATATTAAAATAGGCGGGGAAAGAATAGAGCAGGTAGAGCAGTTTACATATCTCGGAAGTGTTTTGGACCAATACGGTCAAAGTGGTAGGGACGTAAGGAGAAGAATTGCGCTAGGCAAGGAGGCTTTCTCAAGGAGGAGGGAGTTGATGAGGGGGACGTTGAGTAGGGATGTTAAGACAAGACTCGTAAAAACTCTGATATGGAGCGTAGCTATGTACGGCGCGGAAACGTGGTCACTGAAGCAGGAGGATAGACGTAGATTGGAGGCTTTTGAAATGTGGGTGTGGAGAAGGATGGAGAAGGTGAAATGGACCGAAAGGAAAACAAATGGGGAAGTACTAGAGATGGTGGGTAAGGAGAGGGGTTTGTTGAGAGAAATCCTATGGAGGCAGGAAAAATGGATGAAAGGCGTATTGAGCGGTAGTGGAATGTTGAAGAAGGTAATAGAGGGGAGAATGTTGGGCAAGCGAGGAAAGGGTAGGAACAGGGTAGGGATGTTGGATGGGATGAAGGGTGGAAAGAAGTACACAGAGATGAAGAGGGACCTGATGTAGTTTAGGTTGCTGGATTGGGTTTTGTTTGGAGTTACAATATATTTATTTGATAGTTGTGTCCATCCAAAAACCTACCCTAACCGGTAGATTACCTAATAATAATAATAATATACCAAAGTAATCAACTAGAGTGTGTTATTGTTCAAAACATGTCCCTCTGTGGAAAAGATCACAACAGAATCCACAAATAGAGATGGTTTCACTTCTCCTTTTCTTGACTGCACATAGTCTTCTAGGCCTCTGAGAAATTTTCTTGCTCTCAGCACTTTTCCCTGCTTGCTTTTTCATGTCCATTGGAAGTCTTTCTGATGAGTCCATCTTAAGTGCAAGCATTGTAGGAAAAACTTGAATGTATTTCTCTAGAGTGTTTAAGATGGGCCCCTCTGTATCTCTTTGACTTGCCCAGTGTCTTGCAGCTTCATGCAAGAATTTTTTGTACACAATTTGTTTTCCATTGAGCTCCAAATGTACCCTAAAAGAATTGAATATGACATTGTTCAACGAATATGGTGCTGTCTTCTTTGGCTACTTCACTTTCTCATTATCGTGCAGTGTGTGTTTCTGTCAAGAAGATCCAGTGATAATTTATTCTGTCTTTATTCACCTGCCCAATAAGGATAACCAATCCTAAAAAAATTTCATTTCTCCAATGGTAATATCATGCCACATCAATCTTTTAGGATATTCTCTGTATTTATTAGCATTTAGCTCATGATAACCATTTGATTCCTTCACAATCATATAAAAGAGGTCCTCTGTAATAATCAAACTAAATACATCACTTACATCTTTTGGATCATGTGAAGAAATTTTTACGCTTAGTGTGCCAGCAAATATTTCCAAAGCAGGAATATAGCCATTGTCTGACCAAAATACAGCATCGCCAATCGCCTTGTTAGTCAAATCATTATTGTCATCAACTTCAGAATCCCTGGAAAGTTAGAGCACGAACAATTTTTTTGGTAATTATTAAATCTTCATCACTGTCACTTGGGATCTCGTTATCATTTTTGCCAGAAGTTCCATCATTTCCTTCGTAACTGGGATATCAGAGAAATTATCGGCAAAAACTTTGTTTCAAGTATCATTTGCTCATTCGGCTGATGCTCTCTGCAGCCATGATTGGCTAAAAGACAAATAAAATATCTCTCAAAACACCTTTCACTTTCACAAGAGCAACGTGAAAAACTTCTAGACTGACAAGGATAAAAGAAATAGCTCTAAATAGTTTGAAATTAATCCATGGGGGTTGATAAGCCAAAGACTACATGAACATGTATTACACGTAAGCAACCACTTGATACTGGTGATGAACACCCATACAAATATGTGAGTGGACCACAAAGTGTTACAAAAGGAGGGTCCTTTTTTATATTTAAAGATTGAAGGGTGAGAGCAAAGTTGTACAAATACAGCACAATCTGTTTATTGTTTCCGAAGCCACTGAATTTTTTGTTTTGATTCTGTTGTAGTTTGCGTGTCTGTAAATGCAGATTACAATCTGCAAAAATTGTTGCTCTCTTCAGTTGTGAAGTGCATGCTTAGATTTGAACTTGGTTTGCATAAGGATCATCAATTGCCCAAATCCATTGGGAGTTGTGCCTATTTTATGAAGCTATAGTAATGAATGGAGGGAAGGTTAGATAATGACGTCATGACTTCAGAAATGGTTGCACAAACATGCATTGTGAAGAGCAAAGTGGCAGGGCCAGTATCTGAACCGATAAAATCGTTAAACAAGTGGACCAAGGCGTGTGATCTGATGATTAGTGCTCTGGCTGATAAATTTCCTTTTGTTGGATGCTCTACTATTTACATGAGTGTTAAGGAAAAGCTAAGTATGAAAAATTATGTGCAAATTGGTTACTGGACATAGTTACTGACAAATGCTTTTTTTTTTGAGGAGGCGACCAACAGCTAAGGTCATTTGTGCCATTAGGAATGGATGGTATAGGAGGAAGGGTGGAGAGAAACCCGGCGTTAGTATTAGCCTACTCTTGTCGAAAGGCACCAAGGGGTCTGCAGTTTAATGTCCCATCCGATGGATGTCATACTCACTCAAAGTGCTCACCACAAAGCACCTCAAGTAGGAGTCGGGATACCACTGGAAAATATTTGTTGTCTCCAGGATTTGAACCCGGGTGGGGGGAAGCCTCCACACCATCCTGATACCCCTGACCAATGTAAAGAGCAAAGAATGTTGAGTGGATCATAGTTGGACCTTCATCGGCAAGCCTGAGATGAATTTTATATTGATAGACCACTTTATTCCTGAATGCTGGCAGTGAAAAAGTTTAGAAAAGTTGTCACTATGAGGTTAACATGCATTAAGATGCTTATAAAAGCTGAGTGAGATTGACTATGGCAAACAGGATTTTTAATTGGTGCCGTTATTTGGCAGTCCACCATTTAAGCTAGGTTTTAGATGGACAGACTGAACACGTAATTACTTTTCACAGTCTTATCTAACAAGGCACAGCTTGAAATCTCTCACTTCATACGTACCCATAAGGGGTTAGGTGTTAGAAGAGACTCCATAGTCTCAATATCTCTCTCTCCCCAAAATAAATATGTCTACATATCTACCCATCTTCAATTCTGTGTACATTCTACTTCCATTCATTTTGTCCAACATCCCTATCCTATTCCTGCCCCTACATTACCTACCTGACCTTTTTCCCTCTATCACAGTCCTCAACACTCCATCGCCAATCAGGAAGCTCTTCATCCACCTAAACTGCCTCCTTAGGATTTCTCAGATTAATCCTCCGTCCTCATTATGCAAAGCACTTTCCTTTTGATCCATTTTACCTTTTCCATCCATCTTCACACCCATATTGCGAAAGGCTTCATTCTATAAATATAATCGAGCTTCAGTGACTTAAGTCTCTGCACAGTACAAAACAATTAACCATATAAAGGTTTTCAGTCATAACAAAGTCTTTTCTTACCATTCTTGCTGAATATCCATGTCATCAATCTTTTTCCCCTTGTGAATGCTTCTTTGATTATGCAATGTTTCATCTATGTCCTTATTACTTGGACTAACTTGATCCAAAACACTTCTAAGTTGAATGAAATGTTCCTCCTGCTCGTTGTTTTTTCCCTCCAATTTCCCAAGAAATACAGATATTGCATACAGATTACATTGGTGTTCTAACCAAATCTTAAAACTATTGTTTTAGGTAATTATTTTCCTATGAGTTGCCCTGCCATAGAGGAAAATGCTAAAATATATTTGCACATAAATTCAGCAGTGTCCATTGGATAACATTGGGAAATAAAGGCTATCAAAATGTTATTTCAATACCCAGGGGACCTAAAATATTGGGCACCTTGAATCATAAAAATGGGAATGCATAACTCACATGACCATTACCCTAATTACAGAGGTAAATAATGATCGTACATCACCTAGAAATAACCATGATTGCTTCTTAACTTGACAGCGTGACTGATTTTGTCATTTCAGTTGCTATATCCAAAATTTGTTTAGTAAGACTTTTTGAATGGATTATTTGTTTTATAGTATCATCTATTTCAGGTCAGGTCATCTACAAAACAAATTTATGTTTGTTTATACATATATATGTTCTGTTCCTAATTCCTCTTGAGAAAGTTCGAGAACCAGTGAGTCCATCTTTTATATGTTTTAGTTTCTGTGTTTGTGTCGACTAGTTAGTGAATTTACATTATTGTGCACGTTCGTGGGTTTTTCAAGAAAGTGACTTTATATATATATATAACCATAAACACAGTAATCAACCCGAAGGTCGGTTTAGTAGGTGATGGTAGAGCTCACCCATGTACCAAGCCCTATACGGCGTGTGAATATTCACACATCAGGGTAGGGGGGCCAGTTCCTTTCCCTGTGCTGGTTATGGTTTCCCAGGAAGATCTGGTACCCGAAAATTCAACTAGCTTGGGTGGAGCTGCAGGTGCCCAAAGTGCCTTGCCCGGGAATCGAACCCGGGACCCTCCGGTCAGTAGTCCAACGCTCTACCCGCTAGACCACCGCGACCCACGTATATATATATATATATATATATTCAGAAAGGAAAACCATCAAGAAAGTGTTACGCATTTTGGAGGAGGAGAAAGGATTGTTGGGAGAAATCCAAAGACAGTAGGAAAGATAGAGGAAAAGTGTTGACATTGAGGATTGTGATACATGGGAGAATGTTAGGCAAACAAGGAAGGGAAAGGAATAGGATAGTTACATTGGACAAATTGAAGGGAGGAAGGATGTATGCAGAATTAAAGAGGGACTTAATGGATGGATGTCAGGTTGTATTTTTTAGGAGGGGCAAGTAATTGTTTAGTGAACAAGAATTTTTTCCATGCATATATTCTCTTGAAGTGGTTATTTTTCCTCTTCATTTACTTTATCTATGACACGTACATTTTTTCTTAAGTTAAGGTTAAAGTCTCACTCATGTCTTGTACGTTACAGTTTTGAACTCCATCCATTAACGCTAAATACTGAATGTTATTTTTACCCCCCGACAGTCAGTACTGCATATTTTTACTCCATTATATTTGCTCATAATATTTATTATTCAACTTAATGTTGTTGGGAATGTAATCATTAAGCTCATTGCTATTATGCAACTTGAATATCATGTTTCTTGCTTTCACAATGTGAAAAGAGGTTTGAGTGTGATATCAAATTATCGCATATAAAGTTGTCTCTCATCATCTCATATACCATCATATACAGTACCAAAATGCATACTTATTTCTCCATACAGGCAGGTAATGAAAATGGAACTCAGATCACTTATCTTAATATGTCATTCAAGTTTTATTTCCATCAATTATAACATTTTCAACTACATGTTGAACCAACGAACACCTCTACATGCTAATGAAATATGCAGTCAAATAAATAGGATTCCATGTCTTTAACATTTAGAGGTTAACATTTTTTTTCCTCTGTCTCAATACAAAATATCTTCAAGTTGATAACCGTATTCCAACAGTCCATAATGATGAGAGATATGTCATTTGTACAACAAAAATCAACCAATTTAAATACATCTTCAGCTCAATACAGTTAATATAAAAGTTCTGAATGTAACATAAATTATGTATGTCAAGCATATACATATATATATATATCTATAATTCACTCGTAAACAGTCTGATGGGTTGAAACCATTGCAACAAGAAGTAGGATAGTCACACACATCACAATTACACCTCTTTGCCTTGGGTAAGCAGCCCTAAAGAGGATCACTCTGGATTCTCTCCGTCATTTCACACCAATTATGGAGATGTACCAGCATCTCAGCATAGCTTGTATGCATAGCATAATTTTATATTAATATATTACATTTATAGGATCAGAACACCATTTCTTTGATTCGGATTCCCTTTCACATCCTAATGAAGAATGGCACTCAAAGAGAGACTGATATTTGTCTAAAATAAACATAGATCCATATGCATATTAGATTCTGGAAAATGAAATTTCCCTAATGAAGGAAAGTGCTGGAAATTGATTTTAGTAAAGCCATTCAAAGGCTGTAAGTCCAAATAAAAAAAAAAGAAATACTGGCATTAACTATATCAAGCTTAAATTAGAAAATAATTGGTGACAGATAGGTGTGAAAGTGCATTTACTTTTGAGTCTAGTATCAGTTGTACCATTTGGTGAGCTGTTTCATTTGCACAACAGTGAGAATTTACAACATACTCAAAGGAAAATTTAAATATGTAAATCGGATGATTTAACTGTGCCCTTGGGAAGATTACTTTCAGGTCTCCGATAATTCCACTTAAAAGTGGCATTAATCTCATGCCTAAAAAATATTTACCCGTTTCTGTTTAACAAGTTGGCAATCAGTTCACTATTAAGTTATGGCGATGATTAAAATGCAAGAGAACCTATGTACAGAAGTTTTTTTATAGCCAAAACTAAATGATTTCGGGATAAGTGATTGATCTCTTGTCGCCAACGAAGCACAATTTCCATTTTTATTAGTTTTGTGGAAGTAATAGAGAGATTTAACTCTGGCAATCTAACATTTAGATTTTTAGCAAAAATATGGATATTTATACAGTGTATATTTATATACAATGCATCAGAAATACAGTCGAAAGTTTTCCCCGGTCCAAAAATATTCGAACCAGATCATAAAAATTGTCAATTGATAATGTCTTCGAAACACACAAGAGTTGTACATTATTTCAATACTTAATCACGAGCAGGACCACGACAAGAAACGTCTAGTTGAATCTGCCCATCGCAATGTCAATGTGAATTGTGGTTTTTTTTCTTTTAATAGGACCGTTTGATTCACGATTTTAGACCATTTACCAAGTGGGACAGATGTGGTTTGGCTCACACCATATTAGTTAGCATCTTGCCTGCAAAATGAATCACTGATTGTGCTTGGATCTACTTCAACTGACATAGCATGAAACATAAAAAAAAGCCTCATTCTACAAAAAAATTCACAGAGATTAAAGCACACCTAAAAACAAAGTACAAAAAAATTAACCAGCTCTAGTATAGAGTCAAAAATTATCAAACAAATTATCCCACACAATAAGTCTGGCCACCATCTCCATTATTTAATTACACTTGGAATAACCTCTACAAAGGATTAGCCAGGGTTGAAGCCTCAAGTGATATTCTACTGAAAGTACTTCTGCAAAGCCAAAACATTTCCCAATCAATACAAAAACCAATGCTCTTAAGGTGTTCCAAACACACCACATTACCTCTCACAGTAATTCACCATAGTTAAGTCACACTGTAAAACTGAAAATGCTGCCTCGGTACTTAATCACAGGTTTTCAGTATAATTACACAAATTACATATTATCTGGTAAGATGTCCGGGATTAAATATTTACACAACTCTTCTTCACTGCTGATGAAAATCACCTTGCTCGAAGTGTTGTCATCCAGCCTGCAATGGTACAAGCAGTTCAATGATGAAACATAAGTCAGAACCTTATAAAAATTAAACCTCTTACAAAAAAACTTTTTTGTGTTGCATCCCATTTAATGATAGGCATGTTTGACTTTTCCACAGTTTTAAGATTGCAACATTGGAGAGGAATACATGCATGCATTTTACCCCCAAGAAAGTGAAATACCACACAGGTTAAACAGACTATAATGCTTCACTGGGTTACAGAAATGAACTAGCTAGACATTTTAATTGCTGGAGAAACAATTCAGAATACTAAAACATTAAAATATTTTAGAATCAGCATTATTATCTCAATACTGTTTCTCATTTCTTGCTATTACTATTAGGTAATCTATCAGTTAAGGTAGGTTTTTGGATGGACACAACTATCAAATAAACATTTTGTAACTCCAAACAAAACCTAATCCAGCAACCTAATCTACATCAGGTCCCTCTCAGTGTATTTCTTGTTATACTCACCCTATAATAGTATTGATTGATTTCAGAATGTTTAAGTCATTGAAATTGAAAATATGAATATTTTTAATCGATATTCCAGCTAATATTATCCATTGCGATGAAATACGATGCTTTGACTATGCAATTATAAGTGCTCATTTTAAAGGGCGGTGAAAGTATGTGTTTGAAAAAAGGGAATTTGAAATGGTGCTCAAATGATATCACTTGTTCTCTTTAATAATAATTTTTGGTGGTTAATATTTCACCAGAAAAGCTTGTCTTGCCATTTCCAATGCTTTCATCATTGAGAGGTTATAAAAGAGCCTTAATTTATGCTGGTGGGCTTGAAAGACAAAACAATGTGTATGTCATATCAAGAAATTCATGCATGCTAACAATGTTTCATAATATGTAGTTAAGAAAGAGTTAAACAAAATGATGAACTATACAGATTATTATCAAATCAGATAGAATATATTAATATTAATAGCACATTAAACTATTAGAATCAAAGTTCAAAATTCAAGCGATGTAAGCTCTAAAAAATTGATTTGCTTTATGATAATTTTTAACCAATAATTTTAGCAAATGTGTATTTCTCAGAATATTATACATAAAAATCTTCGTTAAATTAAGGAAGGAGGAAGAGATAACTTCCTTCTAAATTTTAGCTTGTATAAACTGACGAATTTCTTCATACATTGGTCTGTGAATAAAATGTTTTATTTTTAAATTCCTAGAGTTCAAAATTGTGTAAAGATAATAAAAATTACATATTCGTTATGAGCTTTAAAGAAAGCAGATGATTTAGCACAACGAGAAAGATGTTGGCTCATGAAACAAAAATATTCTCAACAGAGGATTCATAAATCTTGGAAATGAGTAGGTACTTCCAAATTTGATGATTAATGAGTACCATGTCACTACATTTTTGATGACCCCTGTTACTTTTTTGTATACCCTAAAATGATTGCCAACATTTAAGTCAAAATGAAACAATCTGAAGTTTTTAGTTTACCAAAATTCTTCTAATTTTCTTAATCCATGTTCTTCGTCACCTCTTTGCATAATTCCTTTTTCTAACAACTTGCATTTACACTTTTAACCTGCTATCTACCTCAATCGTGAATTAAATTGGTAAAAAGCTATCACTGAGAGTGGTGCTTGGATTTCAAAGTGAACAGTAAATAATTTTAAGATGAAGACAACATGCTTTCCGACAATTTTTCTTTTTTATTTTGAGCTATTTTCCTAAAGTCTGACATTCATGGAGGTTTTTCAAATTATACACTATATTCTATATCTGTTTCAGGTTTCCTTAATATTTCATCAGTTGCAATCAGGCATCAACAAGCCTTGAGAGTTTCAATTTGATTCTTTGAGATTTGAAAATTAGCTTCAATACAAATCAAAGACTTTAAGAGGCAAGTTCCACAAATGAATAATGAACTTTGGAATAAAACTGAGGTGGAAAGTTAAGCATGCATCGCAACAATAGTCAACCATTTCATCAGAGATTCTAAAATAATCTAATTACCAACTTATATGCAAATAAAAACGCCTGAGAGTCAAGATAAACGTACTTTACAAGTCTCTCAAATGACCATTCAAATTAAATCAGGCAAATGCCTCTAATTTCATAAATATTCTGAAAAATGCTTACCATCCTTTAATAACGGTCCAGCATCCAGAAAACAATGTGGGTGCATTCGTGATCAAGCAAACACCAAGTCGCTCTGGATAATGACGACTCAAAAGCCAAATGAGATTTTTTATCATCTGATAGTCCATACAACTGAGGCCAAAATCCCTTAGGTCAAATACTATACACAAGTTGTCAACAACCTCTTCGAAACATTTTTTAGAAGCTTCCTCCTAAAACATAAGAAAATGGTCTCGTGAACTGAATACATTGTCTCGACTTAAATTTATTACACGCTGATCATAGCAATGAAGAATCAAATTACCAGACAATACACGATGAATTTGGTGATTTCATCTATGTCTCTATCGTTAACGTCATGATTTTTTGCTGGTATATAAATAACAGGTCGACCGACCATATCACGATGTCGAAGAACCCTCGCTTTGTTACTTTCTAAATGCTGCTTAACGATAGGATTCTCCACGGTCAAAGATGCGACGTCGTATTCCTTCTTCCATTTGTTTGTTTTCAGGATGGCCTGGAATCAGAGTGGGATATGTTAGTCTACTTTGGAAAATTTCACCACTGTACACTTTCATAACAACCGCCAAAATTTACCTGAAATGCAGCATCAACCGTCTTGAATGCTCTTAGATATCTTTTCAATGAAAATTCATTGTGGTACTGCAGCGGATCTGCCTCGGATATTAGTTTCATTCGACTTTTAAGCTCCTTTAAATCCTCTTCCGACACATGTTTCACCACATTTGCAGACATAGCTGGACCGAAAACTGACCCTGAGGGAAAAAAGTGCTTTTCACTGCAGCATCAGTTGTTAGAACCGGAACAGCTGTTTACCAATAAAAACCTAAGATCAGGAAAACAGAGTGAGAAAATTACCATAACGAGTAACTGTGACACTACTTTGCCTTCTGACCTAATGTTAACTAGGTAAAATAATTGAACTGGGTCAAATTCAGCCTCTTTAACTTACGCCCTTAAAACCTTAATTGCACTTCAACCTTACAGGTTTCATGCGAGATGGTAATTGATCACTCGGTCACAAAATATAAAGTCCCAAAAAATATTCACAAAACTTTAGGAACCAGAAGCAAATGTGTACGCGAAAAAATATCAAACTTTGTACAAACCTTATCGGGATAAACGCCAAACCTATCTCGAATACAGGTACATGATTTCTGACGTCATTTGTCAACCGCGAGATGCAGTGAGCATCCGCGCGTGATCCGCGCTTTCTCGCCTTCGTATCTGCTCAAGGCGAAATGGCGCGCATAGTATGAAACAATTTATAAAAGGTGTTGCGTTCTTTCATTTTCTGCGCTCTTTTCTAAAGAAATATTCCATTCGAAGACGATTGCCAAGAATAAATGAATTATGGGCAGACATTTGTCGTATTCCCTTGAATGCTAACTGAATATTGTTGATAGAATACGGAACATATATACTTCGTTTTAATACAGTCTAATTAAAATGGTCGGATAGATACGGTATCGTTAGTAATATAATACATTTAGCGATTATCACATATTGCATAAGATTTCACCCTGTTTAATGACCAACCGGATTTACTTTCTTTCCTGAGTGAACAGATTGAATTGTTTTACTAGTTGACCGTCAATTTTCCTCCATATTCATACAACGTCAACATGTATGCGAAACGTACTTGTTTACCTTGCTAGGCGTTGGAGACGCGAAATTTGATCCCGTTAATTTCATAAGCTCCACACAACATATAGATTTTTTAGAATACTAATTAAGGCACATATTACGTGCAAAATATTGTGGATGAAACTATGAGAATTGTTTAGTACATTTAGTAACAATTATGGGTCGCGCTAGTCCAGGGGTAGAGCTATGGACTACTGAACGGGGGGCCCGGATTCGATTCTCTCTCTCTGGAGCTCCATATGTGATTTTTCGGGTACCAGATCTTCCTGGGAAACCATAATCGGCACAGGGAAAGGAACTGGCCCCCCAACCCTGATGCTACCAAATCGACCTTTGGTTTGGTAACAATTATGGTTTTTAAGCGAGACGTTGATATGAGGTGAAATCACGGGCCAGTTCATTGTGCAATTTTTTTTATTGCCAATTATCAGCCATTGTGCTGATGATTGGCGAAAAAGTGCTGAAAGCGGGCCAGTAGACTTTTTTTTAAAAGTTTACAATAAAAATATAATTCTCTTATGTACACAGAAAAATGATTAATTGTGACATTCATATCGATACAATTTAAGTTTTTCTCAATAACACGATGAAAGATCAAATTTATTGAGCGAATTTTGATCCAAGTTTCAATGCAAGAAGTTACATTCTTAATGCACTGTTAACATGGCATAATTTCAAACATAAGCCATTGTAAATTATTGATAATAATCTAATTGTTACGAGATTTGCATATAAATGATAATTTTACCAATACAAACTAGCCCTTATCTATGGCTATTAATTAAACTAATACGGAATTTCTGATTGAATATAGTCCTAATGGCATCTGAAGCAGTAGTTATTTTGCGAGGTACTCATTTTTCTCATTAAGAATCTAGAAGGTTAAGGCGACTGGAGCGAGCGACACGCCACCATTTTCATCCAATGGAGGAATTTGACCATATTCCTCATTTTAGCCACAGGTTTCAACCATTATGGACGTCAGTAGGAAGTTATCAACTTGATACCGCATAATGATTGACATCAAAGAAATGATTCTGAACGTCAATATGATTTGATATTCATTGATGGCCATTACGCCAAAGCCTTAAATTTCGTGTATATTGAAATATATGCTTACATTTCACGAGTAATAACAAAAAATAACTCACTGATTTTGGTAAGGCGCCTCTTCAAACTCATCCCTGTCTACACACGTCCGGTATTTTTCGCAGTCCCTTAAGTCAGCACTGTCTCATTCGTCGGGACATCCTCCATAGCTCTCTCTTTCTCCATGAAAATGAAATCCACGTCACGAAACTCTTGTCAATTCGGATTTGGACTGCACGCACATATATCCAGATATCGAGCTTTCCTGGGCTGAGTATTCCCCGGGGGCGTTAGTTTTTTTTAAGTTCATTTCGAGTTGGGCAGAGGGGGAATGAGATGTCATGCACGGACAAGAGATCGAAAACAAGAGTGGGTATCGAATAGAGTTGGGTCGAGAGGTTAGGCTTGGATTTGTGAATTTCGAGATGTGAGCTTGGAGAAGATTAGAAAAGGTAAAGAGTGGACTGAAACGAAAACGGCCGAAGAAGTCCTAAGCAAGGTAAGGAAAAAGAGAGATGGTTGATAACAGAAATTAAAAGAAGGGAGGGCAAGTGAATAGAGACCATATTTAGTTTCACTTTAATGTTGAAGACGGATGTAATTTTGATGGAAGAGGGGAGAATGTTGGGTTAGAGAGGCAGGGGATTGAAGTGCGTCCATTTTGAATGGAAAGAAAGGAAGTTGAAATTATGTCGTGATAAATACGAATGTTGTGAAATATCATTTAGAGTATCATATGATTTAATGGTATGTAATTAGTGACGTATTAGTAGGGGTTATTAAGTGTGGCATTATTTGATTCCAACTCCGTGAAAAACCTCCGCACACAATTAATTCAGGGCCCCATTGACCTTCCTCTAAACTTACCACCTTCCACCAGCAGCACTTAGTACTCCTTCACTTACGTAGATTATCTCACATCTCAACACGTAGGCATACTACCGAAGTCCTACTTCCCTTGACTTTCTCAGCAATGGGAGGTAGTTTTAAGGATTCCCCTTACAAACTCATTTTACTTAACCGTGTCATTTTAATTGATTTTTCTGCCTATTTATCCGGTCTACTCATGTTCTGTTACTCCGATATATCCAGTTTTCAATCAACCTCCAAAGCCATGTCTTAAACTGAGTTACTATACCTGAGTCCTTTTCCTTACTCTCTCCAGCATCCCTTTAGTCCCTCTCCTTAACAAACAATACCTTCTCTCGAAGGGTCCATTCCAATTCATCTTTTTATTCTGATCATCTCTCGATAATGAGATCGGTGCTTTTGAATATCCAAAAATGGATGAGATAAATGTAACTTTCAATGGCCGCAACAATTTAGAATGCCAAGCGTGCTTCAACAATATGTTTATCTAAATTGTGATCAGTGTCCGCAACCGTTCCCGGAAAACTCTGCTAGTTGAACACGCTGTTCCTAAACCTGTACCTAACCATAATATAATCTAACTGATACCTTCCTGAGTCACCTGTAATTTATCATGTATACCTACACCTTCGTGGTTTCTAATCCATGTGTTGGTGATGACTAACCCCTGTCTCCTGCAGAACTCAATTGCTTTCTCCCCGCGTTCATTCCTCGTGCCTAACCCATAGTCCCCCACCTCATCACCATCTCTTCCTTCGCCTACCGTCGCATTCCAATCCCCCATCACTATCAAATGTTTCCCTGAAGGAACACACTCGATTATATCCTCTAACTCATCGTATATCCTATCGACTTCTTCCTCCTTGTGGTTGCTCGGTGGCATGTATACCTGAACAATGACCAAGTTCGTCGGTTCTGCTTGAATATCTACGAGTAATAATCCATCCGTTGCTTGCTCTATGTTGACTACGCTTATTCCTACTTTTTTATTCAATATTTTGGCCTAACTATTGTTGGCTCTCGTCCCCGCCGCTGTATATTATTCTATAACTATCACTCCAGTAATCCTCGCTATCCTCTCCTCTCACCTCGCATAGACCTAAAACATCTATATTTTCTCTTTTCAATCTCTCGCTTAATATTCTCTAATTTTCGGGATTCGGGGCAAGGGTTTCGTCGGATGACGACCGCGGAAGCCTTGCCTCTTCCGCTGCCGGCCATGACACACGGCCGCTTGGGCCGAGCCCCGTAGTTGCCAGGACTCATATTTTCTATAGTGCCCATCATTACATTTTTGGGAATGATAATTGAGGTGGTTTCCCGTTGCCTTCCTCAATAGTGTTTTTTACGTGACACCATCGCTTAATGGCCGCCCCACTGGGGTCAGACGCCTTTGCAGCCGCCTCACTGAGGAACAGACGCTGGGTGGACTACCTTTCGTCTGGCTCTTAACCCTCGACCTATCTGGCAAGGGTGACCCTACCAGGAGTAATTATCATAACTCCCTCCAGCACAGCTATAGGGATCATCGGATCGCACAAGCCCTTCCTCCACGACAAGGTTGTAGTACATGGGAGGGATATGTATATATATATATATTTCATTTGGGCACGCTTGTTTTTCAAATGTTACAGCGATTTGAGGTTCATTTATCTCAATCAATCTTTTCCATCAATACTCTTTCTTTTCTCGGGAATCTTCCTGGAATTGGCCGGCTGGTCCATTTCGCCGTCGATCAATTTGAGGTTCAGTGAAGATGGCTTGAGAAGAAGTTACGTTTATCGATGGACGACACCTAATTTAGCCGGGAATGTTTGAAGTAAAGGCCTCTGGGTGGCAAATTACGATTGTTTGTCGTACCTGGGCTCCAACTTGAGTGGGCAGACAGCAGAGACCATGATTGTCTGAACCAGAGAGAATGGTGCGGTAACATCGGTGTCTAAATCCTTATCCATGGAGGAGTAGAAATACTTAGTAATATTTTGTTTTTAAGGTGATGGCTTACGTTAATTGCAACTCTTCAGTGTACGGGGAAGTAAATATAATCACTTTGCGCGGTTTTGGAAGGGATATTAAGATCTAATTAATATCTGAATGCATGCTGGTCGTAACGGAAGAATGCGTGCATCCCCGTGCAACGGTTTCCCTACCCCAGGCGACGTGTGAGCAGGATCGGGGAGATCGTCACAGATGCTACCACCAGCTACATCGCCAAGATGATTCTGTATGAAGACTAGCCTCACGAAAGATACCACCGATATTCGACATGAGTTCCGAGTCCTTTCTCAAATTACGTAATATCAGCGATTCGGTCGAAGATTTTCCCCTCCCATATTTTACGACCAAGTTTTGATTGATTTGAAGCGTTTCTATTCCAGAACACACCAGGACTGGAGAAGTATCACTCCTCTTCGTCCTCAGAATTATTTTTTAGTTTACAGCGCTATCAATCCATTGAGGGGAGTTTGCTGGTTTATCTTACCACATTCCATAATCCTCGAGAAAATTTTCCTAAGACAAAATTAGATGTGTCGACCGCCATTATATATATTCATACAAAACATACATTTATATATTTTTACATATATATATATACGTTGGGGCCGCTTTTGCTTTATTTCTTCGCTCAAACGTTACAATAAGTTCGCATGATACTCGCCGATGATAGTTTTTCCTTTTTTGAGATAGTCAATGAATATTCTTCAATCATCTCAACGATCATCCAGTATCACTTTGTGGATTTTCTTCACCGTTTCTGGAGTCGTCACCTCATTTGGTCGATCAATGCGATGCTCGTCTTGACAGCTCATCGTTTAAACTCTACTATAATATTTTAATAATGTAAACGAAGGAGCAGACTCACCCAGAGTAGAATCCCGTTCAGCTTTTATATTGGTTGGGCTGGGGCTTTTCAAATAAAAGTATTGTATCACATAGCAATGATCAATTTTCTCCATTGTCATAAATTAACTGAAAACGTTCACTATTGATGGCTGCCAAACAAATACTAAACAACGTGGCGTCTGCAAACTTGAAACATATGCTTTATAGAATGCGTACTTTCTAATACAGTGATAGTTTTCAAACAACTATCGACATCTCTAGGTCAGGCAGGCTTTTCCTTTTCCATTTCAGTTGTAATAATTCATTGTACCGTAGTCGCTGTTGAACGGCATTTTACCATCTGCCGTCGAAATATACCTACTCACATAACAGCATAATATAACAGCTAATTTTCTTTGGTGTCACGACACAATTCGGTTAACAGTTCAGCGAAGTTTTTTACGGATATGTTTTTTTAACGGAGTTGATCGGTTGCTACTTAATGACTCTCGCCAATTTTTTGCATTTTCGTGATACGAGTATATCGTTTCGATAGAAATGAATGATTTTTTGGGAAGAGGAAGGTCGTTCTTATAACGAGCAAGAAGATACAGGAAGCCATAATTCTGACCATCGGCGACTGCGAGATAGAATCACAGATATCGCTAAAATATCTGGGAGTCCAGATAGACTCAAGGCTAAGGTTTGATAAACATCTGCAAACAATTAGAGATAGAACTAGCGGCAGCGCTGTCCCCATATGGACACGTATATTCCCCTCTTTCACTGTCTTTCACCAGAGTGAAACCCGGGTGCCACCCGGGTGCAAACCGGTCTTCCACCCGGGTGCCCTGAGTAAGGCAAACACTGTATTTAATCGATTGTACACTTTCTATTTCGCTATTTGTTACAGAAGGCGTTAGAGAGTAAACTACGCACTTTTTAAGTTTAATTACAATTGCCAAATGTCGCACCAACGTTCCATAGTTTTAAAGAAATTTGCTAAAGCTACTTAATCCTTAGGACTACGGACATCTCTGTCAGTAAATGAGCGTATCTTATTATTAACCACGGGGTTAATGACGTTAGGGAGGAAGGTAAATGACGTTTTGGAAGGAACACAAGAAGTCCGATTACACTTCCCTGGGGAACACCTAAAGTGACTTCTATTGCATTAAAGCTAACATTATCTATGACTACCCTTTGAACGCGACTATCCAAAAAGTCTTTAAATCCAGCCATAGATATTTTATCCATGTCATAGGCTTCTAGCTTGTGAGTAGTTTATCTCGAGAAACTTTTTAGGAGGTTTTTTTCATTCAATCTCGAAAACCCACGTCCACTGGAACATATCTCCCGAACCAAGGACATCATGAACAAAAAGCGCAAGCTGTCTCTCGCAGGATTTGCCCTTTCGGTAATCGTGCTGATTTTTCATTATTAACTCCTGGTTATCGAGGTACCCCACAATCGAGCTTACAATCATATGTTCCATGAGCTTGCATGATAAGGATAGAGCCGCTTGTTTGCTGCACCGATAAGGGCAGAGGCTTTGAGTACTACAGGTTAGATGCGCGTAGCTTTACTGGTGTATATCGGAGGGGTGCTTCGTGGGTAGCTCGGGAGTTTCGCAGTGTCACGCGTCGTCGTGTGTGCGATAGCCAATATGCCACCGATTGACTGGTGGCGGATGAGAGAAGCAGAGTATATCAACGAACCCTGGAGGATACATGAAATGAGCAGACAACGGTGGAGAACGAAGGAACACGCGAGACAGTGGTGAGATGGCAGAATCGATGAGTTACATCGTCCATGAAGAAGATGGACCCATCCACTGGCACCCGAAGTCTATTGGTGGAACGCGAGAGCACATGGAGAAGTAGGTTACTACCTCAACCAGCTGTTATCTGGCTATGGATGATACAGGGTGTACCAACTGAGATTCCGAATGGACGATTAAGCGGTACCCTCACTAAGTCAGCCAGAGGTGACCGAAACCTCGGAACACATCTTATTCGAGTGCCCATGATTTGTAGAAGAAAAAAACGGACTCGACCAAACTTTCAGGCAAAACTCGATGTCGGAGAATCTTGTACAGTTAATGCTGGTCTCAGGAGGCAACTGGAGGGCAATTTCCGCGTGCGTTCTAAAGAAGCTCCGAGTGACAGATATAAAAAAAGGTCTCCCACGACGTAAACGGGAAGAGGAGGCAATCATATAGTATAGCCAGAGCTAGCCTTGAAGAACTGTCAGAAACGAAGAAGTTAAGGCATTTGGCCGTATCCCGCGAAATTATGCTTGATAGCGGTTTCGTGGGAGGTAGTAGTAAGAACGGAGGAGGGGTTTTATTTGGTATGCCGCGACGATTAGTCTCGCGATTCTCTTTGGTGCATTAAACGTATTACCTCACCATAAAATACACAAACACACATTTGTGTCTGTTGTATGCGATTTGCCAAAGCGAAAAGCAGGAAGGTTTTTTTTTCGTCAGAGGAAATCGCACTAGTGATAATTTTTTGGTGCATAATTAATATGAACAAATGCTGGAGTCAATACGTTTGATTTTATCACAGGATTATTTTCCCAAGGATTATGGAGTATAGTAAGAAAAACCAGCAAACTCCCGGAATGGATTGATAGGGCTGTAAAGCAAAAAAAAATAGCGGTACTCATGTCGGATTGCATTTTTTAATATGTTGTCATCTATGATATTTCTTGCTGAACCCTTCTATGGTACATCTCCCTGAATCCATCGTACCCAAGTAAATTAATTAAAAGTAATTCTAAAAGTAGCAAAATCCAAGTATCATCCAAGTAAGTTACCTGTCACCTTTCTATTGTCTTGATCATAAACTTCTTTCTCACATGTATATGATTCTCCCCCTGTTTGTACTAATCTAAGCTCAATCAGTGCTTGTACTTTCTTATCTTCAATACTGAAATTCTTTCACCTTTCATAATTCCTTTTTAGATCATTCATCTTCTCATAATGGCACTATGCTCATATCTTTATATCATCATATTTCTCTTGCTACCATCCCTCTTTTATTGTATTCAGGATTAAGTTAGCATTAGGTATATATGGTATTAGATTTCTATTTTTTTAGGTAATCTACCGGTTAAGGTAGGTTTTCGGATGGACACAACTATCAAATAAATATTTTGTGATTCCTAACAAAACCCAATCCAGCAACCTAATCTACATCTGGTCTCTCTTCATCTCTGTGTACTTCTTTCCTCCCTACATCCCGTCCAACATCCCTATCCTGTTCCTGCCCTTTACTTGTTTGCCTAACATTCTCCCCTCTATTACCTTCTTCAACATCCCACTGCCGCTCAATACACCCTTCATCCATTTCTCCTGTCTTCATAGGATTTCTCCCAAAAAATCCTTCTCTTCTCCCACCATACCTAGTACTTCCTCATTTGTTTTCCTTTCGGTCCATTCCACCTTCTCCATTCTTCTCCCCGCCCACATTTCAAAAGCCTCCAATCTACATCTGTCCTCCTGCTTCAGTCACCACGTTTCCGCGCCGTACATAGCTACGCTCCATATCAGAGTTTTTACGAGTCTTGTCTTAACATACCTACTCAACGTCCCCCTCATCAACTCCCTCCTCCTTGAGAAAGCCTCCATGCCTAGCGCAATTCTTCTCCTTAAGTCCCTACTACTTAGACCGTGATGGTCAAAAACACATTTCAAAAGCCTCAAATCTATGTCTATCCTCCTGCTTCAGCGATCACGTTTCCGCACCGTACATAGCTACGCTCCATATCAAAGTATTTCTGTTTTATATTACTACCAAATAATAGGGAGAAAATAATTGTGCCATATACTACCCTGAACAAAAAGTTCCCGGAATAACCACCGTGTGGCGCTCCCATCGTTCCGATTTGAGTTCTGTTTTTTTTGTTAAATTGGTACATCTGTTGTTGATATTCCCTTTAAATCTTAGTGTCATAACTTGACATTTGCAAAAGTTACGTAGCCAAGAGTACATCTATCTCTGTGTGTGTGTTGGCGATTTTTTACAATTGCAGAAATGGATTTAAATTTGCAACAACGAACTTGCATTAAATTTTGCGTAAAAAACGGATTTAGTGGCGCACGGACGTTGGAAATGTTGGAAAAGTGTTTCGGCAACGATTCTCTAAAAAAAACGGTCGTTTACCAGTGGCACGAGCGGTTCAGAAGTGGTCGTGAGTCAATCGAAGATGATGAACGCAGTGGCAGACCATCGACATCGAAAGTCGGTGAAAAAATTGATAAAGTAAAAGAAATGTTGGTCAATAACCGCAAATTAACCATCAGAGAAATAGCGGAGGACTTGAACATTGCCTATGGATCCGCCCAAGACATTGTGGTTAATGATTTGTGTTTCCGTCGCGTAGCAGCAAAGTTGGTGCCAAAAGACCTCAATTTCATGCAAAAAAGAGACCGTGATGACGTCGCAAAAGACATGATTCCGATCCCACATTCATCAAAAGGATCATTACTGGAGACGAGACGTGGGTTTATGAGTACGACACGCAATCCAGACATCAGGCAAGTGAATGGCGTTCACCAAATGAGCCGAGACCAAAAAAACCACGTCGTTTTCAGTCAAAAAAGAAGGCAATGCTGACGGTTTTCATGGATTACAACGGTGCAGTGCATCATGAATTTTTGCCAGAAGGCCAGACAGTAAACAAAGAGTAGTATTTGGGCGTTATGAGACGTTTGCGTGAAGCAATTCGCCGAAAGAGACCAGAAATCGTCGCACAGTGCGTCGAGACCGTCGCACAGTGCTATCATTATTCGTAATTTTTTGACGAAAAATGCAACAAATACCATCCAACAACCACCGAATTCACCTGATTTGGCTCCCTGTGACTTCTTTCTGTTCAATCGAGTTAAAAAACCATTACGGGGAACGCGTTTTAGCAGCCGAGAGGAAGTAATGGAAAAATCGCAGGAAGCACTGATGGACATACCGAAAACCGAATATAAAAAATGTTTCGAGGATTGGAACAAGCGCTGGCATAAGTGTGTTGCAGTCGATGGGGATTACTTTGAAGGGGACAATATAGATTTAGATGAATAAACTTGTATTTTTATTTTTCTGAATAAATTCCGGGAACTTTTTGATCAAGGTAGTATTTTCTTCAATTGTTTGCAATCATTTTCACTTTCCTAATTGCATTACAAAATGTCACAGCCAAAATATCCAGCTTATCTCATGTGATGTAAAAGAAAATGTAAATAATGTTTTGATAAAATTCAATGGACATAATTATTATCAAGCAAGAAACTAATAATGCCAAATACACCATTGGCATCAATTTAATTATTTAACTACCATTTTCTATGCATAACAATAATACACATCTGACTTCAAAAACAAACCTAATTGTCGGTTATCACTAAGCTTTTTTACTCAGTCGATGAGTTTCTGGAGCTAGTGGTTTGGTTTTCAAGTGAAATATGTATGTAAATATGTATACAAGTACTCCAGATGATATCTACCAATTGTGCTATGTACTCTTCCAATGATTGATAGAGATTATGATAAAAATTTAAATATAAAAGTAGATTATATATAAAGAGTAGTATTCCCACTTACATATCTTGAAATATGATAATAAAAGGTCTGTTAAGATGCTGTAGAGAAAATTATGGGTGAGAATTGGGAGCTGGGTACCATTGAGGAAAAATGGGAACACATCAAAAAAGGGTTATCGAAAGTTGCAAATGAAACAATAGGAACAGGACAAGTAAATCATGGCCCATTATGGATATGTCCATTACAGAGATTGACAAGAGGAGGAAATGAAAGAATGTAAACAATGTGATAATTAGAAGGAATTATGAAGAGTTAAATAATAAACTGAGGCAAATAGCCCAAAGGAAGTATGTTGGAAGACTCTGTGCAAGAATATGAAAAGTTTGCAGAGGAAGGGTAAAATTGATGTGCTATGCAGGAATGTTAAAGCACTGTCCGGAAATAAGAAGGGAGAATTATTGCAAACAAGCAAATATTTGTCGGAAAGAATATTAATCGGACCAGAGAAGATTCAAGAGATATGGAAGGACAACATGGAGGAACTGTATGGTAAGGGCACTAGGCCAGCAAGATGAGACATAGAAAGAGAATATGATGTAGATGAGGATCGCTTAGGCCCAGACTTACTCAATGGTAATATAAAAAGGGCATTGAAAGGGAACAGAAATCAAATAAGGTCATGGAAGTGGACAACATTCCATCAAAGATGATTAAAGTTTAGCAAAATTTGGGAGGAAGAGTTATAAGGATTAATTTGTGGCAATTATGAGGGAGGAATTAGGCCTGAGGATTTCATCATATCAGTGTCGGTTCCTATTCCAAATCAGGGAAAGGTGGTCAGCCATATGTGAGGATTACAGAATTATAAATTTCATTTCGTATGCACTTCAAGTGGCAAGTGGGAAAATCAACAAGAGGATGGAGAGCGGGGAAATGACTGATATGCTTAGGGGATGATCAGTTTGGTTGATCACAGTCAAATATGTCTTGATTGTATTATATTTTCTCTATTAGTGACCTCATTACTGCTATGACATCATGTGTGCCTCTCCCCTTCCTAAACCCAAACTATTCTGGAAGGGGAAGGGCACACGTGATGCCATAGCAATTATGGCATCACTAATAGAGAGGGATGTCAATTTATTGAATGCATTTGAAGAAAATAGGAGTGTACTGGAGACTTCTTGGAGACACGTATAAGACAGCTTCTTAGGTGCGGGTGGCTGATGGAGAATCTGGATTGGCAGTGTTAGGGAGAGAAGTAAGACAGCGGGGTTTATTGTCCCCTGAGCTGTTCAATGTATATGTGGCAAAAATGGTTAAAGAGGCATGGGAGGAACTGGAGATAAGAATAAAATTTGGTGGACAATTCAACACATCAGTTAGGTTTGTGGATGATAAAGCTCTTGTTTGTCAGTCAGCCAAGGGATTACTAGTATTACTGAATGAATTGGATATTCAGTAAAATATGTATGGGTTCAGAATAAAAGTAAAAAAAGCAAAGGATGGGGGAAAGGTGTTTGTGACCTAGAGGGGAAAATGCTGGAAAGCATTGGGATCTTCAAACTACGCCATGGAAATCTTTAAATTACAGAAAAGAGCAGTAAGGGTTATCTTGGGAAAGAGCTATGATACACCTTCCAGGCCATTATTCAGGTCATTACATTTACTCCCTGTACCCTGCATTTATATTTTATCAGCATTGTTATATGTCAAAACTAATATACATAACTTCTCAGTAAATTCTGATCTCCATAGACACAGTACAAGAACTAGAAGTCATTTACACTACAGATCCATTCGAACAAGCACAACAAAATTAGGA
Source organism: Hetaerina titia (assembly GCA_037158775.1). Classification (NCBI taxonomy): domain Eukaryota; kingdom Metazoa; phylum Arthropoda; class Insecta; order Odonata; family Calopterygidae; genus Hetaerina; species Hetaerina titia. The sequence continues at coordinate 41,771,690 of CM073775.1, forward strand.
CTCCATGAAATGGGAATCAGACTATACAATAAGCTACCTGAAACCCTGAAATGCATAACCAATATAAAAATTTTTAATGCTAAACTAAAAGAATTATTATTTAAAAAATGTATTATTCTCTGAATGAATATCTTGGGGACGAAGTATGAATTATGATAAGTTGTACCTCTTATTGAAGAATACTTTTATCACTCTCAATACATCCCTAGGTGTGAATGAATTGGAATGTATCTGGGTAATAATTATATAATGTATATATATCGTTATGTTCTTTTGTTCTATAATGATATCATTACATAACTGCTAAAATTGTATGTACAATAATATGTCATACAATTGTATAAAGAATGATATTCTATGCCTATGTACCTGTCTCAAATTTGCCTAATTTCTCCATGAATGCAGATACCCTGACGTGCCTTATATCTTGTACAAGTTTTTGTAACCTGATCCTTAGGCAAATAAAAATATTATTATTATTATTGTAGAGGGAAGAAAAAATATACATTTTGGATATAATTCATATTGTATGAAGCTAAACAATGAGTTACTGTAATATTAAGAGCGGAGTTAAAAGTTTTTTGGTGGCCTGATAGCTGATAGGAGATAGTACAGTTCTGTGCAGGACCGGGGTCTATCAAAAACCTACGCTTAGCTGTTAGACTATTGCTAATAATAGATGCATGTAGCAACAGTGTACTAGAAGAAAATGATGTGAAAATGAGTCATTGGTCAACTTATTATAGCAATGTAGCCTATATTCTTTTTGGACCTTCTTGGTCTAAGAAAAATAAACTAATTTTATGTTAAAGATTGTAATGGAGGGGAGAATGTTGCATAGGTGAAACAGAGGGAGGATTTAGACATGCCATATGGATTAAAGGGAGGAAATATGATGAGTTGATGGTTTTCTAGGGTAGTATGACTCAATCACTTGCCTATCTCATGCCTACTTACATTGGTTTCTTCCATCACCTACTTATCATTCACCTTGCTGTAATATTTTCCATATTTTTGGTTCCTTGAGTCATCATCATGCTTCAGGAAGTATCAAATCATTTTCCCTCTTCCTCCCTCTGTCTCCTCCATGGGTTTCTCCTGCCATTGACGGTTCAGAAGTCTTCCCTCATTTGTCAAACTATCAAGCACCTAAAAATTAAGTAAAAAGATAAATATAATGTATATGTGGATACATCATTTGTAAAATGTGTGACGGAGGGATTTACAAATTTAAGTGAGTGTTTGCAATGATATGGATACATTTAATGAACATTTTAAATATGAAATGTTCCCTGAAATGGTCCATATGATCCCTATTTTGTGGACTCTTGGGAAAATCATTTTCCAACTGATTTCAAAAAGATATGGACCACATTGATGGGCCTCAACAAATGTAAATGATCATAATGTCACACTCCTTCATACATTATTCTTTTGCGTCATTACCCTTTTTCCTATCCAAAACTTAACTGTCACAATTCTTCCTTGGCTAACAATTAGCTGACAGTTTTAAATGGTTTATCACGCATGAAAAATTTATTTAATTTTGTTCCACCCTTTTCCAGATTTTACACTGGTGTATAAATTATAATGGTTTTATCTCTTTCATTGATTTAGTCTCTATGATAACAAAAATGGTTGATTAACGTAAGTTGGTATTTTTCAATCAATACTACTTTCATTCCCCTTGAGGCTTTTATAACCAATAGAAATCATCCCATACTTTCCATAAATGAGCTAATAAATGTACATTTACAGTTGTATTTATTACAAAAATACTTAAGTAAATTTATTATGTCTTCAGCAAAAAATGAACGCCATCTTATTTTGGGAAGTCTCAGATTACAGAAAATACATTAGACGAGGGCTGTTCGCCTATAACCTGATAAAAAGATCATCAGTACATCAAGTAATTCAAAGGTTAGAGTAATTTTATGTGCGTGTCCTTCTATATAAATCTTTTCTGTGTCAACCAACTATATTGCATGGGCAACTTCATTAAACGGTGACTTTGCCTTCACATCCATAGGTGGTACCATTAAATTCAAAAGATGGATGAAGATTATGCATGATCTACAATATTTTATTGCATAAGTTGGTGAATTTTGTATTCAACTACAGCTTTATTGCCCCTGGGAATGCACATATTTTGAAGTTTGTGATTAAAATACTCCAGAGCAATTGGGTGATGATAACATCTTTGTGATAAGACTAGTCATGCATTACATTTAAAAACCAATAACACAGTTATCAACCCAAGAGTCATTTTAGGTGATTTTTGAGTTCACCCAGTACTAAACCTGAAAAATAAATAAATAAATAAATAAATATATATATATATATATATATATATATATATATATATATATATTATTATTATTAGGTAATCTACCGGTTAAGGTAGGTTTTTGGATGGACACAACTATCAAATAAACATTTTGTGACTCCCCACCTAGCAAACTAATCTATATCAGGTCCCTTTTCATCTCGGTGTACTTCTTTCTTCCCTTCATCCCGTCCAACATCCCTATCCTGTTCCTACCCTTACCTCGCTTGCCCAACATTCTCCCCTCTATTACCCTCTTCAACATTCCACTACCGCTCAATACGCCTTTCATCCATTTTTCCTGCCTCCATAGGATTTCTCTCAACAAACCCCTCTCCTCACCCACCATTTCCAGTACTTCCTCATTTGTTTTCCTTTCGGTCCATTTCACCTTCTCCATTCTTCTCCACACCCACATTTCAAAAGCCTCCAATCTACGTCTATCCTCCTGCTTCAGCGACCACGTTTCCGCGCCGTACATAGCTACGCTCCATATCAGAGTTTTTACGAGTCTTGTCTTAACATCCCTACTCAACGTCCCCGTCATCAACTCCCTCCTCCTTGAGAAAGCCTCCTTGCCTAGCGCAATTCTTCTCCTTACGTCCCTACCACTTTGACCGTATTGGTCCAAAACACTTCCGAGATATGTAAACTGCTCTACCTGCTCTATTCTTTCCCCGCCTATTTTAATATTTAGCTTAGCCTTTTTCTTTCTGGAAAATCGCATAACCTTTGTTTTATTAATATTGATTCTCATCCCATATTTATCGCACTGAACCTCCAATTCACTCAACAATGCTTGCAACCCCTTGGCTGACTGAGCAACTAATGCTTGGTCATCAGCAAACCTAACCGATTTTACGAATTCCCCTCCGACTTTCATTCCTACCTCCAGTTCTTCTTCTATATATATATATATATATATATATATATATATATATATATATATATATATATATATATATATATATACATTCAAACACGAAATACCGCCATATGGCGAATAAATATTTAAATATTAAATTTATTCGCCATATGGCGGTATTTCGTGTTTGAATGTGTATTTGGCCAATGTGGCTCGTCTCTTCTTCTGGCTATGCGTGCCATGAAACGCACCGTTCCTATCCTTTATGATGTTGTATGCTTGCTAACCTACTGTCCATTCTCCTCTTGTGTTTGTCAATTTCTCCTTTGGTGGGTGTAACAGCTCCCTAACGCCATTTTCTGGGCAATGATTCGGAGCACTTTGGCGCTTTATAAGATTGCAGATTTCAATGTAAAAGTACTCTTCCTCGATAGCTCAGGTGGTTTAGAGCATCCGCCCGGCAAGTGGAGAGATCCGGTGTTCAAGTCCCGGTCGAGGAAAATATTTTTACATTCGTGATCTGCTCACGTCCGCCATCCCCACCTCTTTTGTGTTTGTCCTTTATATGTGTTCCTTTACCATTTTCCTTATCTCTATTTCAATTTGAATGAATATATATATATATATATATATATATATATATATATATATATATATATATATATATATATATATGAGAAACTCACTAAATAGTCACAGCAAACACAGAAACCAAAACACACAAAAGAGGGACTCACTAGTTCTCTCACACTTCCATCCCTGTACACATCCATTCCCCACTTAGAAGGTCTCTCCGCCCTCCAACACTACCTCTCCCAACGCCCTGAGCCACACGTCCCCAGCACAGATTTTCTCCTCAGCCTTTCCGAGTTCATTCTTACCCGCAATTCCTTCTCCTTTAATGATAAATTCTACCTACAAATCAAGGGTTGTGCCATGGGTAGCAGGTTCTGCCCGTCCTATGCAAACCTCTTTCTTGGTCTCGCGGAGAATAAATTCCTGTCACAACAACCCCTGAAACCACTATTGTGGCTCAGATATATTGACGATATTTTTCTTCTCTGGCCACATGGTCCTGATTCCCTGAAAACTTTCATTTCCAACCTTAATGCTTCGTCCTCTATCTCCTTCACGTCTACAGTTTCCTCCTCCCAAATCACCTTCCTAGATGTAAACATATCATTTATAGACCATAAATTTCACACATCCGTACATATAAAACCCACAAATAAACAACAGTACTTACATTTCAACAGCTGTCACCCATACCACACCAAACGTTCCATTCCTTATTCCCTTTCCATAAGGGGACACAGGATTTGTAATGACCCTGACTCCCTAGACAATTTCCTCATAAATTTACACCATTCCCTCCTCAAACGAGGTTATCCTGAATCCCTCCTGAATAAGAGGATCCGTAGACATACTTACACTCCCAGACCTTCCACCACCGCGAAAAACCACCCTCTTTCAATTTGAAATTTATCTATCATAAATCTTGACTAAGGTGGAAGGACCTGCCCTAAAAATTCTGTCCACTTAACTGTGTATCGGATAGGATAGTTTGAGGTGTACTTCAACCAGAATTTTCATGTAACCAAAAATGAATTATTGGCTATTATTAATATTGCTACTTTTTGTTGGCTGTTTTATATACATTGTGCTTCTCAATTTATATGTTTAGGAAATGGCAAAAAAAGGCATGTGAGGAACTGGAAATATAAATGAATGACAGTGGGGAATTCATAAAATCATTTAGGTTTGTGGATGATCAAGCTTGATCAAGTCAGCCAATGGGGTTGCAAGCATGCTGAATACATTAAACAATTAGTGTGATACATGTTGAGATGAGAAGTGATGTAAGTAAAACAAAGGTCATGAATTTTTCTAGAAAGAGGAAGGCAAAGTCAAACATTAAGTTAAGTATCTTGACAAAGTCAAACATTAAGGAAGTTAACGTATCTTGTACCAAAATGGTCACAGTAGAAGGGTTACAAAAAGACGAAGTAAAATGTTATTATGTATGCACATACTAATTATAGCTACTAAGATGAAGAAATATATTAGGTAAAGAAGCTATTACAAGGAGGAGGGAAGTTATGACAGGGACATTGAGTAAGTCTGTTAAGAAATGCCTTATGAAAACTTTAGCACTGAGTGTGGTTAACTTGGTCATTCAAGCATGCTTATGGACGTAGATTGGAGGCTTTTGAGATGTGGGTGTGGAGAAGGATTGGAAAGGTAGAATGGATGGATAGGAAAACAAATGAGGATTTGATAGAAATAGCATGGGAAGAGGTTGGGAGAAATCATAAGGATACAGGAAAAATGGATCGAAAGCATCTTAATTGGCAGTGGGATGCTGAAGACTGTGATAGAGGGGAGAATGTTAGGCAAGCAAGGTAGGGGTATGAAGAGATTGGGTGGAGTGAAGGGTGACAATGTGTGTAGGATTCAAGAAATTTATTGTACTGGGAGATATTTTGTTTTTTCTTCATAGGTGAGGTCAAGAAATTTAGGAGTGTCCCCTTAGTATCCATCCAAAACCTACTAAATGGAAAACTACCCAAACAATAATTGTGTTATTTGAATTATATAAGTGACAAAATGACAAAAATTAACTCAGCAGCCATGAAAAAGTCACATCCATGTTTTTAAAATGAAAAAATTTGATTACTTAACATTCAAAATCAGCCACTTACACGCCATGTCAATCAATATTGAGTGCTTTAGAGGTATTATAAAACATCCCAAGGTCAGAATTAGCGCCATCTTTTACTAGATGAATGGTTTACTCCTTCGATGAACCATTAATATTGGCAGAAGGGTTGCTGATGGTAAATGATGATACATTAACCAAGGCGTAGGGTTTACAGTAATACTTAGCCAAAATTATTTTTCTCATCTTAATAATTAGTCAAAACTAAAACATGGAGCATATTATTTTAGAGCTCAGAAACTTAAAATTTTGGTAACAGGATAATCATAGATTGAGGCTTTTGAGATGTGGGCGTAGAGAATGAAAAAGTGGTATGGCAGGAGAGGAAAACCAAGGTTTTGAGCAAGACAGAGTAGGAGAGAAAGTTGTTTGAAGAAATTCAAAGAAGGGAAGGGAAATTGAAGCACACCATATTGATTGCCAGTGGAATGTTGAAGACTAAGATAGAGGATATAATATTTGGTGGGTAAGAATTGGCAGGAAAAGAATAGGTTTGTATAGAATAAAAGGAGGTTGGAATAATGCTGAGTTGAAGAGCTTTTAATTTACAATGCAGGCGTTAAGAGTATTTATGCTGCGTAATTTTATGTGGGGCTTAGACATGAAGCAGCGTTTAGTTAGTGAGTCCATGAAGACCTACCTTCACCAATAGACCTGTGAACTCTGAATAATGTTTCAAGTGAAACAATTTTGAACCTAAGACAATTTTCGATGTGAAGATTCTAACACAAAAATGTTAGTTATTTCCAAGGTGGGATATAACAGTTCTTTTATTAATAAACCCTACAATTTTTTCGAAGATTTTCAATGGCCGATGATAATGAAGTGGGCAGAGATGAGGAAGGGGAAGATAGATGGATGAGGTCGTGGGTAAGATAATCTAGTAAGTCTATCATAACTTAATCCTACATTTAAACCTTCTAGTGGTCGTTACTGGAAGGCGGCAAAGTTACCAGTTGAAATGTGTAGGCTCCCAAATATGATCCCTGGCAATAGGATTAATTTCCTTGGAAATCTATCCGGGAAAAACCAACACGTGTAAATGTGAACGTCCTAATATTTTGAATGTTTCAGATCACTGGTGAAGGATTAATTTTCCCTGTAAATCACCACACCAATCTCAATATTTCCCTAAATTATTTTACCTTCACATTGGTTTAAAAAATCCTTCATAGCTTAAGGAAATATTATTCAAAATTGTCAGTCTAAAAAGAGGCCATAAGATGCTCAGTTTATCTTTTCCAATAACAGTTGGATGATGAATGGTGGATGTTATCAGTGAACACAGTGCTTTGAGTAGGTAGGCCTGTAATTTTCAATTGTGCTGAGTTTCCCAGGTCATGTTTCCAGAAAATAATGTAGATTTGGATGCCTGAGAGGCATTACTTAGTTTTGATTCCTAGGTCTTCTAGCCAGGAAACAAATGCTCTTAACAAAAAGTTACCACAATTCTTATTACAATATTAGTGATAGAATGATAAAAAGAAAGTTTGTGGTTAATCTTTATTTTGCTGAGGGTGAATGCTCATATCCTTCTTTAAATGTGGTGATCCTTCTTAAAGAAAGAGGCAAGTGAGAGATACTTGTACATGAAGCAATGAATGTAAGTTAATATTTCGCATGCACAGATATCTCTAAATCTACACATGTTTTATGAAATATTCTACCAGCTGTAATTCTGTAAGAAACTTATAATTTGGACAATTACCTGATAATTCCCATATTTACTCATCATGAGATATTTTGAGTTCCTGAGGTCTGATGCCACCATTGTATTGCACATTAAGGAAAATTTTAATGACACCACTGCAGGATTTGAAGAAAGAAAATCTTAGTTAAGTTCAAACTCAGCTCAGTTATGCCTTTTATCTTAAAGACAAATGTGCATAGATGTGAGAATATCCACCCATTTTCTCTTAATGGACCTTTAAAAATTCTTACACATTCATCTTGAAGACATTTGTGGCCATTTTCTTTAACAAAATATGACATTCTTAAAACATCTTGATGGAGAAATGTCATGAAGATGATGAAGTATTCAATCTATAATAACTTTTATAGTAGATTGAAATGGAATACCTACACTCGTTAGACATGATGCATTTGGTATGAATAATTGACAACAAATTAAAACATGGGAGAGAAAACTAAACCTCTTTCATTGCCTATACATGTTCTCATTCTTCACAAAGAAAAAAAAACAGGTAAGTTTACTACCTTTCTTTCATTTGAATCTCTTGAGCAATTTTGTGAACTCTCCCCACCTACTCTCATCAAAAGCATTCAAGGTTCCTAAAGTTAACATCAGAAGCTAGTGTCTTATGTGTTCATTTTTTCCTAAAAATTACTAAAGCAAACTGCCATTTTAACAAGAAAGACACTTTTTTCATCGACCTCATTCTTTCAGACACTAAGTAAGGACTAATGTAGTGTGCCAAGTTGAATTAATTAAACCAAACATAAATTGTCGTTTAACTTCTTTACAATTAAGTACCTACATTAGCATTTCAATTACTTGACTTTCTATTTGCTCCATTCAGTTTCCCCGTTTCAATTGAATTATTTTGGTTAAATTTAATGTGTATCAGCTTTCTCTATCACATTTTTGGAATTATTTCGACTAGAATCACGTATGATAAATAAAATTCACCTTTTCTTTCTCTCTTGGACGCACAATGTAATATTATGTTTCAATTGTCCCTGGAATGAATACTTATTCTCATTTGCAAACATGAATTTCTTTCACAGAAACTTTAACGTCCAGGTAAGAAATACGCAAACTTACTAAATTTTGTGAATTCACCTGTGCCATGTGATCTGCAGGATATTTATATTTGTGGAAAACTGCCAATCACATCGACCGAAACTAGCATTGGATTCGACTCGAATAGATTCTAATTACAGACGAAAGTGTAGGGACATATTATTTAGTCACTCTTGGCCAACGGTAAAATAAAGTTTCTGAAGAGGCATGGGTATATGAAATATAGTCTTCAAGCCTTTTAACTGCCCATCTAGTAAAAATCGCATTAACTACTAGAACAAGCACGAGCAATCGATATTCTAGCTCCATTTTCACTATGCTTTGACAAAGAATAATTTATACGAGGATGTGCATTTTCACTTTCATTTTTTAAAAGAGTAACAGCTAGTTTTCATCTCTTCTGGCACACGTAAAAACATTTTCTACCACATGTGATATTGTCCACTTTCTTGGTCGACCCTAAATTACGTTCGCTGAAAAATACACTTCCCTTACGGTTAAAAGCCTTTCCAGAATTTCCTTTTGCCACATTATGGCATTTAAAACAAACATTTAATTATTTCATGCAGATTATCACTGTGGAAATATCTAAGAAATTGATAATTCTTAGTTCATACTCGAAGGATTTCGTTAGCACTCCTTCGTTTGATTTTTTTCGGAGACTCAATTTATGAATGATATTTCACTAAGATAAATCGCGACACATTTTGATTCGACATCCTGCTGTAGCAACAAATAAGTTTTCAAACACCGTCTCCCCCTTCCAACTCCATTGAACTACCATAGCGCAAGCGTCTGCGCTTAGTGATAGTCTTCTGTTTACGCTGGGTTCGTAACATAGCAACGGGAACGGGCAGTAGTATTTCTACAGGTGTCATGAAACGTGCTTCGAATCGTTCCGTGTGATATTCTAGTGTTTCGTTTTCGTGTGGTTATCAAGGAATAAGTTCTACATGACATTTTGTTGGTGTAATTTAGGAGAGAATTACGGCAGTGTGTGATACGTAAGTACCTTTTTTTAGTTCAAATTTATAGCATTTTAAGGTTAACCAGTGCAGACGCGCCACGAAAGTGAAAGTGAATTTTCATATGAAAAAATTGTAAATAGAGTGGAAAAAAAGACGAAATTTTGTTTTTGACCTTTCGTTTTGGTATTTCATTTTATTTGTGTACGTTTCACGCTGTGTCAGTGGATCAACGAAGGATATAAGGGACATTGCTCGAGAACAATCAACGCGCGGGTCATCCGACTCGCACTAAATTTGCTGTTAAATGTAATACTTAAGTTTGGAAATATGATAGACTAATTAATGTGTTGCATACAGTTATCGATTTTACCAATTTTATGTGAGGGATGTGGAAGATTATTTCAATCGATATCCTCTAAACGCCTTTTTAGTTTCAATAATTCATACGAAAAGTGTGAGCTTAACTCTTGGATTTGTAATCTTTCAGTGAAATTTATTGACAACTGAATTTCCAGGTAGGTAATGAACTGCGACATTATCCCCGAAAGTCTTGCACTCTAATCCCGTCATTGTTTTGAAGTTCTGTCGTTAGAAGTAGGCTTTTTGGAATTGACATAGCTTGGATCTCTGTGAAAGCCTCAGCATGTCTAATTAGTTCATGTACGTACCACTCTTCGAATAGATTTGCTTGAATTATATTTATGAACATCACTAATCAACACAAGGAAAGCTACAAAAAACCCAAACTATTGAACAAAACCGAAAGATTCTCAATGAAAGTGAATGCAATACGTTAATAATTTTCCTTTCAAGACTAATTGTATTCGTAGTGGTTATTGCCATTCGTGCTTTTAGTCGTTGTCTTCAGGTGTATTCGCGAAACATGATGAGGAAAAATAGTGCGACCTTTTTCGTCTTAAAATTATGGAGCGATTTCATTCAAGGAGGAATACTTACGTGAAATTCACACGGTCCAGTTAATGTGTAGGCAGACACTTTCAGTTTTGAACCATCTGGAAGTGTTCTTCAATTCCCGCGAGGGCACCGCTCTCTCCCGGTCAACATCTACGAGGCTGCGTTGGGTCGCTTTGGAAGCGGTTGACATTTCTGGAGTTGAAAGGAATGAATGAATGTTGACAGTGGAGTGTTACAATTTTACAATGAAAATAGACCGGGCGAATTTCGTTTTCAAACAGGCCATTGTTACATGTAGAGTAAGCGCGTGATCAACAATTCGACTCTAAATAAACTATTTATAAACATGTATAATAATTAACAATGTGCTTATGCTTATCTCGAATGCTCCGTTAAATTTCTAGAATTCCGAAAATTTTAATTTTGGAACTAAACTCGTATGTACACCAGCTCTTATTGCGATATTCCTGATAACGTACTGAATTGCATTCCTCCGCCACACGCCTTGGGGAGTATTTGTAGATTTAGATGCATCAATGTTAATGACAGCGTTTAAATGGTAGCACCGGACTTAGATCCTCTTTTTCTTAGTAATTTTTTTCAGGTTTGTGGATGTCTTTGTGCATCCATAGTTATCTTCATCGATGGTCATTGGCCTGTTCTGTACCTCCCACATAACTTTTGTAGCGACCAGATTGTCTATTTAAAAACGGAAGCTGGTTTTGTCTCTTTTCATTCCCACATTCCAACATGCAGTGTGTAGCGGTAATGCAAAAAAGTATTTTGTTATTTTTAGCCATTTCGTGACACCTTCCCGGGGTGGAGTGTAATGAACCTCGGTGGGACATGGTTTCCTTACGTCTCAACACGCTATGCAATGTGTTAATTTTCCTTATACCGGGAAGCAACGAGAGAAAAGGCACGAACTGGAAGGTTACGGAATTCAGTTGACTGTGCATCTTTGATAACTCTCTGCGTTAATTTTATTGGAGGATGCCAAATGTTTTGCCAAGATTTAACCCCACCCCTGAGAAATCCCGCGGGGTGTGTGGGAAGATAGATCATCTTTAGTGTGGAAAGGGTTGATTGATTACATACCAGACTACTTTTGGGCCAAAATACTTTTACCCCCTAGCGCGATCGCACAACGTAATTCTGATTCCTTATTTTTCGAGGGAAAAATTACCTCTTAAATCCATCTGTTCTACAATTAATCTCTCTAATTTTATTTACATGATCTCTCCTACCGTAGTGCGATGAGGCTAATAATGCATTTTCAATATAATCACTGAAGAGACTTTCGTCCAAGTCATGCAAGAGATTTGACCTGTAATTTAATCTTCGCTCTGAGAGTGATTCCCAACCTAGTTCTTCTAAAATATTTGAAACGCTAATCGTAACGGACCGTATAGTTTCAGGCTTACATTCGTGGAAACTTTCCATTTCGGAGAGGAATGATAATTAACAATTGTGATTTCCACTATTGTATTTTTATTCACATGACCCAGGTTTCAACACTTCGTATCATCTTCAGGTCATGTGAATAAAAATAGTATAGTGGAAATCATAATTGTTAATTATCCTTTCTCTCCAATACCATCCTCATTTTATCATAACCACTTTTTACAAATCTAGTTCATCTACAATGCACGTCATCTAATACTGTGATCAATATCCCATATACTAGCAGCATATTCTAAATGAGGCCTAACGAGCGAAAGGTATCATTGATCTTTAAACATTTTGTCACATTTCCCCAATGCTCTTCTAATAAATACTAAATTTTTGTTAGCTTGTCCACATATTCCCCGTTTATCTCTACACTGACGGTTCAGTTTGTTAGTTCTATATGCTTTGTCACGGTGGAAAATTTAAACTTACCTTACGAGGATTTACAGCCACTATCACCACCGCGACGAATAAAACGCCTCTCAAATAAAAATTTCGGAACCCCTTCTTCTCTTGTTCGCGATCCATCGGGGAAATATTTTTACTCCGAAATCACTCGGTGCCGCACCAATCAAGTATTTATTTATCGCCATCGCTCCGTGAACAAAACAAGTCGCTTTATTTTGCCGTTGTTTCTGGAAGATTTCAACACATCTACTGCCGTCGCGCTAGGACGCTTGTACGAATGCAAAACGCCGTTGTGACGTCAGGACCTCAGTATTGTTCAGGTTCGGCCATTTCCGATTTTTCGTGAATAGCAAGTGCCGCGGACGAGGACAATCAGTCGGTGGTGTCGAAAAAAATATGGGCGTTTCTTCTGAAACTTTCTAACTGAAATTGGCCGTTGATCTTCGTCGGTCTCCATTCAGCATCTTGTTTTCTAAGTCTCACTTGCGGGGTTCAACGACACCGAGTTATATGTCTGAACCTAATTTTATTTCAGTTTCGTGAAACGAGCGAGAGTGAATGATATATGCCCGGTAATTTTTTTATTGCATGCGGACTGCATTAAGGACGCTGTTAACAAAGCCAAGTTGTGGGTAATGAACTCTAACGGCCGTAGTATGGGATTTAATTGCGTGCAACTTGGATTTGTGTTTGTTATTATAATGGTCGTAACGGCTCGAATGCCATTGAACTTCAAGTGTTCGCTGAAAGTCATTTTGAATCCAAGTTATCGGCGAAAAAGTTGATATTTCAGCGCATATACGAGGGTAATCCCAGAAGTACCCGACGCAACAAAGAAAACAAAAATTTGAGAAAAACTGTATGTATTTTTCAACGTTCCTTTCAGCTCTGTGTCCTTTTCCCAGCGATTTTCAATGAGTTCGATACCCTTTTTATAATAAGAACTGACTTGTTCCTCAAAGTAGCCATTAACTACCGACACTACTTCCTCACGGTTTAAAAATCTTTGACCAACGAGCCATTTTTTAAAGTTTGCGAACAGAAAATAATCCGAGGGGGCTAAATCTGACGAATATGGTGCATGAGGTGGCAATTCAAACTTTAATTCATGAATTTTTGGCCATTGCAATAATGGATTTTCTGAGCTGGTGCATTGTCTTGATGAAACAACACTTTCTTCTTTGGCAAATGCGGCCGCTTTTGCTTGATTTCTTCTCACAAACGTTGCCATTAGTTGGCATAATACTCGGAGTTGATAGTTTTTTCTTTTTCAAGATACTCAATGAAAATTATCCCACGAGCATCTCAAAAAACCGACGCCATGTCCGTGCCTGCAGATGAGACGGTCTTTGCCTTCTTTGGAGCCGGTTCTCCCTTTTGAATCCATCGTCTTGATTGCTATTTTGTCTCGGGTGTCAAGTAATGGACCCATATTTCAGCCATGGCTGTGAAACGGCGAAAAAATTCTGCTTTGTTGCTGTGAAACTTTGCTGAACACTCGATTGAAACATCTTCACGACACTGGTTTTGCTCGAGTGTGAGCATACGCGGCACCCATCTTGCACACAACTTTCTCATGTCCAAATATTCAGTTAATATACGATATATTGCACTTTTTGAAATGCCTACTATGTCTACTAGCTCAAGCGCTTTTAGTCGACTAATATCCAGTATCACTTAGTGGATTTTCTTCACCGTTTTCTGAAGTCGTCACTTCATTTGGTCGACCAATGCGATGCCCGTCTTGACAGCTCGTACGACCTTGTTTAAACTCTGCTACCCAATATTTTAATATTGTAAACGAAGGAGCAGGCTCACCGAGAGTAGAATCCAGTTCAGCTTTTATATTGGTTGGGCTGAGGCCTTTCAAATAAAAGTATTGTATCACATAACAATGACCAGTTTCCTCCATTGTCACAAATTCACTGAAAACGTTCACTATTGATGGTTGCCAAACAAATATTAAACAACGTAGCGTATTCAAACTTGAAGCATGTGCTTTATAGATTGCGTACTTTCTAATACAGTGATATTTTTCAAACAACTACCGCAATCTCCAGGTCAGACCGGGTACTTCTGGGACCACCCTCGTACCTTTTAAAAAAATTTAGCGAACCTTTACGCAATGCTTCAAAATTTATTCCCAACCAAGTGGTATTAAGTGGAAGGTGTGGTAGTCTAGTGTGTTCTAATACTAACCTAACGTAGGGTTTATAGTTCATATCCAGGGGAGATCTGTGTACAGCCCTAGTTTGTATTATTTTTTGGGGTTTTCAGTGTTTTCTAGAGCTTCGTGGGAGACTAAATGTTTGTATAACGTGAAGGGAATAACTTTCCCATGTGACCCCTATATCGTGATTATGCGTGAATTTCACGTGACTCTGGGCATAATTTCCGGGTAAGTTCTACTCCATCAAAACCAACCTTCGGGTCGATTAATTGGTCTTTTTTTTTGAAGAAAGATATAATATATAATCAAAATGAGAAAGAGTCAAATTACAGAGGATTAATCACAGGCGTCATGCGAGGCTGTGATGGTTTTTTTCTTCCAAGAGAAAGGAATCGATTTAAGGTTCCTTTCTATGTGCATCAGAGTTGGAAAGAACATTGGGAAGGCCCATAAGTACCCTGCCTGACCTAGAGATGGCGGTAGTTATTTGAATAATCACGTTTTGTTTTGTTTTGAACGTTTAGTTACTTATCTTATACAACCATTTAGTCTCCCACGAAGCTCTAGAAAACACTGAAAACCGCACAGAATGAGACAAACTAGGGCTGTACACAGATCTCCCCTGGATATGAACTATAAACCCTACGTTAGGTTAGTATTAGAACACACTAGACTACCACACCTTCCACTTAATACCACTTGGTTGGGAATAAATTTTGAAGCATTGCGTAAAGGTTCGCTAAATTTTTTTAAAAGGTACGAGGGTGGTCCCAGAAGTACCCGGTCTGACCTGGAGATTGCGGTAGTTGTTTGAAAAATATCACTGTATTAGAAAGTACGCAATCTATAAAGCACATGCTTCAAGTTTGAATACGCTACGTTGTTTAATATTTGTTTGGCAACCATCAATAGTGAACGTTTTCAGTGAATTTGTGACAATGGAGGAAACTGGTCATTGTTATGTGATACAATACTTTTATTTGAAAGGCCTCAGCCCAACCAATATAAAAGCTGAACTGGATTCTACTCTCGGTGAGCCTGCTCCTTCGTTTACAATATTAAAATATTGGGTAGCAGAGTTTAAACAAGGTCGTACGAGCTGTCAAGACGGGCATCGCATTGGTCGACCAAATGAAGTGACGACTTCAGAAAACGGTGAAGAAAATCCACTAAGTGATACTGGATATTAGTCGACTAAAAGCGCTTGAGCTAGTAGACATAGTAGGCATTTCAAAAAGTGCAATATATCGTATATTAACTGAATATTTGGACATGAGAAAGTTGTGTGCAAGATGGGTGCCGCGTATGCTCACACTCGAGCAAAACCAGTGTCGTGAAGATGTTTCAATCGAGTGTTCAGCAAAGTTTCACAGCAACAAAGCAGAATTTTTTCGCCGTTTCACAGCCATGGCTGAAATATGGGTCCATTACTTGACACCCGAGACAAAATAGCAATCAAGACGATGGATTCAAAAGGGAGAACCGGCTCCAAAGAAGGCAAAGACCGTCTCATCTGCAGGCACGGACATGGCGTCGGTTTTTTGAGATGCTCGTGGGATAATTTTCATTGAGTATCTTGAAAAAGAAAAAACTATCAACTCCGAGTATTATGCCAACTAATGGCAACGTTTGTGAGAAGAAATCAAGCAAAAGCGGCCGCATTTGCCGAAGAAGAAAGTATTGTTTCATCAAGACAATGCAGCAACTCAGAAAATCCGTTATTGCAATGGCCAAAATTCATCAAATTAAAGTTTGAATTGCCACCTCATGCACCCTATTCGTCAGATTTAGCCCCCTCGGATTATTTTCTGTTCGCAAACTTGAAAAAATGACTCGCTGGTCAAAGATTTTTAAACCGTTAGGAAGTAGTGTCGGCAGTTAATGGCTACTTTGAGGAACAAGACAGTTCTTATTATAAAAAGGTTATCGAACTCACTGAAAATCGCGGGGAAAAGTGTATAGAGCTGAAAGGAGATTATGTTGAAAAATAAATGCATTTTTTCCAAATTTTTGTGTTTTCTTTGTTGGATCGGGTTCTTTTGAGACCCCCCTCGTGTTAATTATTTGCGAACTTTCGACGGAATCATTACGCGATGTAAAAAAATAGATCCGGTAATCTTAACTGGAACATACGTAATCGTCCTAACGTTGCATCACCTGGAGACCTGCAGCAGTTGCGGTTCGCGATGAATCAATCATTTTTTTCCCCGCTCTGACATGCCACACTGCGTTCTCCTAAGATACTAGAGCGAAGAAGATTGCCTGACTCTACCCTTGTATTATATCCCAGAATGTTTTTACTCTCCCACGGCGCACTATCATCGCCGTGCGTAATTAAGGTGGCTCAGACGTATGACGATTAAGTTCCTGATATTCTTACGCAACCGTGCAATTCCGGTATGATAGAGTCACAAAAAGTATGTGTGAATGGAGTTATGGGCGCGGTGCTGGTTATTTTCAGTTTCAAAAAACATTATTTAAAAATATAAAGGAATATTAAAAAAACAATATTCCTGTAATTTTAATTATTTTTTCGTGTTTTTAAATATATGCACGACTTTCCACTTAGTCACGGGAAATAATAATAAAGTTTAAAGTTTGCAATGTTTTCGAATTTCTTGTCGTTAAGAAGAAAATGGCGGCTTCACCCAAACACGTTTGCCAATTGTTTACCTGCTTCCCTATTTGAGGCTAAAGCGATTTGTTCATATGAGTTGCACAAGAACCTTTGTGTCCTTTTGTATGTAGGAAATCAGTATATTTTAGGTCTTACATCTACATCAATACCCTGTTAGCCACCAAAAAGGTGTGTGGCAGGGGGTGCAGCGACAGGAGGAAAGGGTAAGGGATGAGGGCGAGTCAGTATGTCAAATCAAATAATATTTTGCATGGATTTGTACCAGTAATGGATATTGCTTATTCCCAAACACTTCCTTGGAAACGGCGAGTCCAGTTTCAAAATACACAATGACGTTGTCTTTAATAAATACCAGATCGGGGCACTTGGTTGCATTAACGCCCCGTTGATTTCAGTGTAAATTACGTTTCCCTGTCAGCTCAAGAGGTTAGAGCATCGTACTATTTTCGAATTGTTCTGGTATCTTTCCGCTGTCGTAGCTATGATTTGATTATTCCATAGGAAGCCATTATTCCATAGGCGTCCTTCCGTTTGACCCCGTGTGCCTTGGTTATTTTTCCATTTATTTTGTCAACTCTGGTGTCTTGTCTCAGGTATGCCACTGTTCTACCAAATTTGCTTCTTAATACCTGCGGACCTCTATCATTCTTTCATCTTTGATTAATTAATTCATTATATACATATGCATACACACATATACATATGTACTTTGGGAAAGTAATTTATGTATGCTTTAGAACAGCCAACGTTTCCTGCCTCTCTACCCTTATGGACACGTTGTCGTTGGTTATCAGCACGTAGTCTATAACTCTGTGTTGAATAATTTCATAAAACTAAGGATTTATTTATTTAAAATTGGGATAGAGCATTTGCTTATATACCACTAGAAAGGAAATTGAAAGCAATATATCATTTATTGGGACATTATTTTTCGTATCTGTGGCGTTGTGAAACATATTTCGGTTAAAACGAGGGTTTTAACCACTAAAACCACTGTTGATTTTAGGCTGCCATCTTGAATAAATAAAATATAGTAGACAAAAGAAAGCAGCAAATTCCTTAAAAAGACTCATTTTTGTTGTAATGAAAACAATATTTTTCGTACAACTTGACCGCTAGATCCCCATACAAACAAAATTTCTCTGATTCGACTCCAGTATATTTTTAGGGAGTGTTCGATGCCATTTTTTTCTGGAAAGTTTTGATTGTCGTGACGTGCTTGGCCCTTCTGTTTAAGAGAGTGACTGTTGCGGGATAATACGGTTTGGAGTTCTTAATCGCGTTTACCCTTTCGCGAACGTCTCAAATCGCTCACGGGAGATGGAATTCCGTCCCTCCCACGCACGTGTCCTACGGTTCCAAACATTCTTCCTCCTCCCTGCACCCCACCGACTCCCCTTCCCTCGTAATTCGGGTGGGCAGAGGAATAATCCCGAGGGTGTGGGATGCGGACATGGATTCCAGACAGAGCAGATTCCGACAGACCAATTACGACCCCCGCTCAAATGTCATATTCACAAATGAGCGGTTATTTCGAAAGAGGGAGCTTTACGACACTCCCCACGAATGCTCTGCATATAGCCGGGATGCCGTGGGTGGGTGAATATGTTAAATTTATTTTGAGTTTTAATGGTAAAGTTCCAAAAATACGTTGGCAGTGGGTCCTTGCCAGTTGAGCACTTAGCCGGAACAGCCTGGAGGATAAGGAGACCTCCTGCCAAAAATCACCTCGTTGTCGCCGGTTAAAATCCGTATCTATCTGCTGTATTGGGAGGTTTGATAAGGTTTATGTTCCCCCAGGGAGTCGCTGAGCAGGTGATACCCCGGGGAACTGTTGCGGTGAATGCAACTCAACCTCGAAGTCATTTGTAAAAGAGGGGACTGTGTTGAGCAAAAGTATTGCGTTACGTGGTTCTATAACGTTTGTGTGTGTGTATATACACGCAGACACACTTATTGTATAAATATATTATTATTATTATTATAAGGTAATCTACCGGTGAAGGTAGGTTTTTGGTAATAGAGCAGGTAGAACAATTCACGTATCTCGGAAGTGTTTTGGACCAACACGGTCAAAGTAGTACGGACGCAAGGAGAAGAATTGAGCTAGGCCAAGAGGCTTTCATAAGGAGGAGGGAGCTGATGAGGGGGAACTTGTGTAGGAAGGTTAAGACAAGACTCGTAAAAACTCTGGTATGGAGTGTAGCTATGTACGGCGCGGAAACGTGGTCACTGAAGCAGGAGGATAGGCGTAGATTGGAGGCTTTTGAAATGTGGGTGTGGAGAAGAATGGTGAAGGTGAAATGGACCGAAATGAAAACAAATGAGGAAGTACTAGAAATGGTGGGTGAGGAGAGGGGTTTGTTGAGAGAAATCCTATGGAGGCAGGAAAAATGGATGAAAGGCGTATTGAGCGGTAGTGGAATGTTGAAGAAGGCAATAGAGGGGAGAATGTTGGGCAAGCGAGGAAAGGGCAGGAACAGGATAGGGATGTTGGATGGGATGAAGGGAGGAAGGAAGTACACGGGGATGAAGAGGGACCTGATGTTGAGTAGGTTGCTGGATTGCGTTTTGTTAGTAGTCACAAAATATTTAGTTGGTAGCTGTGTCCATCCATAAACCTACCTTAACCGGTAGAGTACCTTATAATAATAATGGAAAAGGGATCCCTTTTCCTTATATCTATTTCCATGTGAGTGAGTAGGAGCGTTTTTCCGTTACGATAGGGTGAATCGAAGTTAAATTCGATCTTTTTCAAATTTACTTATCCTCGTTAATAATTTGCTTACTCAGCCTTATTTTTTACGGTCTTCGATAGTTAAAAACCTATTCCATATTATGTGCTACATTCAGGATAGGTAATTGGGCATGCTTGCAATGAAGACTCCTCATCTTTTGCTTGAAAGTCCTTGTCTTATAAATTTGGCAACGTCATCGATTGAAATTAAATGGTGCCAGCCGTCGGCTTGTAGAATTCGCATATTGTTACTCATTTATGTCACTGTAAGAATAAAATTATCGATTTTAATGGCGTTATTGTGTTGAAACCGGCGAAATGAAGATAGTTTTCGGCGTCATTGTTTCAACATTGTTCAACGTAGTAATATATTTTTCCGTTGATGAAAATTTTAACTTCATGACCCCTTCTCTGCTGGATGTGCTGGTTCCACCTGACGCTAAAATTACTCGATTATTAAAGGACTATGCAATTATAGTGTGTATTCATGAGAACAATGACCACATTTGAATACCGAACTCGTTGAAAATTCTCAATAGATGGAGCTAAGTGCAGTGATTATCCACCATTTTTAAGTTAAATATTTGTATCGCGGATACGAATTGAAGTTATAGGTTTCCAACCGGTATTATACGAGGAATCCTGTTTTTTAGCCGTACCTTGCGTAATAAGATAACAGAAGAAGGGTATTTTTTAGAAGTTGTCACTATTCCGCATTCCAAATGAGGAAAGGTCATTTTAAGAGTCATCCATCACAGTTTAGATCAATCATTACTTGCCGAATTGCAGAATCTGGCTGTTAGATATGTGATTAGAATCAACCACAAGAAAACGGAGGTAATGGAAAGAAGCAATCAAGAAATCATCAACAACAAGAAATAGGAAATAAAGTTGCGGGACACAAACTAGAACAAGTGGAACAAGTCACCCATCTATTTACGAGGAAGTCTTAAAGAGGATGGTGGGAAGTATGATAGATTCATTGAAAGAAGAATTAGGTTCGGTAAGAAAGCGATTATAAAGAGGCGGGAGTTGATGATAGATACTATTTAAGTAGAGATCTAAAGAAAATACTAGTGAAATTTTTAACATTGGAGCGCAGAGTCTATGGCTCGGAAACTTGGTCTTCGAGGGGGAAGGTTTCCCAAGATTGAAGGCTTTTGAAATGTGGTTGTAAAGAAGAACAGAAAAAATGAAATGGGCGGAGAGGGAAACCAAAAATGAAGATCAATGCGTGTTAGTGGAATGGAGTCGGTTGATGGGAGAAATCCGAATAAGGCAGGACAAGTGGATGCATGTGATACTGAGGGGCAATGGGTTTCTGAGGACGGTGAGAGAGTGGAGAATTCTGGGTAAACGTGGTAGGGACAGGAAAAGAAGAGGCATTTTAGGATGTGGGAGTAAGGGATGGCTAAATGATACTTCACTGTGCAATGCAGCGTGGGTTAAGAATATTTTATTTCATGTAAATTAGGATGAAGCAGTACAGTGAAAGTAGTATGTAGTGCCAAGAGCCATGGAAAACCTAACCTAATCAGATAGACTACTTTCACTTCGAAAAATAATAGCTTATTGTAACGAAATTTCCTCTACTTCAATTCTTATTTAGGTATTCTTATTCTACATCTACATAAATACCCTGCGAGCCACCAAAAAAGGTGTGTGGCAGGGAGTGTAACACCAGGAGGAAAGGGTAAGGGATGAAAGGGTTGGGGTTTATTCAAATAGGTAGGGGAAGGGGGGGAACCTGTAAGAAAATAAATATATTCATATGCATATATATATATATATATATATATATATATATATATATATATATCCTCGCGCAGTCCCTAACCTGTACGTTAATGCTTATTGTAATGAACTGACTCCTGGGGGATATCGACTACAAGCATTCTGGTCTCTTATCGTTCTAGGAAAAAATGACATTTTAAACCTGTCGGTCTTGCAGTCTATCTCTCTAATCTTATATTCGTGATCCCTTCGACCGTAATACGTTGGGGTTCGTATTATATCCTTGATGTCATCGGAAAAGGGCCCATCTTTAAATGTATTTAATAAGTTTAATCTACGAAAAGTGAAGAATCAGGCGTGATATTGTGGAATCGAGACATAATGAAAACTTTGTTGCAATTTTCCACAGTTAAAACTTTATTGCCGACCATGGTTTCGATACACTGTATCATCTTCAGGTGAGGGAGAGTACAGGGAGAAAGGATATATATACCAAGGAGGGGTGGCAGGGGAGGAGGGAGCGGGTGGGAAGGGGGGGGTGGGGTTTTGTCATACAAAGAAAGGCAGGAAAAACCAATGGAACCCCCCGAAGTACGGGCTGCTCACTCTTCGGGGGGGGGGGAGGAAGGTGTCGCCATAATGGTCACTGAGGGAAGTTAATAGACAAAAGTGGGGAGGGGCAAGAGAGGAACTGAATGTCGTTAAGTAGCTCTATCTTCTGGTTTCTCCGTTGGATAATCTCTAAACTCTCGAGAGCGTCCAATTTCTTGCTCTTTTCGAATTTATGCAACGGCTTAAATTCAAAATCCGGGGAATGGTTCTTCTCCAAGAGGTGGGTGGCAAAGATGGATGTGGTGCTGCCTAACGCATAACATTTCCGATGCTCATTGATGCGTGTGGCGAAATTTCGTCCAGTCTGTCCCACATAAGTCGCATTACATTGGCACTTTAATTCATAAACACCACACTGTTTTTCGACGTCGAATTTATCTTTGTTTAAGCAGAGTGCTTTGGATATGGAAAATGGGGTGTAAAATGAAACACGGAATTTATCCTTAGGTAGAATGTTGGCAATTCTATAGGACAAAGAGTTTGAGAAGGGGATTTTGCACCATTTACGTGAGGGGTTGGAGTATGGCAGGAGTGTTGTGTGGAGCTCGACGGCACTTTTTCTCAGTTTTTTCCCTAATAGGGAATCAATGAGGTCGTCGTTGTAGCCATTCCTCTCTGCAATGAACTTGATGGTGGTGAGTTCTCGGTCAAAGGAAGTTTTAGGCATTGGAATGCTAATTAATCTGTGAAGCATGCAGTGGAAGCTTGCCAGCTTATGGGAAATGGGATGGCAAGAATCAGAAGGAATCACTAGGTCCGTATACGTGGGTTTCCTATAGATGGAAAAGACATGTTGGCTTCCTTTGATTTCAATCCCGAGGTCCAAGAAATTTATTGACTGGTTCACTCCCATTTCCATAGTGAAATTAATAGAATTATGCCTGTTGTTTAAGAACTGCACAAATTGGCTCAACTGCCTTTCACTACCACACCAACAACATAGTATGTCGTCCACATACCTATACCAATAGACGATGTTCTTAATAAGTTTTTCGTTGGAATCAAACAGCTTTTCTTCAAAAAAGTCCATAAAGACTTCGGCTAACAGGGGAGAGAGAGGAGAGCCCATGGCAAGACCGTTTTTTTGCTTATAGTATGTACCATTGAAAAGGAAGTAATTTTGTTCCACACATATGTTGAGAAGCATAGAAATTTCTTGGATGAGGAGTTGGTTGGCTCCGGCCTTGCACAGTATGTTCTTGGCGTGTTCTAAGGCTTCCTGGGTCGGGATAGAAGTAAATAAGCTGCATACGTCGAAGGACACTAATTTGGAGTTCGGAGGTAACGTTATAGTTTTAAGGCGTTCCGTCAAGTCCACAGAATTTTTGATAGCATACTTGGGGCTGAAATTTGACAATTGGCGGAAAATTGTATTAAGTTTGAAGGCTAACTTGTGTGCCGGAGCATTAATGCTAGATACAACTGGTCTAATTGGAACATCTTTCTTATGGAGTTTGGGTAAGCCATACATTCTTGGGGGCAATGGATTCATGTTATTAAGGAAGAATTTTTCTATATCCCTGAAAAGGTACACACACGATGCCACAGCGTTTTTAATAATTTTCTGGTAAGAAGATGTAGGATCCTTAAGCAGGATATCGAACTCATTGTTGGAAATGAAATCACAGCACTTTTTAACGTAGTCCGCCTTGTCCAAAATCACTACGCAATTACCTTTATCAGCTCTGCTTATGGAAAGCCCCTTCTCCACTACCATATGTCGAAGTTTCTTCATGGTGGCACCATCCGTTGTGTTGTGAAAGCCACAAGAAGAGGTCCTCCTCATGTCCGCTGCTATGATATTGGCGGCCAACTGTTTCAACCCCCTTGGTTGGTCCACTAGTGCAACTTCACAATCCGCTTACCAGAAAATTATTAAAAACGCTGTGGCATCGTGTGTGTACCTTTTCAGGGATATAGAAAAATTCTTCCTTAATAACATGAATCCATTGCCCCCAAGAATGTATGGCTTACCCAAACTCCATAAGAAAGATGTTCCAATTAGACCAGTTGTATCTAGCATTAATGCTCCGGCACACAAGTTAGCCTTCAAACTTAATACAATTTTCCGCCAATTGTCAAATTTCAGCCCCAAGTATGCTATCAAAAATTCTGTGGACTTGACGGAACGCCTTAAAACTATAACGTTACCTCCGAACTCCAAATTAGTGTCCTTCGACGTATGCAGCTTATTTACTTCTATCCCGACCCAGGAAGCCTTAGAACACGCCAAGAACATACTGTGCAAGGCCGGAGCCAACCAACTCCTCATCCAAGAAATTTCTATGCTTCTCAACATATGTGTGGAACAAAATTACTTCCTTTTCAATGGTACATACTATAAGCAAAAAAACGGTCTTGCCATGGGCTCTCCTCTCTCTCCCCTGTTAGCCGAAGTCTTTATGGACTTTTTTGAAGAAAAGCTGTTTGATTCCAACGAAAAACTTATTAAGAACATCGTCTATTGGTATAGGTATGTGGACGACATACTATGTTGTTGGTGTGGTAGTGAAAGGCAGTTGAGCCAATTTGTGCAGTTCTTAAACAACAGGCATAATTCTATTAATTTCACTATGGAAATGGGAGTGAACCAGTCAATAAATTTCTTGGACCTCGGGATTGAAATCAAAGGAAGCCAACATGTCTTTTCCATCTATAGGAAACCCACGTATACGGACCTAGTGATTCCTTCTGATTCTTGCCATCCCATTTCCCATAAGCTGGCAAGCTTCCACTGCATGCTTCACAGATTAATTAGCATTCCAATGCCTAAAACTTCCTTTGACCGAGAACTCACCACCAT
This sequence comes from Hetaerina titia, assembly GCA_037158775.1. Classification (NCBI taxonomy): domain Eukaryota; kingdom Metazoa; phylum Arthropoda; class Insecta; order Odonata; family Calopterygidae; genus Hetaerina; species Hetaerina titia. The sequence goes on from CM073775.1 coordinate 41,796,798, forward strand.
CAAGTTCATTGCAGAGAGGAATGGCTACAACGACGACCTCATTGATTCCCTATTAGGGAAAAAACTGAGAAAAAGTGCCGTCGAGCTCCACACAACACTCCTGCCATACTCCAACCCCTCACGTAAATGGTGCAAAATCCCCTTCTCAAACTCTTTGTCCTATAGAATTGCCAACATTCTACCTAAGGATAAATTCCGTGTTTCATTTTACACCCCATTTTCCATATCCAAAGCACTCTGCTTAAACAAAGATAAATTCGACGTCGAAAAACAGTGTGGTGTTTATGAATTAAAGTGCCAATGTAATGCGACTTATGTGGGACAGACTGGACGAAATTTCGCCACACGCATCAATGAGCATCGGAAATGTTATGCGTTAGGCAGCACCACATCCATCTTTGCCACCCACCTCTTGGAGAAGAACCATTCCCCGGATTTTGAATTTAAGCCGTTGCATAAATTCGAAAAGAGCAAGAAATTGGACGCTCTCGAGAGTTTAGAGATTATCCAACGGAGAAACCAGAAGATAGAGCTACTTAACGACATTCAGTTCCTCTCTTGCCCCTCCCCACTTTTGTCTATTAACTTCCCTCAGTGACCATTATGGCGACACCTTCCTCCCCCCCCCCCGAAGAGTGAGCAGCCCGTACTTCGGGGGGTTCCATTGGTTTTTCCTGCCTTTCTTTGTATGACAAAACCCCACCCCCCCCTTCCCACCCGCTCCCTCCTCCCCTGCCACCCCTCCTTGGTATATATATCCTTTCTCCCTGTACTCTCCCTCACCTGAAGATGATACAGTGTATCGAAACCATGGTCGGCAATAAAGTTTTAACTGTGGAAAATTGCAACAAAGTTTTCATTAAGTTTAATCTATATTGTAAACGACGCCGCTGTGTAAGAGAATCCCAACCTAAATTGTCTAGCGAAGTGTATACGCTGCTGCGTTGGCCATAAAAATGTTTGACAAATCTAGCCCCCCTCCGCTGAACTCGATCGAATTCCGAAACAAAATTTATATTATGAGGATCCCATATACTGGCAGCATACTCTAGGTGGGGCCTGACCAAGGCAAGGAAACATCGTTCCTTCATTTTTTCGTCCCATTTACCTAGCACTCTTTCAACAAATCCCAATTTTTTATTAGCACAAATTAGTATTGTTTTCGAGTGTCCATTTTCATAGTTTCATATCATCCTACTTCACCAGACATAAAAAAACTGAGCTGGATACTGACCGTGGGAATTAACCTAGATGCCATTGCTTTTACTTTTATTGCATGGAACCCTTCGTATGATACTGAAACGGACATACTACGCTTGGCGGGTCGCCCACTACAAAAGTTGCCTACATTCCATTTTTAGGGCCCTATTCTGAATAGAAATATGAACTGGATTATTCAGCATACTTTTCCGACACTAACTGCACTGCTGTCTAATGGAAAAATAACTTTAATCCTTATACGATTCATTCATCGTTAATTGTCGTGAAAATTCTCTCTCCGGCGATTAGTTCTTGCTTGAAACTATGTCGTTCAGTGGGGAATTATGGCTGGCCTCAGTGGCGAGCGTGGCTGTCGTCCTGGGTGGAGGGGATTAAAATCCATAATTGCCCCACATACAAAGCAAACTGGTTAGAGAGTTAGTTATTTGAATTTTATAATTTTTTCATCAAATACTAAAGCGGTGTTTGTGGATCAACGTGAAGGTTCTAAGGCTCCTTAGTCCACCCAGAATTACTCAAAGCTATATAAAGAAACGAAATAGGCCCGCTAATTCCGCGCACTTAAGAAACCAAACGTTTCGTCCTAAAATTGAAATTATAATTATTTATTTGTTCTGATTCTGGATGCCATGTTTGAAAAATAGTAATCCGGTTCCTTTATAACGATTCATAAACTTTTATTAATTTGCAGGAGGTCATAACATTTTAAGTAATAGAATGTCTGCTTCGAATGAGGACACCTCACACTGCAAGGAACAAATAAACGCTATCCAAGAATATACATATACACACGCCTCGTAAAAAGAACGCTCACACGTAATATCTTGATAATTTCGACGGACTCGAACTCCGTCTTCTTCAGGAGATAAGATAGGACTATATATATACCTGTATATATATTTATATATATATATATATATACATATACGCAATATAAAATATTCAACACACAGAAACATAAAGAAAGGACACTCACTCACGTTTCGACGGCCCGACCGTCGTAATCAGATATATATATATATATATATATATATATATATATATATATATATATATATATATATATATATATATATATATATATATATATATAACTTTTGGACGGCACAATAGAACACAGAATAAAACAGATAACACGTAAAAGGACACTCACACTGTAGATGATTTAAGCTTTCGGCCTACTCCGAGGCCTTCTTCTGGTCAGACTGAGAGATGATACGTAATTCTGCTTCACTCTCTTCTCTTGCTATCCCTTTACACGCAAGTTCACACAACCTATCATTTGACGAATGCTTTTCCCTAACAGTTCTAGAATCCCTACCTGATTCAGCCACCAACATAGAGGTGAGAACTCGCGAATCCGCATCCATCCTATATTTCCGATCCTTTAAAATTCCCACCCTTAACCGCCATCTTTAATTTCTTTCCCAACAGTCCCTAAACCTTCCGCCCCCATTCCCCTCCCCAGGCACTCTTCCCTCAAAACCTCTCAGTCTGACCTGAAGAAGGCCTCGGAGTAGGCCGAAAGCTTAAATCATCTACAGTGTTAGTGTCCTTTTACGTGTTATCTGTTTTATTCTGTGTTCTATTGTGCCGTCCAAAAGTTATTTTGCTCTCGTGAGTACTTCCGCATCATCGATATATATATATATATATATATATATATATATATATATAGGCAGGAAAAATGTATGAAAGGCGTATTGAACGGTAGTAGGATGTTGAAGAAGGTAATAGAGGAGAGAATGTTAGGCAAACGAGGAAAGGGCAGGAACAGGATAGGGATGTTGGACGGGATGATTGGTGGAAGGAAGTACACAGATACCTGGTGTACAGAGTATGTTGCTGGCTTGTGTTTTGTTAGAAGTCACAATACTATATATTTATTTGATAGTTTTGTCCACCCAAAAACCTACCTAAACCGGTGGTTTATCTAACAATATATAGAATATATATATATATATATATATATATATATATGGGTCGCGGTGGTCTAGTGGGTAGAGCCTTAGACTACTGACCGGAGGGTCCCGGGTTCGATTCCCGGGCAAGGTACTTTGGGCACCTGCAGCTCCACCCAAGCTAGTTGATTTTTCGGGTACCAGGTCTTTCTGGGAAACCATAACCGGCACAGGGAAAGGAACTGGCCCCCCTACCCTGATGTGTGATTATTCACACGCCGTCGGGCTTGGTACATGGGTGAGCTCTACCATCACCTCCTAAACCGACCTTCGGGTTGATTACTGTGTTTATGGTTTATATATATATATATGTCGGAGTGGGGATTTGTAAACTTTTGAGAGACATCCCAATGAAATGGAGAATATCGATTTCAGTTCTGAACCTGCGTTATGTGGAGGAGGCAAGGGGATATGACAGGGAAAACCAATTTCAGGGTTAGTTCCCTGCCTAATCGACAAAATCACTGCCAAGGTTTCAATTTCGCTTTCATTCCGAGTTATTTATTTGGAATAAAATTTTCATCCTCCTCCCCCGCTTCTCTCGAAATTCAAATCGATCTACGACATCGTCGTCTTGGATATAGGTTGTTGAATTAACCGCCGTCGTAAAATATCACCTACCGATTTCCTCTACTCAAATGTTTAAAGGACGTTTTCACCGATCGACGATTTCGCGGGGAAATTTTTATGTAATAAACAAGTTTCGATAGATGTTAGTTACAATCCTATGAATAGGACCTTATTAAGGATGATTATTTTCTACGCTGTGGTATGCTTCATTCCCGTGGCATAAAAAAACTAAACGTTTCGGAACACTTCCTACGCACCTTCTCAAGGGATTCCTCGAATCGAACGCTCCTCACTACAGAAACTTTCGACTGAAGCTTGTGATTGGAGAATGTTTTTGGAACTTTGCAAACAGATTCTGTTCAAGCCCTTAGGGCGAAAGGGATGTAGCGTATGTTTTTTATTTTTGAAAGTCCAGCAGGTGAGAAAAAAAAGAAACTCGCCTACCCGAAATGGGGGAAAAAATTGCTCCCATGGAATTATTATTTTTTTGCTCGGTTTGATCGAGGTAAAAGGTAACTCTAGTTCTTGCTAGTCGTGCAAAGTACCAAAAATGCGTACTCTCTCCTTCAACTACAAGTTTCCAGTGCGGAGTAGAGATAATTAAGATGTGTGTATGCTAAAATTAAAAAAATGTAAGTTTTACATGAATATATATGCGTCTGTGCGAATGTAAATTAGCATGTTTTTTGTAATGTAGTTGCATTTAATTTTACGGGCGGCTTCCTAATACCCCACAGACACAATACATCTTGCGGAGGCTTTCGGGGTACATCAAATTATGCACAAATACCTCACGAGTTAAAAAAAGGTGTGCGGCAGGGGGTGTAAGCACCAGGTAGGATGGGTAAGAGATAAGGGAGATGGAAGGAATTTTAAAGGTTAGGAAAGGGGACAAAATATCCCCGAAAAGTTGTCCAAATCCATTTACATGCTAGTGGGAACCTAGTTCCAAGCAAATGTTAATTTCACTCAATATAAAATTTCTCGCGTATACTGAAAGGAGGCAATACAAATGAATCACAACCACCTATATGATAGACCACCACCATACCAAGACAGGTCATACTGAACTGGATACCAAGAAGGGCAAAATTCTATTGATTTATTGGTCTTGCAACAAAATTAACAGATACATCTCATGTTTCTTTGGCTTAGTAAATTTTCTCTGCCTATCTTGTGACCCAGTCATAAAAATATGGTCAAATTACTCGTAATATTTATTTATATGAAAAATGATCATTATAAGGACTATATGACAATATTAATTTGCCCATTCAATACTCTACATACCATACAACGTAATGAAATAACAGAAAATCTCCGAACACTAGAAAATGTTACTGAATTCGCGCCATGTTTTTGTATCGGTAAGTTGGTCATTGTTGCGTGACAAGTACGGACTCTATTCGAATAAACAACTGTTACTATAACGACCAAACGAAATGTTTATTTTGATCATAAACAACATTTATGATATGAGTAAATAATTAACTCACCTTTTAAATGGGTAAAATATCAAACAGTTTACATAATTCCTTTGTTCACCTTTCCAGCCTTCTATTCGGATGAGATTACTTCGGATGTAGGTGAGATGCATTAAGGTTTCTAGGCCTATTTTTCGGTCCCCGTGACACTTATAATACAAGGGCGTTGGTCACGGAGGCGTTTCTAACACGCAAGAGAGCTTACGTGAAATTTTAACATTGGAAAGGTTGGTACGCTCGAAGGATAGGGTGCTGTGAGGCGAGATTAATCGTTATTACGATTTGCGATACCTACTGCAGGACTTTTGTTTGCTGGCGAACGGTTGGAAGAATGTTTGTTATTTGTTAAGTAGGGGAAGGATAGATTTTGGTTCAATAAATGTTCTCCCTTGATGAGATAAACTAAGTGACATCGTTTGGAGGGAAACAAATACGTTCTCGATGTTTTACGTAATATTTACACATTTTTGGCACCTCAACAAATGAAAATGGTTTTGTTAATGCGGAAAAATGGATAGTTGATTCATATTTATACACACACTAAAGAATATCGCAAAGCACAAAAAAATAACAGAACAGAGCTTTCGTTTGACGTAATTGAAGTAAAAAAAATAAATAAGTCTAAAATGAAAAAAAAAACAAGCATTGCTAATGCTTTAAAAAAATTGATGACGAAATTCGCGGATAAAACAACGAAATAGTAAATACAGAATCTATTTGGAAGCCATGATTGAAGGGAAATGGTTTCGTTTGAGTGTTGGGATATTCTCCTATTTTTTGTTTCTGTCTATGTATATTATATTTCTATTTCCGTTTTTATTATCGTGGAGTTGGAAAATTCACCCTTTTCCTTCCCAACGTTAGACCATTCTGTCGCAATCAATACGTCAAATGAAAATGTGAAAAACATGGCCGGGAGTGGATGTCAAAATTTCCACGTGAAATTTGTTTTTCGATTTGTCCCGCGCAGGTTATTGTTGCGTCAGCGTTCGGAATTCACAAACGAGGATGAGCTTCAGCATTTGATGACGATAATGTAAATACCATATATGTATGATGTTTTCCTTTTAAATCCTGCTTAAACCAAATACATGCCGCAGATAATTCATTAGTGTCTCGCTCTCGCTCTAGAAAGTACTTTTGCGGAGTAAGTTACGGCCGGTGATTTCGCCGGCATATTTAAGACCGATGTCTGCTGCGATTGAGATTGCAGGCATGAATTGATATCCCCTAACGACATATTTTTTCAGCCTTGCGGTCGGGAGAATTGGCACAGAAAAAAATGATTTTTAAACCGCTTTTAGCGATGATTTGGAAAGGCATTCATGAAGAGTTTCCACCAAAAAACCATAATGTTGGCCTGGTTGAAAAATTTCATGTTTGGAGGTATTCTGAAGTTATGCTTCGCAATTTTTAGATTTAATTTCGATTGGGCGTCTTTCTAAGGGAAATTGCGACCACCACTAACGTCACTATTCCATTGCAACCATTTCAGAGTGTAAAAGTCATTCGCCTTGACCGGGATTCGAACCCGGATCCCTTGATATCATGCCGAGTGCTCTAACCACTTGAGCTATGATTCAACTAATTTTTATTCGGTCCAGTTCATACGTTACACAGCAAGTGTTCACATTGTACATAATATCAGCAAATAGATTTTGGCTACAGCATATTTTTTCCCATATAAATATATGTATAAATATATTTATACACATATATACACATAAACATAAAAAAGCATATACACACATACATACATAGACATACATTCATATATCTGCATATACAATTGTGATCATATGCAATACTGTTGTAGGAAATACGAGACGTCCTCTTACACTCTGAAAATTTTGGGCTTTTAAAGTCAAGGAGAATGATTTTTACACTTTACAAGCCTAAAAGTTTCATTGTGTAAGAGGACGTCTCGATAGCTTAACTGGCTGAAGCATTCGGCCGGAAATCGAGGGATCCGGGTTCGAATCCCGGTCAGGGCGAATTATTTTTACACTCTGAAATTGTTGCAATGAATTGCGTGTTAGCGGATGAATCGATTAAAGTTAATGTTATGGCATCTCCCGTAGTTTCTTGAAATTTGTCACTATTCCACTTAATCCGTTGTAGTGACGTGGTAAAACCTAAATGTGACGCATGGGATTCGTGACTTTCGTGTAAAAACGGAGGTCTCAAAACCATAGGTCGATAATTCTTTTATTACTTATCCCAATTGGAACTATTAAGAAACTACACTTTCAAAGGTATTGTTTAGGTATTTCTTTCTTGGAAAAGTGTCTAACACGTTAATTGGGCGAAGATGTTTGAAATAAAAGTGTTCAAATTAATATTATTTCATTGTTTTACCGTGTAAAAAGTGACACCTATCATTTAAAAAAAACTAGTATTTTAGAGACAGTGTTATTACCATTGTTATAAAAAAATATCCCTTTTCACGTTAAATTGCACAAACTAGTGAATACTATTATTTTTCTACCCAATTCAGTCTATCGAACACCTTTCCGAAACCTACGAAGCAGGCAAATACGTCCTGATTCGTATTCTATAGTATGTTCCTCTCAATCGGTGACCTCATCACTGCTATGGCGTCACGATTTCTCACCCCTTCCTGAATCAAGTGTCTGCTTAGTTGCTATATTTTTAAAATTTATTTTCGTGTTTGATAAAATGACTCGTAGACCAAAGCTATGTTTTTTCCATTTTTTGAACCGTTATTCAGTTTAAATCTAATGCAATTTACTCATTTTTTAGCTGCTGAAGACCTATTTTGTGTGTTATATTTATTTATGTAAATTATTAAAAGGTAACATGCGTTATTCAGTAACTTTATGGACACATTGGAGCAATTGTAGCGGCAATCGAGGGATCCGGGTTCGAATCCCGGTCAAGGCGAATGATTTTTAATCTCTGAAATTGTTGAAATTAAATGTATATTAGCAGATTACTCCGTTAAAAGTACATTTCCCGCAGTTTCTTGACATTGGAGCAAGTTTCTGTACGGATCAAATATCGCATAGGCAACTAACTTTGACATTTTATAGAATATCTCATATTACTCATTCATAGCATATCTTATATTCATGGCCTTAATGTCTGGTGCGATCAATCATCTTTCAATTCTATAATAAAAGGTGTCTGCTAATTTGTATAAAAACTGGGGATTTTGCATCATGGCCACTAATGGCGGCCCAACCTTCTGACAACCGTCGCTTTGCTCAATCCGCCAAGACTTGTACTAAGAGAGAATGTTGGCTAATGTTGTAACAATACCATACATAAAAAATAATTGAAGAACTTCTCTATAAGCCACATTTTAAATTTTATTATTTACATAAGCAGTATTTTTTATGCCATTCCTTGATCAGCATCTCACCGCGTACCACGTGCAGCTTTCTGGACCAAACATATACGAGGGTGGTCGGAAAAGTTTCCGACCTAACAAATATGCAAGACATTTTTTCTGAATTTTTTTATTTGTTTTTAAACATAGTCTCTTTGTAACTCTACACACGTCTCCCAGTGATGATCCCATCTCTGTAACTTGCCCAAATAGTACTCGGGGTTTTTCTCTGCAAAATAATTGTTCACGAAGGTGACTATCCCAAAAAAACAGTCGCCATCACTTTCCCAGCCAAAAAAATAGTTTTTGCTTTTTTTGGAGCCGGTTCGCCCTTTTGCAGTCCACTGTATGGACTGTATTTTTGTTTTGGGCGTATAATGGTTTATCGAAGCTTCATCTACAGTAATTAATCGGCGCCAAAAATCGGATTTATTGCGCCTAAACTGCGCCAACAGTGAGTTGGAAATGTTCATTCGAACACGTTTTGGGTCTAACGTGAGAAAACGCGGCACCCAACGCGCGGACAGCTTTTTCATGCCTAAATGTTGATTTAATACGTGACAAACACGTTCTTTTGTCATGTTCACAAACATGTTCACAACTTCTGCTGTCTCTTTCATTTTATTTGGCGGTCGTCTGGCACCATTTGGTGAACTTTGGCGATGTATTCGTCGGTTGTCACAGTTTTTGGACGTCCCGAACGTTAATCGTCTCCCAAGCTCTTACGGCCACGTTTAAATTCATCTTCCCAAAATTTCACTGTGGTAAATGATGGCGCAGAGTCCCCATACACAGAATCCAACTACTCTTTGATTTGCGTAGGAGTATTGCCTTTCAAAAACGAATATTTAATGACAGCTCGACACACGATTTTGTCCATTTTCACAAAAACACCTGCATCAACTCACTCAAACGACTGTTACGTAACAACTGCGCGTCCAAAATGGCTGAAACATTGGTGAGTAACTGTCAACAAATGAACAACGAGATTCACTAGCTTTTACTTACGAATGCTGCCGTCTTCACGTTGAGGTCGGAAACTATTCAGACCACCCTCGTAGCTATCGATGTATTAACCAACATTTTGAAACTCTTTCTAATGTTTATTAATTGCGATTTTTAGAAAATTTTAGGTTTAAATTTAAATTTGACGCTTCAATGTCGTCTGAAAGGGTGATCAAAGTCATCTGATGACAATGGAAATGAATTTTGAGTAAATAAATTAGGAGAAATAACATAGCAACAGTCAGCGTGAGTATATAAATAAATAAATTAATTAATGAGTCGAAAATTAAATAAATCCAAATTAATTTCGCCATTGGTAATTAATGAGGTGGGTTTTCCCCTATAATTTTTTCAGCAATGATATGGTAAAGAAATAAATAAAGCCTAAGAAGTGAGTAATTTAATAAATCCTAATTGGTTTCTCCTTTTGGGCGCTCTCACCCAAATATTTTTCAACAATGACACGGGTTTGCTGCGGGGAAGCTTTTGAAATGGCGCTGGATTTAAGGAAATTACTCAATATTCCATACAAGGTCTCGCAGTGTCGAATCGAAAGCAAAATCTGAGTGATAAACTAAAAAGGTTTATTCAGTTTTCCTCTTCATAACACTCCCCTCGACTTTATATGTGAAATATAAATTTATAATTTAATTTTACAAACGAAATGAAGCCTTCAAGCTTTTAATGAAGTTGATGTGAATGATTTGGAGTCGAACCAATGAGACTTTAGTTTTGCAAAAAGTTGTCCGTTGCCTGAGAGGTATCGTCATTTAATGATTCGCAAAATTATAGAGTTGTTCAATTTCTGGTGCTCGAAAAAAATTATCATAGCAGAAAAAATGATTTTTAGCGGTTTTTATTTTTACATGGCATATTCTAAATTTGATGAAATAAAGATAAAATAAATTTACTAATATGTGCAAATTAAATTTCGGGCGCTCTTTTCGTAATCCCGTTCATTATGTCATGGATAATTTTTATTTAACTGATTTATTTAACTGATATTTTTAGAAAAAAAATATATATATATCGAATCATGTATGTATACATATACATACACAAATATACATAAACGATATATACTACCTTGAACAAAAAGTTCCCGGAATAACCACCGTGTGGCGCTCCCATCGTTCCGATTCGAGTTCTGTTTTTTTTGTTAAATTGGTACATCTGTTGTTGATATTCCATTTAAATCTTAGTGTCATAACTTGACATTTGCAAAAGTTACGTAGCCAAGAGTACATCTATCTCTGTGTGTGTTGGCGATTTTTTACAATTGCAGAAATGGATTTAAATTTGCAACAACGAACTTGTATTAAATTTTGCGTGAAAAACGGATTTAGTGGCGCACGGACGTTGGAAATGTTGGAAAAGTGTTTCGGCAACGATTCTCTAAAAAAAACGGTCGTTTACCAGTGGCACGAGCGGTTCAAAAGTGGTCGTGAGTCAATCGAAGATGATGAACGCAGTGGCAGACCATCGACATCGAAAGTCGGTGAAAAAATTGATAAAGTAAAAGAAATGTTGGTCAATAACCGCAAATTAACCATCAGAGAAATAGCGGAGGACTTGAACATTGCCTATGGATCCGCCCAAGACATTGTGGTTAATGATTTGGGTTTCCGTCGTGTGGCAGCAAAGTTGGTGCCAAAAGACCTCAATTTCATGCAAAAAAGAGACCGTGTTGACGTCGCAAAAGACATGATTTGCGAGGCTGAATCCGATCCCACATTCATCAAAAGGATCATTACTGGAGACGAGACGTGGGTTTATGAGTACGACACGCAATCCAGACATCAGGCAAGTGAATGGCGTTCACCAAATGAGCCGAGACCAAAAAAACCACGTCGTTTTCAGTCAAAAAAGAAGGCAATGCTGACGGTTTTCATGGATTACAACGGTGTAGTGCATCAAGAATTTTTGCCAGAAGGCCAGACAGTAAACAAAGAGTATTATTTGGGCGTTATGAGACGTTTGCGTGAAGCAATTCGCCGAAAGAGACCAGAGACCGTCGCACAGTGCTATCATTATTCGTAATTTTTTGACGAAAAATGCAACAAATACCATCCAACAGCCACCGAATTCACCTGATTTGGCTCCCTGTGACTTCTTTCTGTTCAATCGAGTTAAAAAACCATTACGGGGAACGCGTTTTAGCAGCCGAGAGGAAGTAATGGAAAAATCGCAGGAAGCACTGATGGACATACCGAAAACCGAATATCAAAAATGTTTCGAGGATTGGATCAAGCGCTGGCATAATTGTGTTGCAGTCGATGGGGATTACTTTGAAGGGGAAAATATAGATTTAGATGAATAAACTTGTATTTTTAATTTTCTGAATAAATTCCCGGAACTTTTTGATCAAGGTAGTATATATATATATATATACATATACATATATATCTATATAAATATATATTATTATTAGGTAATCTACCGGTTAAGGTAGGTTTTTGGATGGAAACAACTATCAAATAAACATTTTGTAACTCCAAACAAAACCCAATCCAGCAACCTAATCTACATCAGGTCCCTCTTCATCTCTGTGTACTTCCTTCCTCCCTTCATCCCGTCCAACATCCCTATCCTGTTCCTACCCTGCCCTCGCTTGCCCAACATCCTCCCCTCTATTACCCTTGATACCCATATAGATTATATATATATATATATATATATATATATATATATATATATATATATAGACGTAGATTGGAGGCTTTTGAAATGTGGGTGTGGAGAAGAATGGGGAAGGTGAAATGGACCGAAAGGAAAACAAATGAGGAAGTACTGGAGATGGTGGGTGAGGAGAGGGGTTTGTTGAGAAAAATCCAATGGAGGCAGAAAAAATGGATGAAAGGCGTATTGAGAGGTAGGGGGATGTTGAAGAGGGTAATAGAGGGGAGGATGTTGGGCAAACGAGGAAAGGGCAGGAACAGGATAGGGTTATTAGACGGGATGAAGGGAAGAAAGAAGTACGTAGAGATGAAGAGGGACCTGATGTAGAGTAGGTTGCTCGATTGGGTTTTGTTTGGAGTCGCAAGTTATTTATGTGATAGATGTGTCCACCAAAAAACCTTCCTTCACCGGTAGATTACCTTATAAAATATAAATAAATAAATAAATAAATATATATATATATATATGTGTATGTATAGCACTTATGTGAAAGTCTCACGGATGTGAATAATAATGGAAATGAAGTTAACACTTGTAGACAAAGACAAAGACAAAAACAAAATAAATATATTTTTTGATGTAAATGGACTAACTAGTCCACACGAACAGAGATACTGAAACACATACATTTTCGGTGGTGAAACCACCTTTCTCAAGAGAAATTAGGAGCAGAACTGAGCAAAACTTTGACAGCAACACACAATATGAGGACATATAAAAGGAATTAGGAAGAAGATTAGTTAAGACTAAGCTTAGTCAGTCCAAACTAATCTTCCGAGAAAGACGGAGCACAATGCCGTCGAAATTATCAAGAAATAATGTGTGAGTGTTCCTTCTATGTGTTCTCATATTGTGTGTTGCTAAGTTTTTTTTTAACACTTCCTTGTTACTTCGAAGAAACAATTATATATATTCCTACAAATATATTTAATATACATACTTGTATAGTTGTAATTTGGAATGTGTATAATTATTTATATTTTTACATTCAAACACGAAATTTACATTTGTTATCACACATAAATTGTGAGGGACACACATAAAGGACGAGCACAGTAGAGGTGGGGAAGGCGGATATTCAAGTCCCGGTCGAGGAAAATATTTTTACATTAGTGGTCTGCCTGAATCCGCCTTCCCCCCTCTACTGTGTTCGTCCTTTATGTGTGTTCATTTCCCATTTCCTTATCTCTATTTCTATGTGAATGTATGTATGTATGTATGTATGTATATATATATATATATATATATATATATATATATATATAAACACATGGCGAGTAGAAAATGATTTGGATCCTTTTGGTGTGCTGTAAAGAGTGAATTCTTTTCTTTAATAGAGAAGGACGCTAAAAAAACGTTAGCACGTGTATAGAAACTAAATTTAGATATGAGAAATAGGCCTATGCGGTAAATTTATTGGGTAATCAAGTGAAGAATGAATACTGCCGCTCACATAAAATTCGCTTTTATGGTTACGCCGAAGGAATTACATTTGCACGGAATGGAAAAGGTAGGCGTGAAATACAGAATACCGAAGGCATTATTTTAATTGGGTGGATTTTGGAAATATCTGCTTCGCTCCAGTCTGCCTAGGAATTTCTTTTATATGGTCCATACACGTAGTAGTATGTTGAGGGAGGGAGGGAAGTAAAATATAGCATTTTTGGGGAAAAAGTCGAATAAGAGATTTTAATGAAAATCTACTTGATCTTTGTGGTTTACTGGAACACGTTTTGACCATTTTCTGTAGATTTGTGAATGGGATTTTGCGGCAATGATAACTCAGGAGTTATATTTTATATGAGAATATCTCAATGTGATAATAATGACATTTTTTTATCATGATTTCCGTCTACTTTCAAGTGGAACAGGTAAACTCGTTCATTCTGATAATATCTCCAAAGCGTCTGTTAGTTGTTGCTGTGCTCACTGGAAGTTTTTGCAACTTCGCTCTAGCCTAATGTTTCCTTCAAAAAAGTGGTGTAACGTGATCTCTTGCTAGAAAGGGTTCGTGTACCTTCTATGAAGAAACGTCCACTCGAAACATGAGAGAATACCGCAGTCGTTTTAAATTCTAATAAAAATCAAACGTTTTTAACACTTTCATTGTTATAAAAAATAAAAAAATGCCTTCTGACGTTGCCTTGGAAGTAATTCATGATAAAAAATTCTCGACCTATTCGAATACCTCGACTTGAAAGGGAAAATGGCGCATTTGACTCCAAAATGTTTGGCATTGTTGTTACGTTCTGCAACCTGCGCAGGTTAATTTGCATTTTATTATGCCTCTATTGATAATTGGCTGCTAAATTAGTATTATATATTAAATAAGACTGACAGTTAATGCCTTTTGACTTACAGACAACATGAATTAATGAAATACAATGTATGTGTATGTTATTTATAGATTTATGACCAAAACGGATATTGCTCTATCCCCCGGCACTTTAAAACTTCCGGAATAACCGTTATTAACAGAAATCACAATGCTCTTATATAATTAATTAATTTTCAACAATATAATTCATATATTATTACTCTCAGAAACAATTATAAGTTTACTGCTGTAAATTCTGTTAGTGATGGTATAACATCCCATGCCATATACCCGTATTGCGACTTGTAGGAGTAGATACATGCTATCATGCTTATCAAGCGGATGTTAGGTAGCATAATACGTTTCTGTCATTTCATAAAATTACCACTGGCTCTTATAAAGCGTTAGTTTTTTAAACAGAGATACTGTAATTGTTGGTAATGGTTGTGTTACGTGCGCTTCATTTGTTGTCGACGCTTGCGCAATGGAGAACGCCTATCGTAATAGGTTATCTTCCCTTTTGTGCGTTTTGCTGTGGGGGATTTTTCCTTCTCCGAGCATTGCGCCTACTCCGCATAAGGTCACCGCCGTACTGGCGGCGACGCATGCGAAATGACCGTTCCATTCCTGTGGAATTAGCACCGTGCCATTAACGGGTGACTGCACGAACCTTAAAAGTTATAAATGGCGGGAAGACCTCGCCATAATTTTACGCGCAACAATGGGACGTGATATTGCTGATTATGACGTAACGAAGGATGGATATGGGCATCTGGCTACGTGTAAAGGATGTTCTAACGTCACGAAACATGTTTTAAAAGACATATCATATTCGATTGTTAAAAGTGTGTTTTGTAATTGAATATCCCGCATCTAAAAAAAAAGATAATTATCAGAAAATGCTGAAACGTGAAATTCACATCCGATTTTGAAATTCACTTTTAAATATAATGACTTAGAAGATGTGCGAAAATGAAATATTTTATGCCATCTGATATTATTATTATTGACTAATCTACCGGTTAAGGTAGGTTTTTGGGTGGACACAACTATCAAATAAACATTTTGTAACTCCAAACAAAACCCAACCCAGCAACCTAGTCTACATCAGGCCCCTCTTCATCTCTGTGTTCTTCTTTTCCCCCCTTCATCCCGTCCAACATGCCTATTCTGTTCCTGCCCTTTCCTCGCTTGCCCAAAATCCTCCCCTCTATTACCTTCAACATTCCACTACCGCTCAATACGCCTTTCATCCATTTTTCCTGCCTCCATAGGATTTCTCTCAACAAACCGCTCTCCTCACCCACCATCTCTAGTACTTCCTCATTTGTTTTCCTTTCGGTCCATTTTACCTTCTCCATTCTTCTCAACACCCACATTTCACAAGCCTCCAATCTACGTCTATCCTCCTGCTTCAGCGACCACGTTTCCGCGCCGTATATAGCTACGCTCCATATCAGAGTTTTTACGAGTCTTGTCTTAACATCTCTACTCAACGTCCCCGTCATCAACTCTCTCCTCCTTGAGAAAGCCTCCTTGCCTAGCGCAATTATTCTCCTTACGTCCCTACCACTTTGACCGTATTGGTCCAAAACACTTCCGAGATATGTAAACTGCTCTACCTGCTCTATTCTTTCCCCGACTATTTTAATAATTAGCTTAGCCTTTTTCTTTCTGGCAAATCGCATAACCTTTGTTTTATTAATATTGATTATCATCCCATATTTATCGTGCTGAACCTCCAATTCACTCAGAAATGCTTGCAACTCCTTGGCTGACTGAGCAAATAATGCTTGGTCATCAGCAAACTAACTCTGATATTATTCTTCATAAATAGTAGTCATTAAATAATTAGGCAAGAACATTTATTGATGGAACTGTAATAAGTGCAAGTATGTCGCAATAACTGAAACCGTACATAGTTCAGTTTATTCCATGGAAAAGGATAAACTAATTCCATCACGATCCATTATGCCCTGGAAAAAAGGACGAAGTCATTACAATGACTGGTATCTAATGAAGTGCTTTCTTAACCCTTACGTTATCTTAATATGTTCTATTGTTTCAATAAATCGGGAGTCTAACATAAACATTAGAGTCTTGTACCGGTTTTGTGGAGGGCCAATTCTTTTACGGTTCAAAAAAATATTAGTTACGTTATTAATCAAATTTTTTACACACTAAATTGAAGAGTGCCTTTTAAGATTAAACTGATGTTAGTTACAGCCATATTCATGGGCGGAAAATCTTTCACAAGGTGGACGAAAGTTATGGCAGGGTTAATGAGTGAAGATGTTCAGAAAAGCTAAGTGAAATTTTGAAATGGATCGTGGTATTGTGCATCTCGGAAACATGGTCATTGAAGCAAGATGATAGACGTAGATTGGAAGGTTTTGAGATGTGAGTGTGTAGAAGGATGGAAAAGGGAGAATGGCAGAAAGTAAAACAAACAAGGAGGTGCTTGGCTTGGTGGGGGAGGAGAGAGAATTGTTGGAAGAAATTCAAAGTAGGAAGAAAAAATGGATGTAGAACATTCGCATTGCCGATGGGATGTTGAAGACTGTGATGGAGGGGAGAATTAACACTCTCCCCTCCATCACAGTCTTCAACATCCCATCGGCAATGCGAATGTTCTACTAGCGAGGTTGGAGAGAAATTGGAAAGGAATGTTGGATGGAATTGAAGAAGGAAGGAAGTATATGCTGAATTAAAGATGGATTCTTCATAAGAGCACCCTTCTGTATTGACACTCCAATGCCAGTGCCTCCACCAGTTGTGGTATGGTTCCTGTAAGGCATCAACAGGACCCGCGTTCAGTCACCACGTCATGGATTCTTTGACATAATCCAGTTGTACAAAATGGTATTCAAAGTGTTTAATACTTGGGTCGTACTAGAAGACCCATATCGTATCACCAGTAACCACCCATTCTAAAAAATCGGGTTACTTTCACCGTGGTTCAAGAGGTCCAATGGACGATTGTCACACAAGCAGTCTTCCGAAGTCACCTTTGGGACCATCTTGGTACACCTTTCTCATGGCTAAATTTTCTGTAAGAATGCAATGTACTGTGGTTTTCTGAATATTTCACTCTTTGGCTGACATCCTGACACTTGGACGTCAATCAGAATTGAGCATGAGTCTCACTGTTTACACGTTTTCACCACACTGTTTTGTTGATGGACATCCAGGGCATTCCTCATTGTCAGCCTCATCGTTACCCTCGCAGAACATACTGTGCAAGCAGAAAACTATCAATTTGGACATTTACCCATATCCATAAGCATCCTCAACTATGGCCAAGGTCTCCGAACCCAATTTTTCAAGCTTAATTCACCATTTTATGGCCTATCATTGCTCCATGAAAAGTGGTATCGTGAATTCGTGACGTGTCCGTCGAACAGGGGTCCAGTCTAGCAGCAATCCCCACACAGTTTATGCCCATAGTTGACTGACGTGAGTCACGTTGCTTTTCCTAGATCTCCCTTCACCTTTCCCATCACAAATCACCCCAATCCAGCAATCTGCATTGGTGGCAAAAAGATCACTCTGCTTATATTTGGGACAGACTGTCATCTTTTGTTTTGCTGGGAGAGGGAAGGGAATTATCATTGTCTGTCTGTGCCCATTAACAATCGTTATAGTCTTAAGCGGTATTGTTCAATTGAAAATAATCTCAATAACAACAATTCTAATGGTAAATATTATTATCAGCAGTACAATACCGGTTTAGGTTAAAGTTTATGATGAACCCTGGTCACTATTGCACTCCAAAACCTTAATTAAATCAACAAAAATATTTCATAACCCCTAAATATTACATGTTTCAACTACTCAGTCTTTCATTATGTCCAATGTCTTCCTTATTTAATTACTTACTGAAATACCATTCCTTTTCCTCTTGTCCCTTTTCCTAATGTTCTCCCACTATGTCACAGTATTTAGCATCCCATCAACTCCCAGTACCTCCTGCATCTCCTTCTCCTGACTTTTTCTCAATAAAGTTCTCTCTTGATGCAAAGAAAGGACTGGCGGAAAGACTCTTTATTAAGAAAGAAAGGACTTGAGAGAACTTTAATTTCGAGCATAATTTTGTACGTCTCAGGAGCCTGGTTCTTGAGGCAAAATGATAGGCATGCGAGGGATTTGAATGACAGCCTTTGGAATGTATTAAACGTTGATTGTGGGTTTTTGGAACTTGGGAGTGTGGAGATGAATGAAGAAAAATAAAGCGAACGGAAAAGAAAACAAAGGTATCAAGAATATGAATTTTCAATCAACAAAAATTTGATTTAAACTGTAAAAATCGTGTTTGTTGTCCTAAAACGTGCTGATCCGACATATAATAAAGCACTTCGCGAATTTAAATTAGACTGTTGACTTTCAGGTAAGCCGAACTTTAGGGAGAAATAGAAAAAAAATACATATCTATTTATTTAATCAAAACATAAACTATTTACATTAATTAACCTCTGTGTTATTATTGATTGTTTATGTTGTTCTCAATTTCATATTCGAAGTTTGTTTGAGCTGATTGGTTTGAACGTTGCTACAACAGCAACAATGGAATGGATAATTTTAAACGCATGTACACGTTCTGCCTTCCAGTAGATTCGGCATTGTGAAAATCCATGATTTAAATAGTGGAAAGTAGTTAAAAAGCGCTCATTTGCGCGGTGTAATGGCTTCGGGAATGGAGGAGAAGTGGGTGTTCGAATACCTGCGTCCCATGCATTCCTGGCCGGGAATTTTTACCTCGGAGTAGGAGTCGTTCTCAGCCGAGCAGCGACAGATCTGGACCGTGAGTTCAGTTTCCCTATCGGATATACGTACGCACTTACCGCTTGCTCTAGCTGGCCGGTCCGTCCTTGAACTTACCTCGTTCCCAGGTTGTTCAACGTCAATTCAAATCTTACGCTGGGGTCCGTAGCTCCTCCCTCTGGGTGCCTCCGTACTTCTAGGCAGTAAGCGCTTTCGATCCTTCCTCCCGCCGGGAGAACGCTTGTAACCCACTTTAAACAAACGGCTTGGCGGTGACGCAACACTTAACCCGATATCCATGTCGCAACAACACGTTCACCATCTCTGAAATCAACTCTCAGGCTTCCATTTTTTAGTTCACGGATTTTTTCCTGGTGGGATGAAGTGGAAATATTTCACTGCGTGTTTTTTATTCATATCGGCAAACTAATGACACCCTCACAGACCCGTCGGCACTGGTTTTCGCCCAAAAGAAAGTGGAGAAGGGAAGAATGAGAAGTTTGGTTTTACAGAAGAATGATGGCTATTTATTTAATATAACGGCTGAAATTGACTCCCGAATGGGATGGAGTTTTGATAAGTGGTCCAGCCAGGTCAATACCCTCGTCTTTATACAAGAGAACGATATTGTCATGGAAATACGAGCTCGATCTTTTACGATCTCTTTAGCAAGAAAGGCTATTTACGGTGTGATAAAACTATCAATTTTTTTAAGTTAATAATTTTTATCAGATTATTACAGTTTACAATGTCCATTCAGTAGTGATCGTCCTAGTCCTTCGAATGCATAGGATAGTCGCGAAAGGTGTTAATTTAATACAATGCACTTGTCTTTGTCGGTTCTTGTAATGTACTTTTTGGTTAATTAATGCGTAGAAAAAATAAAAGATCTTTTATAAATAATTGAAAAAATACGAATTATCATACATTTATCATTTATTTTTACTTGCAAGTCTACTGTTTAAGTTCACGTTTCAGATGGACATGCATCGAAAAACTCTCAAAACATCGAAAACTAGACTCTCCTGACATACAGGGTTCGTCCGGAAGATAGGTGTACTGATTTTTTCCGGATTTTTGACAAAAGGGGAGTCGTCCACTGCGAATTTGTACCTGAACGACACTCTGTAAATGCTGCATTTTACGTCCAAGTGCTCGAAAGGCTTCGAAAACGAGTCGCCCGCGTCCGGCCAGCGATCAAAAACATCTGGCGGCTGCTTCTCGACAATGCGCCGTCTCACACCGCGCTTGTCGTGTCGGACTTCTTGGCCAAGCACGGCGTGGCAACACTGCCGCACCCGCCCTACAGCCCGGACTTGGCACCACCGGACTTCTTTCTGTTCCCGAAGATAAAGAGGAGTTTGAAAGGAACGCGATACGGGACTTCGGACACCGTCAAAGAGGCCGTGACGACGTGTCTTCGAGAGGTTCCCGATGATGCCTTCGCGGGAGCGTTCCAGGATTGCGAACGCCGCTGGAACAAGTGTATCGACTCACAAGGGTCCTATTTTGAGGAATATTAGCTTAAGAAATGTAAAAGTGTAATAAATTTTTTTTCCTGAGCTCAGTACACTTATTTTCCGGACGAACCCTGTAACACAACCTGGCACCCGTCACTACAATAAACCCGTCTTCAATTCCGCATATGCTTCCGTCGTCCCTTCATTCATCGCTATCCTCTTCATGTACCTTCCCACCTGTCCTTAATCTTATCCCCTCTTATCATAGTTTTCAATATGTCATTTCCAATCAGAGCGTCCCCATTACTGCCTTCTTTGGATTTCTCCCACAATCTCATCTCCTCCCTCACCATACCTTGCACACCTTCGTTTATTATTCATTAGGCCCGCTTTACCTTCTTCATCTTTGATACTCACATCTCAAGAGCCTCCAATCTATGGCTATTGTCTTGCTTTAGCGACCACGTATCTGTACAAAACTACGATCTTTGTCCAAGTTTCATTAATAGATATATATATAGTATATATATATATATATATCATATCATATTCATTCACATGGAAATAGTTATAAGGAAAAGGGATAGGAACATATACTATAAAGGACGAACACAGGGGAGGTGGGGAATGTAGAATCGAGCAGATCACAAGCGCAAATATATAGGTATCTATATTTGTGTGTGTGTATATATATATATATATATATATATATATATATATATATATATATATATATATATATATATATAATAACCAATAAGTCATAACCAATGTTCTGATGAAGACGGAGCTCAATTCCGTCGAAATCATTAAGAAATAACGTGTGGGTGTTCCTTTTATGTGTTCTTATATTGTGTGTTGCTGTCAAAGTTTTTTATTTTAGACTTTCGTTTAACTTCGAAGAAATTATCTTTATATATATATATATTATATAATTATATATACTATGTATATATAATATATATTATATATTTTTTATGTGTGTATATTTTTTATATGTGTATATATATTTTATATATATATAACTCTGATATGGAGCGTAGCTATGTACGGCGCGGAAACGTGGTCACTGAAGCAGGAGGATAGACGTAGATTGGAGGCTTTTGAAATGTGGGTGTGGAGAAGAATGGAGAAGGTGAAATGGACCGAAAGGAAAACAAATGAGGAAGTACTGGAGATGGTGGATGAGGAGAGGGGTTTGTTGAGAGAAATCCTATGGAGGCAGGAAAAATGGATGAAAGGCGTATTGAGCGGTAGTGGAATGTTGAAGAGGGTAATAGAGGGGAGAATGTTGGGCAAGCGAGGTAAGGGTAGGAACAGGATAGGGATGTTGGACGGGATGAAGGGAGGAAGGAAGTACACAGAGATGAAGAAGGACCTGATGTAAATTAGGTTGCTGGATTTGGTTTTGTTTGGAGTTACAAAATGTTTATTTGATAGTTGCGTCCATCCAAAAACCTACCTTAACCGTAGGTTACCTAATAATAAAAAAATATTTTATTATATATATATATATATATATATAATGTATGTATTTAGCACTAGTAAAAAAACACAGAAAAACGGGAAAAAGAAAAGAAACTCACACTTTTTCTGTGTTTATGTTTTTGTTCGCTAGTGCTTTCTTCATTTTCATTATTATTCACATCCGTGTGACTTTCAGATGACCTATATATATATATATATATATATATATATATATATATATATATATATATATATATATATATATATGTAATAATGAATACATAAAAATATTAATGTGATTTATGGAGGAAAGCATCTATCCTTAAAAATATCTTCCGAGCATAATGTAGAAATTATCCGTGAAAAAGGAAATTGTCGATTAAATTATCTTTTGAGTATTTCGAGTTGGTTTTTTTCTTTTTAATATCCTGATTATCCAAAAGTTGGGAACTCGCCCGAACGATTGAAATCTTATGAAGGCAATCGATACTTATTTAAATGGGCAAAGAAAGCCGTTTCCAATTTGGCGTTTTGACGCTGGGGTAGAAATCTGAAAGTTCCACATTCGAAATTGCCGTGTTCAAATCCATAATTCATGCCGAACGACGAAAAAATGGCTGCGCGGGCGGCTAGGAAAGATTTCAATTCGTGCCAAAGAAAGTATGGAATAAACCAAGTTTGGATAATCCGAGACGTCTGTCGGGGGTGTGTAATTTCAAAGATGATGCTTTCTTATTATACGTCTTCGTTTCAATCTGCGCCTCACGTTTTAACATATTTTAAATTTCCTTAAACCTCATGATTAAAGGTCCTCCAGGTTTGACAACTAACTGAATCAAATCTCTTTTATCTTTGTCGCTTATTTTCGGATTATTCAATGACATATGATGGCATTAAACTCATGCCAAGATTGCCGATATTTTGAGTCTGACAAAACCGATTGTTCAAATTTCCACGGATGCTCGCTCACGTTAACTAGTTATCCTCTGAGAAAAATATTTTCTCGAATAAAGTTAACTGGAGAAAATTGCGGAAGGAAATAAGCTATTTTTCAACGTTAATCAACAAATTCGAATCGCACTTAGACGTGGTAAACATGCGGGCGGCAATTGTTTCCAAGCGTGTCGATGTTTATTCGGTTGCTAACGCTTTGAAATTCCTGTTGTTTGAACAAACTCTGCTCTGAAATGGCAGCGGCAGGGCCGAAATCTTGTGGAAAATCCAGGTCAAAGCAAAAAATCACGTTCCTGTGTAGGAATAGCAGATAAGTAAATAAACCTGCCCTTGTAATTATTTCCTTAGTGTGATCGAAATGAATATATTCGTGGTAGTTGAAAGTACGCCTCCGACATTGTTGTTGAAGTGCTTGGTTAATGGATATAACCTGGGAATGAAGGCTAAGTTTTTAAAGAGAGTTTTTCATACGACAAATTGACATAACAGGATATTTTTAAGAGGTGGAACGCGTTTTCGAAAGAAGTCGTGTATTTTCTAGAAGATGGGAATACGATATATGGCAGAAACGCGTAAATGCGTGAATTAAATGATATTTAAGACCGATATCGATTGATCTGCGCTGGATTCACGCAAGACTTGATGTTTGAGTCAAGGGGATATACTTGTACGAAGGGCCTTTTGATAGGTTGTACGGTGAAAGTATATGGGAGGGAAGGATAGAATAATGGGAGAGGTTTTGAAAATGTTGGTGGAAGAGCGGAAGTGCTTGGTTGAAATTTGAACGAGGCAGGAGAAGAGAAGGAAGAAGATGCTGAAAGGTAAGATTGGGATGTTGAAAATCGTTGAGTCAGGTCGACTATTGTGCAAAAGTTGGGAAGAAGAAAGAAGAAAATAGGATTTTTGGACGCCATTAAGAAAGACAGAAAGAAGTGTAGTGTAACGAAGAAATGAGGAGTTTGATTGCGTTCTCTTACTTGGGGATGTGTTTGGGAAGGTTCAATCACGGAAGTTTACGTAATTTTGGTCGTTATGGCATCGTTTCAGCCATTATGTACGGGGTAAAAATGATTTTGATACAATTCTTGATCGCTGAAAACATGCATTGCGCCAATTTTCTCAAGTTTAACTGTCGCTTCAGAATTATTTAAGCAATCATATCAACATGTATAAATGTTTCCAAACATTTTTTAAATTTTACCATACACATTATGATATTATAAATTCGAGGGATGAAACTAGAGCAAGTAGAATACTTTATCTACCCGGGTATAGATTTACCATGGGATGGGAGAAGTTCGCCCGACATGGACCCCAAGCTAAGAAGGCGTTATTTATAATGTGCATATGCGCCTTGCTCCCTTTCCTTGCCGAAAAGGTGACGAGCGCTAACGTGGCGGAATGAACGTCGTGACGCAACAATGACGATCGACTTGGGTTGAAAGCTGCGAGCTTTGACGTCACTACTTGCTTGTGTAGGTGGGCGCCAGTGATGCTCGGGTCTTATTCTTCCAACTTAAACCGCCATCGCTGAATTTTTCTCGCCTTAACTCAGTTTAAATGTTTTCGAGAATCGTTGTTTTTGCTCCGAGACGCTTGTTATATTTCTACTATGTCCCTCAGGTTTTTTTTATGGAGTGAGGGTTGAAGGAAAAATAGGTGATTTTGCCATTCATCTTCCGAAATATCCTGGCCCGACTGTCCCTATATCCGGAATCGGAGACGGACAGGACGTGGTTGGGAGCTAATTAAACTGTTTTGCGAGGGCCATATTGGGTTAACTAAGAGAAGAGAGATTCGCCCGAACGAAGTTCGATTGAATGAAATTGGCAAATTTCATGGACGAAATATGAGCGTAGTGCATTAAATCCCGGCATATCGTTTATACTAGAAAACTTACGAACACAACAAAAAAGGCACTTGTTAAAGACTGGGTTTTTGGCGCTAACATGTATATTGTACGGCCCGAAAACATGGCATATGAAGCAAGACGATAGGCGTAGTAGATTTGAGGATTTTGAAATGTGGGAGTGAACAAGGATAGAAGAGGTGAAGTAGACGGATAGGAAAACAAATGAGGAAGTTCTAGGTATGATGGGAGAGGAGAGGGATCTACCGAGAGAAATCCAAAGGAGGTAGGAAAGATGGATACAGAGCTCTTCGCATTCAAATTGCATTTGCCCAAAGCATCTGCAAAATCGCGTGGTCATAGCTGACACTGTTACTAGGAAACTACTTGCGTGCATAAAAAGGACAATAATCCGAATAAAAGCCAGTTAAAGCTGTACGGATAAATTGGTCCGGCGATGCCGGGCATATACGCCAGTGTTTGTGTGTGTATATTTATACAACCGAAATTAGCATAGAAGTTAGAACCCGCGAGATGGCGCATGTCGGGGTGCTCCATTCATTTAAACCTCCTGGGTTGAACTCAACCCACTGAATCCATCTAATAACCGTCTACACATCCCCCCTTGTCTTTTTCCTATTCGTCCCTTACCTCTCATCCTCATCCTCCTCCTACATATATTCCCTCCGCTCTTCGCCCGAGAACGGCATGTGATGACGGCCGTGCCGTCAAAACTACATGTGTGAGTCCTTTCTTTGTTTTTCTGTGTTTAAATATGTTCATCAATGTTTATATGTATATATATACACACATATATATATACATATATAATTATATATATATATATAATTTCTTCGAAGTAACACGGAAGTGTTGAATAAAAAACTTAGACAGTAACACACAGCACGAGAACACATAAAAAAACACTCAAAATAATATCTTGATAATTTCGACGGACTCGAACTCCGTCTTCTTCGGAAGATAGGATATGACATATGATATATATGAGTCATATCTTATCTTCCGAAGAAGACGGAAATTATCAAGATATTATTTTGAGTGTTTTTTTTATGTGTTCTCGTGCTGTGTGTTACTGTCTAAGTTATAAATAAATAAATAAATAAATATATATATATATATATATATATATATATATATATATATATATATATACACCAGGTTTATAAGGTTGTATCGCAACTTCTGATCAAGATAGCAAATCCTGGGAGACTATTAATTTCGTAAGGTCTCTGAATAGTCGTTCGTCGACAAAGCGGAGGATATCTACATCTACATAATACCGCGCAAGGGCGTGTGGCGGGTGGTTTTAGTTCGCCAGTCATGCATACACATCACAATCATGTTTCCTCCAGACACTTGTTATTTTGATCATTGACTCGAAAATTTCAATAAGATGAAAGAAAATAATTGCATGTCAAACTATTCAATAAAAGGATACGCATATTTAAATTATGTTGTAGAACTGTTAAAAAAAATGATTCTGTTAAATAAAAAGGATGGCATGCTGGAAGAAACATGCATGATATCGACAAATATATACACTCACAATTCTAACTATCTCATACGCGATTGCAGTCATATTTTTTATGATTTCTAACGGTTAGAGGAAAAAACGACATTTTTAATCTCTCCGTTTTACCATAAATCTGTTTACCCTCTTACCGTGGTAATATGATCTACTATAATAATTGGGGACCTGTAAAATGTCCTTAACATCCTCAGATAAGAATCCTGCTTCAAATGAACACAGTAAATTTCACCTCTATTTAAGCCTACGGCCAACTAGCGGCTCCCATCCTAATTCCATACGTCACGTTTTGAGGTTACAGTTTCGACGATTACTAATTATTGCGCACAGACGTAATTCAGGATTCATACAGGCCGTGACGTCAAGATTTCGTCATTGTTGAGGCCAGATGATTCCGAGACTTTTCTGAATTGAGCATCTGTAAGAGGAACAAGATCTATTTCCGAGCTGTAGATATGCATAATTACTTAAATTATTTTGCTTAGATTGCTTCATTTTTTCGTAGATTCGGCCCTATCTCAATCCGACTACCGTGGTCCAAATTTAAAAACTCCTTTTTTTCACGTTAATTGAGTGAAGGTACTATATTCGTACTTACTGTTACGACTGACCTCGTTTCCCTGCGTGAACATCGATAAAATGTCTTCGTTACATCATGTTCACAGCACTCATTCGCGAGGCTGGATTCGACTTTGTTTAGCCGGAAAGCTTCGTTCCTCCCCGAGGTAACCAGGTTAGCAGGATTTGTTTGGCTAAAACTGACTTCGGAAGAAAAAATAACGCAATTTTCCTCTCGGGGTTGATTTATTGTGGCCGTCCGGTTGAGCGCAGTTGGTGGCAACCGGTTTTGTTCAACCGTCTTGGAATCGGTGCTTTTCGCTCCTGCTGGACTCAACTGTCGATCGGTTACGTTTTCCCTGCCCAAAAGGAGGAGTTAAATAAGTATTCAAGTTGGTAGTCGACTCTCATCTCCGCCGCATCATTGGTCCATTATAAATTATGCATGCATTTGTAATTTTCAACTGTATTCTTTTTCGGTACGACCCGACCTTTTTTGACCCTCTATGTTTTTTCAAGGGAATGGAAGCCAATGTAAGTGACGAAAGAGTCATCCTATAAAACCGTCCCATCCTCCGGAGGGGATTTCGTAAAATCAGTTAGGTTTGCAGATAGTCAAGGTTTAGTTTGTCAGTCAGCCACGGGGTTGCAAGCATTGCTGGGTGAATTGAAGGCTCAGTGCGATAGATATGAGCTTTGAATCAATACAAATAAACTAAGGCAATGCAATTTTCCAGAGCGAATAAGGCTAAGCTTAACATTAAAATAGGAGGGCAAAAATAGAGCAGGTAGAACAGTTTACGTATCTCAGAAGTGTTTTGGACCAATACGGTCAAAGTAGTAGGGACGTAAGGAGAAGAATTGCGCTAGGCAAGAAGGCTTTCACTAGGAGGAGGGAGTTAATTACAGGGACGTTGAGTCAGGATATCAAGAAAAGCCTCGTAAAAACTTTGATTCGGCGCGGAAACGCGGTCGCTGAAGCAGGAGGATAGACGTAGAGTGAAGGCTTTTGAAATGTGGGTGTGGAGAAGAATGGAGAAGGTGAAATGGACTGAAAGGAAAACAAACGTGGAAGTACTAGGAATGGTGGGCGAGGAGAGGGGTTTATTGGGAGAAATCCTATAGAGGCAGAAAAAATGAATGAAGGGCGTTTTCATCGGCAGTGGGATGTTGAAGACTGTAATAGAAGTGGGGATCTGGATGGCGTCGAGGCCAACATACACGGCTTCCCACCGCGAAGGACCGGGTTCAATCCTGGATACAATAAATATTTTTCAGTGGTATCCCGATCCCTACTTGAGGTACTTTGCGAAGAGCACTTTGAGTGAGTACGACGTCCGTCAGATGGGACGTTAAATTGCGGACCCCTTGGCGCCTTTGGACATGAATAGGCTAATGCTGACGCCGGGTTTCTCTCCACCCTTCCTTTCCCACCCATCCCTAATGGCGCTTATGACCTTAGCTGTCGGTCGCCTCCCCAACAAAACCAACCAACCAACCGACTGTAATAGAGGGGAGAATGTTGGGCAAAAAGGGAAAGGGCAGGAATAGGATAGGGATGTTGGATGGGATGAAGGGAGGAAGGAAGTACACAGAGATGATGAGGGACCTGATGTAGATTAGGTTGCTGGATTGTGTTTTTTTAGGAGTCACAAGATATTTATTTGATAGTTGTGTCCATCCAAAGACCTACCTTAACCGGTTGATTACTTAATGATAACATGGAGCCTAAAGATGCCCCAAGTAAGGGTTGAAACGTAGATATTGATATTAATAATATTTGAGTGAAATTTATAAAGTTATAACATTTTTAATATCCAAAGTAACTGATTAGCAAGTATATTATTTCCACGTCTTTGGACATTTGGCTAAAGGAGCTTCTGAACTAAGATCGATCTTAACATTAATGAGGACGTTAACCTTCCTTGTCTCTTCATCCGTTCTAAGTAGTCCTCTCTAATTGCTATAACAGTCTTAATAGCCCACTGAATCTGAATAATCTCAATTGCCTTCGAATTTTCTTGCCGTTTCCCTTTGAATTTCCCAAAGGAAAACATTTGCGTGTTTAAATCTTCGTCTTTGTGACTGTGGCGCTGTGAAGACGACTTCAATTACCTACATCGTCACATCCTGCGAACAGTATCTCAAAATATGTTTTTTTCGGTATTATATTTCCAGCAATTCCTGTGAATTAATTCAATATGGTCATAGGCGTGGCGATGACACAGATAGAAAAGAAATACATACTTTTTTTTCTGAATATTTCGGTAGCACAACCATATTTTTCAACGGAAGAACGAAGACTCAGGATATGGGTGTGGGCTGGAGGGTGGGCAAGTGCAGGGGAGTGGTAAGGGGAGAGGAATGTTTTTGGGGGTGAGTGTCGACAGGGCTGTGAGTCGACGGGAAGGGAGAGGGTACACCCCCTAGTGGTCATGGTTTAGTCCCGGGTTTGACCTAGCTGCTAGAAGCCAAATAAATGCATGCCGCCTTGAGGGCTTTGATTAGCTTTGACGGAGTCTGAGGGGAGAAGGGAGGAAATAATTGAAAAATTGAAACAATTATTAAGCATTGTTGAGGCCGGTATGTTTAGCACCTGGTAGAGAGGCTAATGCGGAATGTTTGCACGATGCGCGGTGACTATTTATGAGCATTTTGACGGGGTTGCTGCATTTCCCAGCGTAGGAGGGACAGAGCTAGCAGTTTTGTTGTTGAACTATATTGCGGGATGTGCATGAGGGAGTACCGTGGAAAGGGAGAGAATTGGTAAGTTGAGATGGGAGGCTAGGAGTGGCGATGATGATGGCGTTTAAAAGTAACGGAAGGAAGTTAAGAAGATAATGTGTATGCCGCTGTTTTATGAATGGTCAGGATAGGGAAAAGAGATATTCGAGAATTTGTTTGAGGGACTGAATTCTTGGGAAGTACTTTCCAAGTCATTGATGAAAATGGTGCAAAGCTGAGACTTCATTGCTGATATCCCAAAGGTTCTAAAATTTCAACGACATGTTCTTGTTTTAATTCTCCAATATGACGCGGTGATTTCACACGTCACGTCAAAGTACCAAACAATCGGTTAAATTGTGAAAAAATAAGTTTTTTTTCGGATTCGTCCAAATTATTCGACCAAATTTAATGATCTTCGATTGATCGATAAGCGTGTCGGCGAGTATTGGCCTTGGAATTTACGGGTGCGTGCCGCGAATTGGGGCGTCTTTTCGACCTGGAAACCTTAGCCAATGTTGTACTGATTGGGGAGGTGAATTGATTATTTTATTTTCTCATGAGTTATTGTAGAATTACCAAGGGCCAATTTTGCCTTTAATGATGTTTTCCCGCGGTGTTTTGCCCCTTATCTCAGATTTCTTCTGAAATGTTCCGCCGTAAGCTGGGAGGCACCATCGCGTTTCGTCGATAATTCGAATTTGGCACACACCCCCCCCTTACTATTCGACTGCGCAACAATGTGTTGGTAACTCGGACGGTGACGTCCGTTATTTTTGTTAGGGAATAATTTACACAGACATGTTATGGGATTAATAAACTATTCAGGTCCAGTTGTCATACTATCTGGTTAGATTTATGTATCGGGAAGCAATGGTTGGATAGATCACCAGGACAGTACAGTGCTTTCAAGAGGAGGGATGGTGACTGCACGAGTCATTGTCTCAACTTAGTTCATTATTAATGGTGGGTGATTTAAAGTAATGTAATACCCATGCATGCGTATCAAGGAGACAAATATGAAGTGAGAAATCAGTTTCTTTAAGAAATCTCAAGAGATCATTATTAGTTTTTGAAACGTGCTCTTGACTTTATTTTGGGGCGCCGAATTTCGAATGAAATATTTTCATGCGATTAAGACCGTTTAATTAAAAAATAATAATACATTTAAACAGAGGTTAACGGATGCTCTAATGTTATAATTATTACAAATGTTTTTTTTTAATTGTGTGCATTTCATCAATTTTAAGATGAAAACGACGTGTATGTTATGCTCCATTTATCCATAATGTTTCTGGCTTTGGCCCTCATACTGTCTTAAGAGCATGGGCATGATTTTGAATTTTTTGTTGCCAGTTTTATGAAAGTTAACAGGAAAAGTTTGTTTTCCGTGTATTATTCTATCATAATCATTCAATAGAATTTACGTAGAGCCACAAATACATATATATATATATTCATTCAAACAGAAATAGGTATAAGGAAAGGGGATAGGAAAACACATAAAAGGCGAACACAGGACATGTGGGGAAGGCGGTTTTTGAGCAGATCACGAAAGTAAAAATGTTTCCTTGACCGGGATTTGAACACCGGATCTTCCACTTGCCGGGCGGACGTGCTACCGTTACACCACCGAGGAAACTTAATTTACCTTGAGATCTGCGATGTTTTTAAGACGCCCAAGTGCTCCGAATCATTTGCCAAAGGAAGGCTTTAGGGAGCTGTTCCATCCACCAAAGGTGTATTGTATTGTATATTTCTCCTTTGGTGGGTGGAACAGCTCCCTAAAGCCTTCCTTTGGCAAATGATTCGGAGCACTTGGGCGTCTTAAAAACATCGCAGATCTCAAGGTAAATTAAGTTTCCTCGGTGGTGTAACGGTAGCACGTCCGCCCGGCAAGTGGAAGATCTGGTGTTCAAATCCCGGTCAAGGAAACATTTTTACTTTCGTGATCTGCTCAAAAACCGCCTTCCCCACATGTCCTGTGTTCGCCTTTTATGTGTTTTCCTATCCCCTTTCCTTATACCTATTTCTATGTTTGAATGAATATATATATATATATATATATATATATATATATATATATATATATATATATATATATATAGAAACTCTGAAACTGAAAGGATGAAACTGATAAACTGAATATATATATCTTTCTATATGTATAAATATATAAAAATTAATATATATATTTCTACATATCTATATATACACACATGTATATTTATCATAGAATTCACATAGAAATAGAGATAAGGAAAGGGGAAAGGAACACACATAAAGGACGAACACAGTAGAGGTGGGGAAGGCGGATATTCAAGTCCCGGTCGAGGAAAATATTTTTAGATTAGTGGTCTGCCTGAATCCACCTTCCCCACCTCTACTGTGTTCGTCCTTTATGTGTGTATATATATATATATATATATATATATATATATTATAATATATAGGTATAAATTCTTAGAATGTGTATAGTTGTAAAGTTGAGTCGAGAAATATATTGTAACTACAATTTTACAATGCGAAATTTTATTTTGATTCTCATTTAATGTTTTGAGCCCTACTATTGTTGTAGAGAGGGCTTTCGAGTTAATAGCAGAGATTGATTGCTAGTTTGTTGAGAGATTATATGATTGTTGGTTGGTTTTGTTGGCTGGTTATCAAAGCGAGCGTCGGCGGAAGAACAAGTGCAATTTCTATCGTTGCCCAAGTCGTAGTTTTCTTTATGAATTGAATCAGCATTATCTAGACTCACGGATACCAGAACGAAGAAGACATTAGAGAATATTGGAAGCTAGACTTCACTAGAAAATGTTGGATAACACTTGTGTAGATGGATTTATGAGAAGATCGTTTTGAAGGGTTACTACTTTCTCCGGAGCGAACGAGGCCCACATGTGTGTGTGTGTGGTGGGGGGGAAGGGTCTACTCAGACGTAAGCAAGGGTCCTTTCGGCGGGGAGAGGCGTGGTAGGAGGTTTAGGATGCGAGGAGGATGGAAGGGAAGGGGTTGGGATGGACACTCTGTGCGGTGCGGGTTCGCCGAGTGGATATATCGATTCAGACGGCCTGCAAGAGGAGTGCGCGCTATGAGTTTCGGTGTTCTCGACGGGCTGAATGTTGAACGCGTGCGAGAACGCCTTGCTTATGCACTGGCTTCGTCCTCATGCCCCAACACACAGAAACACTCCATACATAAAATACCCTTCCACCCCCATTCCACTGGCGCAGTCGAACGAGTATAAACAATTCCTTCGGGCTTTACAATGTGTGTTTAATTTTATCCTAATCGTGTGTTTTTAAGTATATATATATATAAACACAGTAATCAACCCGAAGATCGGTTTAGTAGGTGATGGTAGAGTTCATCCATGTGCTAAGTATGACGGCGTGTGTGAATATTCACACATCAGGGTAGGGGGGCCAGTTCCTTTCCCTGTGCCGGCTATGGTTTCCCAGGAAGATATGGTACCCAAATAATCACATAGCTTGGATGGAGCTGTAGGTGCCCAGAGTGCCATGCCTGGGAAACGAACCCGGGACTTTCCGGTCAGTAGTCCAACGCTCTACCCCCGGGACTACCGCGACCCAGAAATATATATAAATATATATATATATATATATAAAATATATATATTATATATATATATATAATATATAAATATATATATTTATAAAATAAAGAATAATCATGTTGTAACCATAGCAGTATTTTAGAATTACGTTGTATTATTTTATTAAAAAAATTGTTTATATTTTTACGTGCGCAATACTATCACCGTACGTACGTGCCTAAAAACGCATGTAATATGAATGAAAGCCAATTACAACTGAATGGGTAAATTGGTTCGGTGAAGTTGTGTACTTGAGTACGCACTAAGTATAATAAGCGCTCTCAAAAATATAAGTGAAACCTACTGGAAGAGGGATTCGCACGGGACCACGTTGCATTTTCGGGACATGTCCATTTTTAATACTACTATAGGCAAGTAGGTGAGTGGAAAATGATACTTTTGTGGCAAGTAAAAGCAAAGAAGAGGGGACCAATTTTATTTTGTTTGAATTGTTTACCCCTTCAAATGAGGAAGTACTGGGGATGGTGGGTGAGGAGAGGGGTTTATGGAGGCAGGAAAAATGGATGAAAGGCGTATTGAGCGGCAGTGGGATGTTGAAGACGGTAATAGAGGGGAGAATATTGGGCAAACGAGGAAAGGGCAGGAGCAGGATAGGTATGTTGGACGGGATGAAGGGAGGAAGGAAGTATACAGAGATGAAAAGGGCACTGATGTAGGCTAGGTTGCTGGATTGGGTTTTGTTTGGGGTTACAAAATGTTTATTTGATAGTTGTTTCCATCCAAAAACTTACCTTAACCGGTAGATTACTTAATAATATATATATATATATATATATATATACATAGTTATATATACATATATATACATATTTATATATATACATATATATACACACATATATTTTTTGATGATGTAGAAGCAGCCATAATTAAGAAATATAACATTTGGACGGCATTATAGAACACAAAAATAAAATAGATAACTCATAAAAGGACACACTCATATTTCAGAAAGTTTAGGTATTCGACCTTCTGAAATATGAGTGTCTTTTTACGTGTTATTTATTTTATTGTTGTGTTCTATTGTGCCGCCCAGTTGTTTACATATATATATATATGTTTATATATATATATATATATATATATATATATATATATGTATATATACACTTTCATTAAAATGGAAACGCACATGGAAAAGGGATAGGAACACATGGAATGAACGAACGCATGAATGGTGTGGAAAATTGAATCGAGCAGATCACAAGCGCAAAAACGCTTGTTTAACTTCGATCTGCCAGTCCGTTAGTCTTAATCGCTTGAGCTATCAATGAAACGCAAATTACACTGAAGCTGGCATATGTAAAGTACTGTGTAATTACATGCTCACTGTGGATATTAAAAATTTCAACGGGAAACCTGGATTAGTAAATTTCAATGATTCTTTTCATGGAGGCGTAGATGGGAAGGAAAAAATATAGCTAATTATACCGTGATGGAATGGGTAAAGAATATATGAATTCTCATTCAATATTGATCCCTTATGCAAAGAATTACAACTGGAATATTTGCAAGTAGGAAAGGTTCTTTAAGTATCTCCCCATTTGCAATACAATACCTACGGAAGCC
This sequence comes from Hetaerina titia, assembly GCA_037158775.1. NCBI lineage: Eukaryota > Metazoa > Arthropoda > Insecta > Odonata > Calopterygidae > Hetaerina > Hetaerina titia. Next base: position 41,831,915 of record CM073775.1, read on the forward strand.
TACACTCGGTCAACTGACCAATGAGTTATACTAAAAAAAAAGATACGACCTCTGCTTATCGTTCAATGAGGAGAATTTGTTGCTGCGCGTGGTATCAACAGCGAGGAACACCAATCCCTTATAATCCTTCAGGCGACGAGGAAAAAAGCTGCGTGGTACACCGCTCAACTCTCATGCTCATATCTCAATATCTCGACTCGAGAGGTCACAGAGTCCTTTTGATGATTCTTGGACATTGCGGTTTTTTATTCGACATCAGTGGTTCTCAATGAAAACCGTGGAAAAAATGAATGCCATTTCGGTAGGTAACCATGGAACGCGAAAGCTCTTCAATGGACCACCAAAGCTGTGAGTTCTTTACTACCGGTCGGAGGGCATATTCCGGAAAGGTAAAAAACGCATTTCCCTAGGATTTTCTCGCCCGAGAAAAACCTGAATTTCTTCGTTTTTTTGGCATCCTTCGGCATAGAGCATTCAAATGGATGTCGACTCAAGATTTTAAAAAATGCGATCGCATGCTCCTCCTAGTTTCGTCGGAACTTTAAGCCTAAAGAAATCGTATAAAGTTGGCATATCATCACGGTATCAGTACGTTAAAACCATTCAAAATATTTTTTTGTTAGTGTTCCGTAATCTTCGATAAGCTTCACAGAATAGGGTCTCGTTTCGGTCATAGTTTCGTCTGGTTTCAACTGCCAAAGTGTTAATTAAAATTTTATTGATACAACAAAAAGGAAATCGTTTCTTAAAAGGGCTCAAGTGGGAAAAAATTATTGGACGAATCCTTCGCAGGAAGGAATTTCAGATTTTTAAGTCAACCGCCAAATTCGTCCCTCAAGCCCAATCTATCCAATGGAAAATTGTCCAAAAAGAAGAAGGTATAGTAGATTTAAGGAATATTTATATGTATATCTTTATATATAAATTGATGATTTCTTCGTGGTAACACGGAAGTGTTAAATAAAAAAGTTAGAGAGCAACACACCAAATGAGAATACATAAAAGGAACACTCACACGTTATTTATTGATAATTTAGACGTAATTGTGCTCCGTCTTCCTCGGAAGATTACTATTTAGGACTGCAGTCCTAACTAATCTTCTGAGTAAGACGGAGCACAATTTCGTCGAAATTATCAATAAATAACATTTGTGTGTTCCTTTTATGTATTCTTAAATTGTGTGTTGCTGTCTAAGTTATATATATATATATATATATATATAACCAGTTATATAATTATTTATATATATATATATAATCCAGTTATATATATATATATATATATATATATATATATAACTGGATTACTCCCGACCGGATCATTCATTCCTTTAATGAATGAATCAATTGAATATTTCGGGTGACTTGGATCGAGATATCATTTGAAAAAAAAGAACGACTTGGCGCGTCACCTAGGGAGAAAGAGTACAATGAGAATGGCTGCCAGTTTTTTCTTATTTGTGGGCGCAGAGTGCCAAATTTCGAGGACCTTAGCCATTTCTCCCCCTGCATCTCCTTCTTCCCTTCAACCTCCGCTCCTTCCGCCCCCATCTCAGCTCTCCCGCCCTCATTGTCGGTCGATCTGTCGATTTCCTCCCCTCATCCCGTCGTCCCGGCTACGTTTCCAAAGAATCGGCGATGAAGAGAGAGTTTTACTAACAAGATCTTAGATAGGGATTTACTAAGACAGGGTTCAATATTCACATAAATTGACGCATGTTCTTGACGAATGGACGAACGCAATATTAATGGACCGTTAACCAAGTTCGAAATTAGAAGGTTGGTTAGAAGAGTAAGGGACATTTCATTATATTTTAAATATTGACGGGTCAGCATATAGTTGTACGCGTACAGCACCATCTGTTGATTGTTTCTGAAGCCACTGAATATATTGTTAGGATTCAATAATCGTTTGTCTGTTGGTGGATGCAGGTAACAATATCCGTGGAAGTCGTTGTTCTCAACAGTTGAGAAGTGAGTGCTGTGATTCGATTTTTGCGTTGAAAAGGATCTTTAGTTGTCCATATTCATCGGGTGTTGTGCCTAGATAAGGGCTCATACATTCATTAATAGATGGTACCCTGCAAGTTACCGGGGTGTATGGCAGGAGGTGCTTTCACACTAGATAACTTTTGACAAAAATTACGGTTCCCCCATACCGTGTACGGACAACTTAATTCCGATCCCTTATCCTTCGTGGGAAAAATGAAATCTTGAATCTGTCTGCTCCAAACGTGATCTCTCTAATTTAAGCGACAAGATCTCCCTACCATAGGGCGATGGGGATATCATTTTTTACATTGTCGCTTAATAGACACCCTTCTAATTCATGCAAGAGATTTAATCAGGATATTCGAGGTCTGTAAATTAAGTAATGAGACTGGCAACGTAGAGTTCGATCCGGCAACACTGGAGGCACTGGGCTTGGATGGGCGGCAGAGAAACATGTAATCCGCCTTCAGTACGGGTTTGAACCTACTGGTTAAGCTTTATTCTATTGTCTTCGAAAAATGAGTGACATCAATTTCAAGCAACGGTTTGCCATCAGGTTTTCCTTCAGGCTTGAGAACAGTGCAACGGATAATCTTGCTAAACTTCAGCAGGCCTACGGAGATAGTGTTTTGTCAAGAGCCCAGGTTTTTCGGTGGTTTAAGGCATTTTCAGAATGAAGAGAGTCGATTGAAGATAAACCACGAAGAGGAAGGCCTTCATCTTCAAGAACCGATGAAAACCTCGACAGAATCCAGGATCTTGTGCGTTCAGATCGTCGGTTGATCGATTCATCTGGGAAGGGTCGAATTTTACTCAAACCACCGTTAATCAGATTTTGACCAATGAATTGGGGATGAGAAAAATCTACGCAACAATAATTCCAAAAAAACCAATTTCAATAAACGAGTTTTCGGCTGGTAAAAACATTCCTGTGGCTCCTCAGCCTCCTTATTCACCTGACTTGAGTCCTCGTGACTTTTTTCTCTTCCCGGAGTTGAACAATCACCTTAAGGGAACTCATTTTGGGAGAGTCGAAAACATTCAAACGGCTGTAACCGACCAGCTGAAGGCTATTCCAGTATCGGAGTTTCAGCAATGCTGTGAGGAGAGGAAGAACCGTCTACAGCGCTGTGTGGCTTCAGAAGGAAGTTATTTTGAGGATGAAATTATAAAATTTTAATTCTATATGAATGAAAAAATTAAACAAAAAGTAACTCTCATTACTTAATATGCTGACATCGTAACTTTCTCTCCGTGAGTGATTCCTAACCTAGCTCCTCTAATAATTTCGATATACTACTCAGTTTATTATAACACAGTTTTGCAAATCTAGCTCCCTTAACTTTGAACATTAACATTGGATCAACTATTCGGAAATGAATCCAACATCTGAGGATTCCATACATTAGCAGCATATTCTAAATGAGGCCTAACTACCGGGAAGATAACTTCTTCCTCTTTAAACGTCTCGTCACGTTTCCACAATACTATTTCGATAAGTCCTATTTTGTTTTGTTAACTTGTCCACATATTTCCCGTACATGTTTCACCTAGGAGAGGTCGTGAGTAAGGGCAACGCCCAAGTATTTAATAGAGTGTACACTCTCTATTTCGGCATGCAGTGGGCGTTCGGGAGGGAACTGCCCCTGGGAGTTTTACGACGTTCTGCATTATTCAACCAGTTGACTCTCTTATCCTCTGCTTCAAAGTTAAAAGTCAGTTTACTTGTTTATTTCTGAACAAGTCTTAAATCCAATATTAAAGTTTCACATCCTCATAAACTGCTACGTGGGCAAGGAACAAATGATGATCAAATTATTAGATTCAAAAGGATTCGTGCATGCAAATTCGTGACAAGGCTTGGCGTAAAACCGGCTTGAATTGTTTAGAAATGGGACGCTGGGTTTATATTGATATTTTCATGGACTTTGGACTTTTAGACGGGGCCTTTTCTTGACTTATAAGCTATCTGTAGTATTTGTGTTGCCTTAAATATGGCCTTAGGAAATTCTTCTTTTGCTAAAATGATCCAGATAATCAAAAAGCTGAACACTCCTTGTCTAAACCATGATTTTCATCATCTAACCGTTGTTACTGGTACGGAAGCTGGTGGTATGTTATGACCACCATATTTACGCTCACAAAAACTGTGCACATTTAATGAGTACCTTGCCAATAACCATTGGGAAATATGATCCTCAAATGGTATTTAGTTGTCTTTCCCGCCAGGGGGGGGCATGGAAAATTTGCGAATCGGACGTATTTTTTTCGCGTCTTAAACTTGGCCGAGGATGCCAAGACCCCGTTTTGACCATTTTAAGACGATAATGGTGTGCCGATTCCGGAAACCGGATCTGAAAAGTTGCAAAAAAATTCGCGAATCGGTCATATGTTTCGGATCTCGGAATTTTCGAATCGGACATAGAAATATGTCCGATTCGCGATTTTTTGTTGCAAATGTACGGGCCCGGCTTACGGAACCGGCACACCATTCGCGAATGGCAAAAATCGCGAATCTGACATATTTTGATGTCCGATTCACGATGTTTTGTTGCAAATTTACGGGCCCGGTTTACGGAATCGGCACACCATTATCGTCGTTTACCTGTAAAATGGTCAAAACGGGGTCTTGGCATCCCCAATTGACTAATCGGCCAAGTTTAAGACGCAAAAAAATATGTCCGATTCGCAAATATTTCATTCTCCCCCCCCCTCCAGGGGGAAAGACAACTGGTAACTTGTAAGAATTGCCTCTTTTGTACTCTGCTACTGCTCTGCTCGTGAAACGTGAGCAAATCATTACAGGTGTAAATATCAGGTCCACAGCATACCACCAGCTCCCGTACTATAAGGGCATATTCTCATATGTTTAGAAAAGCATATCTCACGTATGTACGCATCGTATTGCACGTCTCTGAAGATATTATGATCTACATTATTTGAGTTATTTTGAAGTTTTTGCTGTTATTTTAAGTGTATACCATGTTGTAACAAGAATTCAAGAGAAACTTAATTGTTAGAATCGAAGATGGTTAAAAATATTTGTAGTAACAGCTCCAAAGTAGCGACCTTGATATTTTAATAAAAGCGTTATTTAAAACTGAAAGAAATACCACGTTTCCTAAAAATATACAAATATTTAGCAGACTTTTACATTAATTTAGTCGTGTGGAAACACATGACAACCCTTCCGTGGTTATTTTAGATATTTATATACACTCGGTTAAAAATTAGTCTGGTGTGTATGCATCTTCTGCCATACACACCTTGGCGGTTGTTTTGCAGGGTACTGAAATAACTGACTAATGACTACATAGGGGCAACGGGATACCGAAGACTGTGTTAAAGGGGAGAATGTGGGGAAAGCATGACAGAAGGTGAAGAATAGGTATTTCAGGCGGAATTTAGTGAAGTAGAAATTATGGAGAGGTAATGAACGAGTTGTTGAAATATATAAAACGGGAAATATGAATATTTTTGTCATGCATATTGATATTAATAATAATTTCGGTGTGAGTTTTACGTTTCCGTTTTACCTATCATATAGGTCATTGCCTGCATCTATCGAGCGTAACTCTTCCGGGAGTGACAAGGATATTTTGTTGCGTTCAAGGATAATATCCTATAATATCAAATAAGTAAGGATCAGGACTGATTTAGTGTGTAGCGCCAAGACCCAACAAAGAACTATCTGTACACGGTTAGAATACTGTTTATTATTAAGTTGGGACGAGAGCAAAGGCCGATAATGTTACTCATTTGTTTCAACTCTTCAAGTTCCGTCAGCGGCATTTAACGACTGGTGAAATGGAAGTGAACTATGGATGGGCTTGGGTCTCTTATGCAGTGAAAACTAATTGCCTCAGAAGGGATGCAGTGTTGAGTGTTCTTAATCATCGATTAGGTTCACTTCCGTCCGTACACTGTAGCATTAAGTCCAATTTGATGGAGTGGTCAGAAGGGGGCTTACCCTACTTGAAATTCTGTCACTCTCGTGTTGAATGATAAGTGTGGTCACATTTCGTGGTTATCTTCAAACCCTAGATCAGTGTTGAGTAATAGATTCATTCATCGGTTCACACGCACGCCAATATTCCTTGCTATATTTTAATTTAGGTATATCAGTAAATTGTTGAGGAACTGACGAGGCTGATTGGCTGTGCTGCGCGCTTGCGCACCGGTATTTGACTCGCAACAATGTACGTTTTATCGAGTTTGCCATGCTTCTCTTTACCTCAAATGAGAGAGAGAGAGGGAGACTTCCAAGGCAAGTATCGGTGACAATTTTTTCCTGACGTGTTCGTGATGAGCTGAATTCAAATCGTCGGTTAAGTGTGCGATTAGATGACAGTGCACTCAATTATCATTGAAACTTTGGCGATGCGATAGCTTTCTCACGGAGAATGGAGTTGATTACAGATACGTTGAGTCAGGATATCAAGAAAAGCCTCGTAAAAATTTTAATATGGAGCGTAGGTATGTACGGCGCGGAAACGTGGTCACTGAAGCAGGAGGATAGACGTAGATTGGAGACTTTTGAAATGTGGGTGTGGAGAAGAATGGAGAAGGTGAAATGGAACGAAAGGAAAACAAATGAGGAAGTACTAGGGATGATGTTTGAGGAGAGGGGTTAGTTGGGAGGTATCCTATGTAGGCAGGAAAAATGGATGAAAAGCGTATTGAACGGCGGTGGGATGTTGAAGAAGGTAATAGAGGGGAGAATGTTAGGCAAACGAGGAAAGGGTAGGAACAGGATAGGGATGTTGGACGGGATGAAGGGAGGAAAGAAGTACACAGAGATGAAGAGGGACCTGATTTAGAGTAGGTTGCTGGATTGTGTTTTGTTTGGAGATACAAAATATTTATTTGATAGTTGTGTCCATCCGAAAACCTACCTTTAGTGGTAGATTACCTAATAATAAAATAAAATACATTTTTCGTATAGGTGCCCTAATGCAGTGATATCAGTTTTATAATCCGATTCGTCAGATCCCTCAAAATACTCTTTAACGCATCGAATACTTCCTCATTGTTCTCAATGTTTCTACCCCAGAGCCATTTTTTAAGGTTAGGAAAGAGATGATAGTCACTGGGGGCCAAACTTGTTGAATATGGTGCACAGGAGAACAATCCGAACGTCCAATTCGAAGATTTTATTTATTGCAATGACCCACGAATGGACAGGTGGGTTAACATGGCGAAACAAGATTTTTTCTTCGCTACGTGAGGACGTTTATTTTCACTTCGTCCTTTAAACATTTCAACAATTCTGCATAATATTGACGTCCGTTAGTCCTTCCCTTTTCTAGGTAATCAATCAAAAGAATTCCTTTCGCATCTCAGAAAACAATCGCCATTATCTTTTTCACCGATAAAATTGTTTTTGTCTCCTCTGGGGTTGGTTCACCTGGTCTAATTCATTGTTTCGACTGTTTTTTAAGGAGTTCCTTCCTTCTCTCCCTTGAGAATGGTGGCTTGACCACCGTTAATTCGAAAACGCGTGAGTTTATTTTGTTTGTTTTCTCTTTTTTCTTATCTGTTTCTGTTCGCTAGTGCTATCTTGATATTTTTATATATATAGTATGTGGGTCGCGGTTGTCCAGGGGGTAGAGCGTTGGACTACTGACCGGAGGGTCCCGGGTTCGATTCCCGGGCAAGGTACTGCTGCTGCACCCAAGCTATGCGATTTTTCGGGTACCAGATCTTCCTGGAAAACCACAACCGGCACAGGGAAAGGAACTGGCCCCCCTACCCTGATGTGTGGATTTCACACGCCGTCGGGTCTAGTACTGGGTGAACTCTACCGGCCTTTCGGTTGAATACTGTGCTAATGGTCCATATTTACAAATATATATATATATATATATATATATATATAGTCACCTTCTTGGAAAAGCCACGAACGTGCACAATAAAATTCACTAAATAGTCATAGCAAACACAGAAACTAAAACATATAAAAGAGGGACTCACTAGTTCTCGAATTTTCGGTCAGTGAGTCCCTCTTTTATATGTTTTAGTTTCTGTGTTACCTATGACTATTTAGTGAATTATATATATATATATATATATATATATATATATACATACGCTTGTCATCTGCTCGATTCTGCCTTCCCCGCCTCTCCTGTGTTCGTTCTTCATAAGTGTTCCAATCCGTTTTTCCTTTTATCTATTTCCATGTTAATGAATATTTGTTCACCGTATGGCGAGATTTCGTGTTTGAATATGTATATACACGTATATATATATGTGCATACATATATATAAGTCCTATCTTATCTTCCTAAGAAGACGGAGTTCGAGTCGAGTCGAAATTGTCAAGATATTATTGTGAGTGTTCTTTTTATGTGTTCTCGTGCTGTGTGTTGCTGTCTAAGTTTATATATATATATATATATATATATATATATATATATATATATATACTTATAGGGCCCTGAGCCGGGGGTGGGGTTCTCCCATCTCCTCTGCGGGTTGATCGGCCAGGGCCCTTGGTATCACGGATCTCCTCTTCCCAACTGGAAAGAGTCTCTCGGAGAAAGTTTCCATTCGCGGTGCAGGCAAAGCATACGCGAACCTGTGTCCGCATCGACGTGGCCGCCGTAATATCATACAGCTGGAGGGCTTTGCGATTTGCGTCGGTATGGATGACGAAATTCCGATACCCTTTACGTCTACCAGGTCGACTGTGGATGATTTTGAGCAACCGATATATCGGGATGTATCTAATCATTCATTCGATGCGTTCGACCTGTTTAAAAAGTGGGTTATGGACGAAATAGAAAATAATCGATGAAGTTCTAGACGCGGTGGAGTAGGAGAGACGTCTCTTGGGAGAGGGTAGGTCATGTGGATACAGAACATACTGATATGTAATGGGATGCTGAAAGCGGTGATTGAGGAGAGAATGCTGGGAAAGCAAAGTAGAGAGCGGAAACGTATTGGCAGTTTTGATGGAATAAAGAGAGGTAGAAAGTAGGAAGAGATAATGAATAAGTAATTATATCATGAAGCATAGGATTTGAGGATGTTTTGCGCTCATTAGTGAGGGCTTAGATTATAGTAGATTTTAGTCCCAGGGCTCATTAATAACACAGGCCAGCAGTGGTTTTGGTGCCGGAGCTTTTAATGTTGATTTAAAGAACAATTGGGGTACTGAATCCAATTATGACACTAGTTTTTTCCTATCAGCTATAGTTTTCAAGATATAGATATGTTGTTACCGACGTAAAAAAATCTTCTGCATGATGATATGGGAATATTATATTAATAATAAAACCCACTAAATATAATGACTTGATTTATTTCTAGGGCTGTTAAATCACCCACAAACACAACAGAATTTTACAATACAATTGAACACAAATACTAAAATTTTTTACTACAATAAAACAAATTGAAAATAAAAAAATACGTAAAAACATCACTCAACACATCGGAAGCTTCTTTTGCGCGATTTTCTTGAGTGCACTTTGTTCAAACAGTCTTGTTTTAAGCACCAGCAGTAATCTGCCATCATATGGTTATCCCATCTTCCTTGGTAGCGAGCTTCCATTGTTTTTATATCCTGGTGAAATCTTTCACCTTGTTCTTCACTTGTGTCTCCTAAATTTCCAAGAAAATTGTCTAAGTGGCTATGTAGGTAGTGAACTTTTGTGCTCATATTACATCCAAGTGATTTGAAGTTACTGAGCATAATGTTTACCAGCTCAATATAATTTTCACTTTTGTGATTTCCTAAAAATTTTTTTATGACCTCAACAAATGACATCCAACTAATTTTTTCAATCTCATTCATTGACTCGACAAAAGCAGGATCCTTTGCAAGTTGTCTGATTTGTGGCCCCTCAAAAATACCAGCTTTAAGTTTTTCAATACTTATATGGGGCATCTTTAGTCTTAAGTAGCCGAAGCATGGTCCAACCTTGTCAAGAGCCTTTACAAATCGCTTCATTAGGCCTAGTTTATTATGTAGAGGCGGTAAGATGATTTTCTCTCTTTCAACTAAAGATTCAGCAATGATGTTTTCTTTCCCAACAACCAAATTTTCTCTCTTAGGCCACTGCTTCTTAATCCAGTGGTTTTTTCTGTCCCTGCTATCCCAGAGGCACAAGAAACAAGGGTATAGTATTTTGTGTAGCCACTTTGCTGCCCAAGAAGAAAGTTCACCATTTTTAAATCTACACAAATCACCCAGCGATGTTCCTGGTATTTTATCTTCTGTAAGACCAATGCTATTGTATCGTATTCTTCTTTCATTTTAGTTGAATGAGCGATTGGTATTGCGACAAACCTGTTACCATTGTGAAGAAGTACACATTTTAAACTACGCTTGGAGCTATCAATAAACAAACGCCAATCACTAGCATCATATTGTGATAGTAGTCCCATTTTTTCCAAAAGGCCCTTAACGTCTAAACAAAATGTAAGATTGTCTTCTTGAGTAAAGAAGGGTAGCATATCCTTTTCCCTTGTGCGATAAAAACTTATTTTTGTACCGGGTTGCAGTAAATTCTTTTCATGCAGTCTTGATGCTAGTAGTTCGGATGCTTCCTTCGATAAGTTTAGTTCTCTAGCAAGATCGCTTAGTTCATCTTGATTAAATAGTTGAGGAATTGTTGATACCCCCTCGTAGTCACTGCCACTATCGTCAATAGAATGAGAAATGTTTTCAAATAACTCAAATTCTTCCTTAGATATATCTGGTAACGCCTGAAATATTGGGATCGGTATTTCTTCTGAATGGGGTACCGGGCGTCTAGCTGAAGGCAAATCTGGATATGTCCACTTGTGGCGATTTTTTCGATTAATTCCCGAAACATTTACTATGCAAAAATAACAGTCGTCAATATGGTTCACAGGTTCTCTCCACACCATTGGCACACCAAATTTTAGACTTTTCCTTTGTCCTGTTGTCCATTGCCGCAGATGTTCAGTACATGTTTTGCACACAAAATGCGATGCCCATGTTTTATCTTGGTCACCGAGCTTAACACCAAAATATCCCAAGTATGCACGTTTCACAAAGTCTGTAATATTTTTCCTATTTTCTTTTACCATATATTCCCATGTATACTTATAGATTTATTTAACTTTGAAAATTATTTTCCGGAATATATCAAATATTAAAACAACTAATCGTAAGATGTGCCATATCTAAAAAAGTAGAGCTCTTAAATAAAAACGGATTTCATGTTTGGATTCAGCTCTACAAATATAGTTAAAATCAAAACAAAGATTCCCGGCACAAAAAAAATTTTTTTTTGTAGGCCTGTGTAATCTATTTTAACATGGTAGAAATAAAAATGTAGGTTTTAGACAGTGCAGAACCGCTATAACATACGTTTACGTAAGACGTATCTTACATATTATGTTGTAGCATTACGTTAGGTGTGCCATCATTCATATTCCTTCTTCAGTTTGAGTTGAAGAAGAAACTATAAACAGGCAGTACCTTAAATCCAACAATTTCAAAGTGTAAAAATCTTCCGTCTCTGCCGGGATTCAAACCTTGATCCTTCAATGATCAGTCGAATGGTCTGCCAGTTACGCTACCCTCTTGGACTCTGAAATTTTAGTTAGTAGCTTAAATGACTAAAACAATTGGTCGGTCATCGAGGGATCCGGGTTCAAATCCCGGTCAAGGCGAATGATTTTTACATTTGAAAATGTTGTTTTGCAATGAACATAGTTGATGACACTACAGAAATTATTGCCGTGGCATCTTCCACTGCTTCTTTGTATAGGCAGTACTTATTTCGTGGAATTGAAGACTTACATTTTGTCTTACTGGACTAACACTGATCTCGTAAATAGGCAAGTGAAATGAATTATTGCTGAATCGATCTACTTTTCATTCCTTATTGTATATATATCCTAAAAACCTTTTTCCCTTCCCTAAATGGCCTTGTATACCTTCACTATTTTCTATCTATTTCATCTTTACTAGCGTATCGAAAGCATTAGAGGAACTAGTTGGGAATGACTCAACGGAGCAAATATTAAATTATAAATTAATTCTCTTAAATTCATTAGATCTCTCTTTATCGAAGATATTGAACATAATTAATAGCCCTATCGTATTACGGTAGGAGATATCAAATAAAAAAATAGAAAAATTAATGTGTCGAGCAGAAAGATTGAAGATGCATTTGTCCTACGAACGATAAGGGATCAGAATTGTACCTTATCCAACCGCGCTAGGGGAGGGGCTTATATTGTGTCAAAATTAGTTTGGTGTTAAATCAAACCGTGGCACCCACCATCGTGGTCTTGCAGGGTACCATGTATGTGTGTATGTAACAAAATGCTTCGGAGTTATTCAAAATGCGCCTTTTTTATTATTTATTCATTTAACCAAGCAGCCAAAAACGGCACAAAGGCCTTTACATTAGCTGACGGACAATACATAAAATATGCTTTGAGAAAAAGAACGGGTAAAAGCAATATAAAAAAATGAAAAATTAACCAAATAAATGCAGAACAGCTATAAGATAGCTGGAGAACACTTATGCAAGCAGAGATGGGCTAAGTTACTATCTGGCGTTTAAGAAAGGAGGTGAAAGCGTTGAGGGAGGAAGAGAGGTCCAGGGAAGGATACTGGATGCTTCGAGAATTAAATGTAGCGGAAAGTCGATGGAATAGGGAACGCTTAGAGACCGTGAGACTCAAGTTACATGTTGGCCGAGGGGGAACACGTATTGAAAATAGATGAAGAGTACGGGGAGTTCCCTTGAAGAACCGTTCCGAGGAGTTGAAGTCCGTTGAAGAGTTCCGTTGAGAGTTTCGTTCCGTTTTCAGTTTCCTTAAGCGCTTTTCATATAGTTTTGTATTTGTTCAATGAAAATATGTTGTGCAGTGAAACGGGAGGGCTTTAGTATGACCTTAGGTGAGTGTTAGGGGTCGGGAGGGAGGCGAGAGGAAGTACTTATGCAATAAGGCACCCCTACCAATCCACTCTCTCCCCGGACTTACTGGATTGTCCCTCCCCCTCCTCCTGCGGATGGCTTTTTTGGACGTCCCCCAAGGAGGGAAAATGTCAAGGCGCTCCCTTACGGTCTGGCTCGTGGGGATTACATCTCGGAAGGGGTTGAGCGCGATCAACTCCGTCTTTGCGGTTGGAGGAGGCGCGGTTATAAATTGGCTAGGGACGTTCGGTCGTTAGCCTCGCTCCAGGGTGTGGTCCGTACGATATTGTCAAGTGCCGAATGCTGCTGAGTGCGATCGCAATGCGGATTGGTTGCTTCCCGCCAAACAAGGCGAACATCCTAATTAATTTGCTAAGTGAAGGTGCGTTGCCGTGCAAAGTTTTTGTTCGCCGTATTAACTCGAAATATCTGACATGATCCTATAGAATTCATTATTTTTCTCCTATGTTATTATTATTATTATTGATATTTTACCATATATGGCAGGTTTTGGATGGACACAGACTGAACAAAAATAAATTTATGATTTCCACATTTTTCGGGCTGCGTCCGAGTAAGTCGTTAGAATTCACAACAGTTTCACCAGCTATCCTGCTGGCGTCCTCAGGTCAAGGATGGAAAGAAGTTCGTTGTCCCATCTTATAATGGGAGAATCCGGGGAATTTTTTCAGCCAATCAGGGAACGTCCTCATATTTGCGCGGAACAATTCTTTTCTACGCACTGTGGAGTGGATATCCATCATCTCTGTTAAAGTTTTCTGGCCTTTTAACGATTTCAATGGCCTCTCTTATTATCCTCGGGAAGTATTTTTCTTCTTTCGCTATTATTTTAGCGTCGTCGAACAGAATAGAGTGTCCGGGTTCACTCCAGGTGTGTTTGGCGATGGCCGATGCTCTAAACTGTTTGGTCTTGGTTCCTCTCTGATGTTCACTCATGCGTGTTTTCAGCGCTCTGCATGTTTCACCGACGTACCATTTGCCACAAGAGCATGGCACTTGGTACACGCCTTCTGATAGTGACGGTGAAATTTAATCCTTGGGTCCGGGTAGGGTGTCAGCTTCTTTCTATCCTTGACATGAGGACGCCAAGGATAGCTGGCGAAACTGTTGTGAATTTAACCGGGACGCAGCCCCAAAAATGTGGAAATCATCTACTCATCGCCGCGGAAACCTGCGAACGAAAAATAAATTTATTTGGATCTCCTAACGAAAAACAACCCAACATTCAACTCTACGATACAATAAGTCCCTCTTCAGTTCATAAAACTTTCTTTCATTCCGTCCAACATGCCTCTTCTATTCATGCCCCTTCCTCGCTTGCCCAACATTCTCCCCAATAAACCACGACATTCTCACAATATTCAACATCTCAATACCAATCAGAATGTTCTACATCCAATTTTCATTCCTATTTTCGATTGCCTCCAACAATTCTCTTTCCTCCCCTACCAGACCTAGTGTTTATTTGTTGGTTATCCTTTAAGACCACTTAAAATGTTCCATCATACTCCGCACTCAAATCTCAAAACCATACAATCTATGGCTATCATCTTCCTTCAACAGCCATGTTTCCTCTTCACACAAAACCACGCTCCATATCAAAGTTTCAACCTCTTCTGAACATCTTTACTCAACGTCCCTGTCATCAATTCCTTCCTCCTTATGTGAATTTCTTTGCGTAACGCAATTCTGCTTCTTATGTCCCAACGACTTGGCTGACCATGTTTGTCCAGAACCATTCTGAAACAGGTTAGTTAATTCTAATTACTGCTCTGGTTAATGATCTCCTATTTAAGTACTACCTTAGCTTATCTCTCTCTCGAACACTACACAAACTTTCTTTTATTTGCACTAATTCTCATCCCATACTTATCGCATTCACTTTAATACGTTCAGCATGCCTGCACTCCTGCATTTAACTGACAAACCAACGCTTTTCATCAAAGCTCAACTCATACAAGAATGTACGTGTACAGCATTTTCCTCGTACTGAGGTAAACTTTTAAAATTGATCACTATTAATGATTAATTTATGTATCCCTATATGCTTTTAAATTACGAGCGTTAGAAGCGTTAGGATATATATCTACTGTAAGTGCCCTTCTTTTATTTTTCTGTGTGTAATATTTATTATCTTAGTTTTGTGTGTTTGTGCGTCGCCGGAGAGCTTCATTTTCAAGATTATATATATATATATATATATATATATATATATATATATATAAGAAATATTAATTCCCAACATCCTAAGTAATGGATAAAACTTTCTATTATCTCCCGTTTCCTTAAGCCGATTACCACCGCCATATTAATACGATTTCCAAAAAACATGGGACGAACTTTTATTTTTTAGCTTAAAATTACTCTTTCGAAAAAGTTGCTTATCAACTTGTTCGTTATTTGATGGGAATTAACCTCTGTTTCCCTCTTATCAATTGCATCAAATAGAATTCTGCTTTCCCACTCTTTCCTTATTACTTGTACGTTAGATTTTTCTTTGGGTCCAACTGAGTGTTGTGATTTTTCTCTAAATCAACAATTCAGCTACTAATATTGTATCTTTCCTTGCTTCCCCACATCCCACAACAAGCAAGAACTTTCCATGTCAATACTTTCCTCAGACTTCTTCCTATTGCCCGTTGATTGTTTGTTATCAAGTTATAATTCTCATGTCTGTACAGAGATTATTGTCAATGCTAGCATACACTTTTGGGGTAGATTTTCGATAGACCCTGGCACTACACACTGCTTTGATCCTAATTCCTCGCTAACATGTCAAAATATCCGCTTCAATCTCGTACTGCAAATTGAAACATTCCTTAATTCTGCATAAATTTTACCTTTCTTAATTTCACCTAT
The DNA here is from genome assembly GCA_037158775.1 of Hetaerina titia. Classification (NCBI taxonomy): domain Eukaryota; kingdom Metazoa; phylum Arthropoda; class Insecta; order Odonata; family Calopterygidae; genus Hetaerina; species Hetaerina titia. The sequence goes on from CM073775.1 coordinate 41,847,696, forward strand.
AATGCCTACTCACTCTTTATCCCTCTAGCTCGCTTTCTTAGCATTCTCCCATCAATATCACAGCCTTCAGCATCCCATTGCCTCTCAATAGCCTCTAATTCAACTTGTCCTACCTTATTCTAATTATTCCAAAAGCTATTTTCATTCACTCACCATGATTAGACGTTCATCGTTTGCTTTCCTTCTAGTCCATTTTATTATTTTTCATTCTCCTCGCTCAGATCACAAAGACTTCCAATCTACGCTAATACTCCTGCCTTCAACGACCTTGTTTGCAAGAGATACAAGGCAAAAATCCATGTTAATTTTTTCGCTAATCTTTTAGTGGTAGTTTTTTTGCCGAGGTAACCGACAGCTGAGATCACTTACGCGATTAGGGATGGTTGGGAAAAGAAGGGTGCAGGGAAACCCGGCGTCGGCATTAGCCTACTCTTGTCGGGGGGCGCCAAGGCGTTCGCAGTTTAACGTCCCATCCGACGGACGTCGTACTCACTCAAAGTGCCCTCCACAAAGCACCTCAAGTGAGGATCGGGATACCACTGAAAAATATTTGTTGTCTTAAACATTTGATTGATTTGAATCCGGGAAAAAAATCCATTGCTTTGACCCTTAGTAGACAAAAAAATGCCGAGCCCGTAAACTTTATTGGCACTAAGTAATAAGAAAGAAAAGGGGAAAAAAGTAAGGGGAAAAATAGGGAATACACACTAGGTCACTTGGGTGTGTCTGAGAAACAGTGACCCACGTTTTCCTCAATCACACGCAAAGGCCAAAATAGATAATTATAATAATAAAACAAACTTACAACCACTCCATCACTAGGGTGCGCTAAGAAAGAACTGTCACTCTCGTAAATCACATTCACACACAGATTCAGGGTTTGCAAGGATCCCTCCCATGTCAGTGACCCGTCAATTACACAAATAAATGAAAATTATAAAAGAATGTAGTGAAACAGAAACGACTTACGTGAATACACAGTCACTCAGTCACTCGGGTGTGTTAGACGTTTGTGAATTTCACCCACTCACTCAGTCAGGGTTTACAAGGATCCCTCCTATGCCATTGACCCGTCAATCACACAGATTAATATTAAATTATAACACGGATGTACGCACGCTCTCGCTCGGTTGAGCCTTTGTATAGAATTACTACTTTAATTAGTTATTTTTTTATTTAATTTATTTAATTAATTAGAACTTTAACGTATCGGTAATCGCCTTTGACGAACTTAATCGAACATAGATTGAATCATAGACGGGGCTAATTTATCCCTTTGACTTGTGTTTTTCTAGGATAGTAGGGAAATGATAGCTTGAGTCTTGTTTTAATTTATTAAAAAATCGTTAAAAAGGGGGCAGAATCCAACAGTAAAAATCCAATCATGCAGTCAATATCGACGACACAAAAATCGACTGAAAATTCTTCTGAATGCTTTTGAAATTTAAACTTAAAGGGATCGAGAGGGCAGGGATTTGGTTTTCAAAGAGACATTGATTCGTTTGTCTTTTTTCGGAATCGGGATCAAAATCGACCCAGTGCAGCTCCATTAGCCAAAGGGCCACGAGCGAATTCGCAAAGAAACTCCTTTTTGTACTTCCATGAATTCTTGACTGATTTTTGCATGGTTTGCGTCCGTAGGATTTCATCTCTCTTTAAAATCTTTTTATCCCTCGATTCGAGGCGAGAGAGGGAGGGATCGTTTTGTGACTCCCAAGCATTAATTTACGCTAGTGTGCGGAGCATAGACTGGCGCACATCGTGCTTCAATTTTTTTGGCAGACGAAAATGGTGGCGCTCTCCAAAACTCGTTTCAGGCGTGTTTCGTGAGCTCTTTTAATCGCCTTTGAAAGACAAATGCGATGCGTTTTGCGTTATATCAACTCGGCTACGTTGATAACTTTCACCATTTCTGTTTGTTTCAACCTTCTAAATTAAGCTACGTCTGCATGGTTCCCCACCAGCCATCACCTTTTGGATGTTTGTTTGGTAAGGGGTGATTCCACATCCAGGCATACGATGTCATATGTTATATTGTTCTTAAATGTTTGCTTCCAATAAAAAGTGGAAAATGGTTCAAGTAATGGAAGGATTTAAAATGAGTCACGCAAAAATATTATAGGTCTCATTATCTAGTGGGATAAATCCGCCCCAGAGGAAACTACAAATATTTTGTGAAATATTTTGATGATTTTCGTATTAAAGGAAACACAAGGCGTCTACTTATAGGAAAAATTAAATGTAGTTCGTTTAGTAGTATTCTGTCGTCAGTTATTTTTGAAAGAGAAAAAAATGATTTTATTATAAGGTAATCTACCGGTTAAGCTAGGTTTTTGGACGGACACAACTATCAAATAAATATTTTGTGACTCCAAACAAAACGCAACCCAGCAACCTAATCTACATCAGGTCCCTCTTCATCTCTGCGTACTTCTTTCCTCCCTTCATCCCATCCAACATCCCTATCCTTTTCCTGCCCTTTCCTCGTTTGCCTAACATTCTCCCCTCTATTACCTTCTTCAACATTCCACTACCGCTCAATTCGACTTTCATCCATTTTTCCTGCCTCCATAGGATATCTCTCAACAAAACCCTCTCCTTACCCACCATCTCTAGTACTTCCTCATTTGTTTTCCTTTCGGTCCATTTCACCTTCTCCATTCTTCTCCACACCCACATTTCAAAGGCCTCCAGTCTACGCCTATCTTCCTGCTTCAGCAACCACGCTTCCGCGGCGTACATAGCACTACTCTACTAGTACTATAGTACTACGTTCCATACCAGAGTTTTTACGAGTCTTGTCTTAACCTCCCTCCTCAACGTCCCCGTCATCAACTCCCTCCTTGAGAAAGCCTCCTTGCCTAGCGCAATTCTTCTCCTTACGTCCCTACCACTTTGACCGTATTGGTCCAAAACACTTCCGAGATATGTAAACTGCTCTACCTGCTCTATTTTTTCCCCTCCTATTTTAATGTTTAGCTTAGCCTTTTTCTTTCTGGAAAATCACATAACCTTTGCTTTATTAATATTGATTCTCATCCCATATCTATCGCACTGATCCTCCAATTCACTTAGCAATGCTTGCAACCTCTAGGCTGATTGTGCAACTAATGCTTAAAAAAAAGGCAACGGGAAACCACCTCTAATATTATTTCCAAGAAAATGATGATGGACAAAAAAATGATATTCTTATTTTTTTTTTAATTGTAAATAAAAGCTGCTCCTGGTGAAATCAGATGTGAAAAACCTCAAGTGGCTATGTGATATACTATATATAATTCAGCTCTTCGCAATCGCTTTAAGCCAAGATTATTTAAATACTTACTTTAAATAAATTAGTATTTTGAACCCACATCATATCAGAAATGATAAAAAGATGACTTAAAAACAATATTTATTAAAAAACTTAAATACTCTTTTGCGTAAAATCTTTATCTCAGTATATATCTCCACCCCTGCAAAATTCCATATTAAATGAGTTCTTGATAATATGAAGTCCATATTAAATGAGTTCGTAATTTTCCACAGATTACAAACTCATTTAATATGGACATCAAACAATGCCACGAATTGAAGCCTGGAAGTGTAAATTATACTCATTTAAACTCTGATTCACACTGACATTCGTGATCCCCTTGCCCTTAGGACGGTGTTTTTCGGTTGTGTCCTACCAATTTCAGAATACTGTTCACCAATATGGTCGACCACCTCCCCAACTACTTTAGAGTTACCCAATAGACCTCTTGATTTCTTTATTGCCATTTCCCATTATCGCATCCCTTCCCTCAAAAATACAACCAGGGACTTTACTCTCTCGTCCCTTGCTTATTTTCCATCTCTACCGCTGTCGATTGCTACGTGATATGAAATTCTTGCATAGCATCTTCAACGGAACTCTCCGCACCAACGACCTTCTTCCTCTATTCTCAATTCGTGTTCCCCCTCGGCCAACATGTTACTTGAGTCTGATGCAGATTCTAAATTTCCGTCTCTCTGTCTCTCAACGTTCCCTATTCCATCGACTTCCCGCTACATTTAATTCCCTGAGCATCCAGTATCCTTCCCTGGACCTCTCTTCCTCCCTCAACGCCTCTCACCTCCTTCCTTAAACGCCAGATAGTAACTTAGCTCTCTCTGGTTGCATATGTGCTCTCCTGCCATCTTATAGCTGTTCTTGGCATTTATTTGGTTAACTTTTCATTGTTCTTTTTTGCTTTTACTCGTTCTTTTTCTTAGTGTATATTATATGTCAGCCTATGTAAAAGCCTTTGCGCCGTTTTTGGCTGCTTTGCTAAATAAATGAATAGATACGGAGCGTGGTTTTGTACGGCGCGGATACATGATCATTAACGTGGGTGGCGTGGATGTGAAGAATTTTTGGAAGACTGGTCGATGGTAATGACGTGGGTTTTAATTTCACGTTTGAATGCATCCATTGGGAGCTCTTCAGCTCTTAGTCCCTCAATCAGTCGTCAGGGGCGGCGAACTGTCGTCGGTTGTACCGCAAGGACATTCGTTCGAGGGATAGGAGGCAAAGAAGAAAGAAAGGGCTCACCCTTATTGACTCCACCGCGGTAAGACACCTTTCCCTCTGCGCCAACCCCTTCATCAGTGTTCCGTACGGGGTGTTCCGTCCTTGGGGGACCTTTTCACATCGCTCGGGCGAAGTCGTTCAGTCACCGGCCAAATGGGTCGTTCGATGCGAGTCGCTTGGTCACCCACGCCACGCCCCCTCCTGATGAATACGTGGGGTGGTTGGGAAATTCTCCCACGCCCGAGAAACTTCAAAGAGTGCCCACGCTCAGAGACACACACGCACTCACTCACATACGTCCACCTCATGTTTCCTTAAAGGATGGTTCATAACAATGTCAAGAACTCTTGTACTTATAGTATAATTATCGGTAAAGAACGTCTTTTGGTGGGTTGCTCAATGAAACGGTTCCGATCACTCTTATATCTTTGTGGATCTTCAATTCCGTTTGTTTTTTCAGATTCTTTCATTCATAGATTATGATAAGATGCGGAGGCATTAGTTAAAGAGGTCTGTCTTAAAATTTACTTGAATCAATCATTAAAATTGTCTGGTTTAAGAAGATAATTATTTTATGTGGGACGTTAACGGCCTATTTTTTTGCAAACAGGGTTAAAAAAAAATATGTCACTCCTACATAGGTTTTAGAAGTTTGAAGCACGGCGGAAATATTTATTTTGTTTAACTGTAATCGCTTTTCCTGTTTCAAATATTTAATGCTGAAATATTTCCGAATGAAATATTTATATGTATATCTGGTGTATTATAAAGCCGTTGTTTTATCATGCATTAAGAGGTCTGTCCAATAAATAAACGAACTGATGCCATAAAAACTTTATTTTGCAAAATTTAGTCTATATCAATTTTTTCCCCTTCCAAGTTATCTCCATTAGTTGCTATGCACTTATTCCATCTTCTTTTCCACTGTTTAAATCACCCTTGGAAGACCTCGGCAGTAAGGCTTTTTAGTTTTCTCGTCATTTCTTGCTTTATTGTGTCCACATCTTCCCATTGATGTCCCCTCATCACACATTTTTGCATTTTGGGAATGGAAAAAAGTCTCAGGGGGCGAGAATGTTCATGATTGCTAACGATAACTTTAAAGGATTTGACGCTCAATGCTTAATTTGTAATTACTTTAAATAGTTATTGATTTCATAAAAATAAAATCTCTTTTACTTTCGGTATATGGTTTATTAAATCTATCTGGCTTAAGAGAACATATTTTGTTTTTTTTTTACTTACAAGTGTTTTTTTAATGTCCTATTTGCTAAATTTTAAAAAGTAGCCTATTTTTTCAAACTTAAGCAAAACATTCTTATTGTTGACCTGCTGCTCCCTTCCCTTTATTAAGATGTGAAGAGCGCTAATGCCACGGAATGAACATCTTGGCGCAACAATGACTAACGACCTCGGTTGAAAGGTGCTCGCTTTGACGTCACCGCTTGTTTGTGTAAGTAGGCGCCAGTGATACTCGCGTCTTATTCTTCCCTTCTAACCCAACTCGATGAATTTTTCTTCGCCTTACCTCAGTTTAAATGTTTTCCAGACTCGTTGTTTTCGCTCCGAGACGCTTGTTATTTTTCTAATATACTTATCAGGTTTTTTTGGGGTAGGTGGCCGAAGGGAAAAAACATAGTAATTTCACCTCCGTCTCAGAAATATCTTGGCCCGACTGTCCCTATATCCGGAATTGGAAACGGGCAGTGCGCGGGCGGGAGCTAATTAAACTGTTTTATCATGGGCAAATAGGGTTCGTTAAAAGACAAGATATTCGCCCAGACGATGTTCGATTGGATAAAATCGTCAGTTGGATGGGTGGAGCAATAAGCCAGACTTACAGATGGTACTAGAAACATTCCGAAGACGGTGAACAGGCACTTCTTTAATACTGGGTCTGGAGTTAATATGTTTAAAAGTCATAGGGGAGAGATCTGAGGAATAAGAAGAATAGTAAAAGAATGGTGATTAAATTTTTTGGCAGAAACTGGCAAACAATCAATGCTGATTGTGCAGGTGTATTGTTATGACGAAGGGTCCATCCAGTATGTTCGGTTAAAATAGTGTTCCTTGTATTTTCCTCAATTCATCGAAAACTAGTGAGTTCCTTTTCTTTTTTGCGTTTTTCTGTGTTTTTGTCTGTGTTTGCTAGTGCTGACTTTTAATGCATAATATATATATATATATATATATATATATTATTATTATTAGGTAATCTACCGGTTAAGGTAGGTTTTTTGGATGGACACAACTATCAAATACATATTTTGTAACTCCAACAAAACCCAATCCAGCAAACTAAACTACATCAGGTCCCTCTTCATCTCTGTGTACTTCTTCCCTCCCTTCATCCCATCCAACATCCCTATCCTGTTCCTACACTTTCCTCGCCTGCCCAACATTCTCCCTTCTATTACCTTCTTCAACATTCCACTACCGCTCAATACGCCTTTCATCCATTTTTCCTGCCTCCATAGGATTTCTCTCAACAAACCCCTCTCCTCACCCACCATCTCCAGTACTTCCTCATTTGTTTTCCTTTCGGTCCATTTCACCTTCTCCATTCTTCTCCACACCCACATTTAAAAAGCCTCCAATCTACGTCTATCCTCCTGCTTCAGTGACCACGTTTCCGCACCATGCATAGCTACGCTCCATATCAGAGTTTTTACGAGTCTTGTCTTAACAACTCCAGTCAACGTCCCCGTCATCAACTCCCTCCTCCTTGAGAAAGCCTCCTTGCCTAGCACAATTCTTCTCCTTACGTCCCTACCGCTTTGACCGTATTGGTCCAAAACACTTCCGAGATATGTAAACTGTTCTACCTGCTCTATTTTTTCCCCGCCTATTTTAATATTTAGCTTAGCCTTTTTCTTTCTGGAAAATCGCATAACCTTTGTTTTATTAATATTGATTCTCATCCCATATTTATCGCACTGAACCTCCAATTCACTCAACAGTGCTTGCAACCCCTTGGCTGACTGAGCAACTAATGCTTGGTCATCAGCAAACCTAACCGATTTTACGAATTCCCCTCCGACTTTCATTCCTACCTCCAGTTCTACCCATGCCTCCTTAATCATTTCCTCTACATATACGTTGAACAGCACCGGTGACAATGGGCAACCCCGCCTTACACCTCTTCCTAACACTGCCCATCCGGACTCTCCGTTCCCCACTCGCGCCTGAGCAGTCTGAGACATGTACAGGTTGCGGATCAGTCTCCTGTCCCTCCAATCCATTCCTATTTTCTGCAATACACGCATTAATTTTTCCCAATTCACTCTATCAAACGCTTTTTCGAAATCTACAAAACAGGCAAAAACGTCCTGATTGTATTCTATATTCCTCTTGATTAGTGATCTCATTACTGCAATGGCATCACGCGTACCTCTTCCTTTCCTGAACCCAAACTGATCATCCCCTAAGTAATCATTTGGCTTACTCTCTATCCTTTTGTTGATGATCCTGAGAATAACTTTAGCTGCGTGTGATATCAAACTTATTGTTCTGTAATCCTCACATGACGTAGCCTTTGCCTTTTTTGGAATAGGAACTAACACCGATCTCACAAAATCTTCCGGCCAGATTCCTTCCTCATAGATACTACGAATCAGTCCATATATGGCCTTCTTCCCACCTTTCCCTAGCCATTTCAACATTTCAACAGGAATGTTGTCAACCCCCACAGCCTTATTTGCTTTCATCTCCTTTAATGCCCTTTCTATTTCATCGTCGAGTATGCCTGGACCTAAGCTATCTTCTTCTACGTCATGTTCCTTTTCTATGTCTAACCCATATATATATATAAACTTGATTGATATTATATATATATATATATATATATATATATATATATATATATATATATATATATATATATATATATATAAACTTGAAAATCCCGTCATACGGCGAACAAATATTATTTTCGCACATAGAAATAGACACATAAGGAAAGGGGATAGGAAAACACATAAAAGACCAACACAGGAAAGGTGGGGAAGGCGGTTTTGAGCAGATCACAAATGTAAAAATATTTCCTTATCCGGGATTTGAACCACGGACCTTCCACTTTCCGGGCGGATGCTCTACCTATTGAGCTAATAAGGAAACCTGAGTTGTCTTGAGATATGCGATGTTATAAAGCGCCAAAGTGCTCCGATAGATGTTGCCCGAGAGATGGCGTTTGTGTTTTCCTATCCCCTTTCCTTATATGTCTATTTCTATGTGCGAAAATCATATATATATATATATATATATATATATGTATACATACATTATTTTTTAAGTAATCTACCGGTGAAGTTAGGTTTTGGATGGACACAACTACAAATAAATATTTTGTTATTCCTAACAAAACACGTCCCAGCAACCTTTTCTACACATTATATACATATATATACGAGTATATATATGTATGTTCATCCATCATATGTATGACCTATGTATGTCCAATATTCGGAAATATGGTCGCTGAAGCAGGAGGATAGACGTAGATTGAAGGCTTTTGAAATGTGGGTGTGGAGAAGAATGGAGAAAGTGAAATGGACCGAACGGAAAACAAATGAGGAAGTACTGGAGATAGTGGGTGAGGAGAGGGGTTTGTTGAGAGAAATCCTATGGAGGCAGGAAAAATGGATGAAAGGCGTGTTGAGCGCAGTGGGATGTTGAAGAAGGTAATAGAGGGGAGAATGTTAGGCAAATGAGGAAAGGGCAGGAACAGGGTAGGGATGTTGGATGGGATGAAGGGAGGAAAGAAGTACACAGAGATGAAGAGAAACCTGATATAGAGTAGGTTGCTGGATTGTGTTTTGTTTGTTGTTACAAAATATTTATTTGATAGTTGTGTCCATCCAGAGACCTAACTTAACCGGTAGATTTCCTAATAAAATATAAATATAAATAAATAAATAAATAAATATATATATATATATATAAACTAAAAATTATGAAAAACGTAATTTTTGACTCTACATGCCTGGTGTTGAATCACTCCCTGTTACACCCCCTAGCTGTGGCCTTCGAGAGCTTCGAGAGAATTCGATGTAGAATAAAATAGTATTGAGGGGAATGGGTCGTAGGTGCCAACGTCCTTTCGTCCCCTCCTCCCTCATACTCAGCTGGTCACACTCTTTACCTTTCTCTCCATGGATACCTTTAAAACGCGTCCTCCCCTCCCCCTCCCCCCCGGAGAATGGGGAGAAATACCGACGGGATGTCGTAGCGGTGTCCGCCAACCACCCGGGATCTTTTGGAGTCGTCGCGCGGGAATTTCGGCTATGGGCTGAGAGAGGAATCCTCCGAGCGAGGAAGGGTTGCTGGGAATGGAGAGCGATGGGGAGGAAAAGAGGGGTTGGTTGTCAAGGGGGAGAGACCGCATGCGTGCGCGCGTGTCGGAATCTGCGGGAAGATGAGGGGGGTGGAGGGAAGGAGAGGACCGGGAAAACAAAAGAATAGACGTCTGCGTTCCCCCTCTTTCGGATGAAGGAATTTCAGGATTCTTGCCCACACCCCCATCCTCCCTCTTTTCTCTCCCCATCCTACGTATTCCTATACCTCTCTCCGTCCCTCCTTGAAGAACGTGGCTGTTGGAATAACAAAGCTTAACGACAAGTGACCAATAGATTAAAAAGACGAAACCCTTACACTGATTATGTCTATCTTTCAAACAATAAAGGTAAATAACCAATCGTATAGAGTGTTGATAACACTGATAGGTAATATTAGATTATTGGAAGGCGACACGGTGATCTAAGATATAATAAGGACACCGGTTGAAACATTATTCCCATCATTACCTCCAAAATACCCTTCCTCTCTCTCATTCCTGATCCTTTCTCCCTGGTACTTGCACTCCTGCCACTTACGTTTGGGTGGTAGAAGTTCTACTGATATCAGATGAAGAGAATATCTTTAGCTAAGAGTGGGAGAGATAGACTCGGTCAGAGACTCAAGTACCCGTATTTCCATGGAGTTTCTTATTTAGATACTGTAGTGCATTTGTCTTTAATCGTCATCACCTACATTATTTCAATGATTGTCCATATTTATTGTAACTAGCAATTAAGATTAACTTGATTTTCGATGTCTCAAAACTGGTGATGAATCACATCCTGTCACATACCCTGGCGATTGTTTGCAAAGGATTACGTAACACTATATTTTATGTGGAACTTGAAGATTTTTTTTAATATACCGTGGTTTAAATTTCAAGAAACTGCGGGAGATGTCGCAACAGTAACTTTTAACGGAGTCATCCGCTGTATGTGCATTACAATGCAACAATTTCAGAGATTCGCCTTGATGATCCCAGTCAAGGCGAATGATTTTTACGCTCCGAAATTGTTGCAATGAAATACCGTGGTTTACTCAGTAAGACAGAGGCTCTTTTTATGTAAAAAGGATTTAGTTATGTCAGTCATATCGTACGCATGGACTATAAATCTCATACTCTAAATTAAATATCAAAGATTGCCCTTCAATAGTGAAAAATGTCGATACTGTGTCGATATTGATCGTCATATTGTGTCCAGGACTAGTGATTTTAGCGTCGTTTCGCAGGCGGGCAAAATGGTGGACGGCATGCAAGTTCCGTTTGAAGGTGATCACGTCGTCGTTTTTTTTTCTTCCGTTCTGTTGGGCGTGGACAATGACGAATGTGCTTTTTTTATATATTTTTCCGATTTTTTCGACGAGTCGTTAGCAATAAAAAAGAGGAAAAAACTCACTTTGAAGCTGAAGAGCATGCGATTCTTTCGTGTTTTTTTGTTAGAGTTTGGTTTAACGGTTTTTTGTTAAAGCGATTGACCGCGTTCTCAAGGTGTGGGAAGTTGAAGGAATAAGTCAGCGGCGCTGCTTTTCGAGGTGCGTGCGGCAGATGTTTTTTTTATTCCGGGAGCTTAGCGAGAGACTTATTTTATTTCGCCCTGTCATTCGCTTTTGGTATTACGGTAGGAGGGAACACCACAATCGTTCTCCTTCCGCTTCCCTCCTAACACCTTCGACCACTTTCTTGACTTATTCATCATCGCATTTGAAACGATCGTTTATCGTGTACTGGATCGATATATATATGGACGCGTATCTTCGTTCCGCTTCCATTTTGACAAGCAAGTTTACGGACACGTATAAACGCGCGTATGTTACAGATAAAGAGAAACGCATTGATGACTGAACATTTTCCATTCAATCATTAATTCAAGATTTTTAAATAAAATATCAGCCAACATAACCATAGGGACCAGCTGTTTTCTCTTGCTAACAGTATTAATTTTTTAAGGTGCTTAATGATTATTGAATAAATGGTATCCGGACTCTCCACCTTATACGCAACCATTGGGTGAATCGCAGGGCGTCATGTTTATATGGAAATAATGGAGTACGTGGTAATTGAATATAGTATAGTTATAGGCGAATTAAATCGAACTCATTAGGCCGAGAAAAAATAAAATAAATTAATTATTAGAATTTGTCGAATCTGTCAAGTTCAACAATTATTGATTTTGTTATCAACAAATATGTGGACGAGTTGGAAATGAACTGACATGTATTCGAGTGGATGTATAAACTAATATTTCTGCATGTACGGCTGGTGCCCTGAAAAGTCCCGCCACACGCCCTTACGGGGTTTTTATTTTATTTATTTATTCATCAATGTACCCTGCAAGCCACCGCCAGGGTGTGTGGCAGGGGGTGAATACACACCAGACTAATTTTTACCCGAACATGACCCTACCGTGAGGTCGGACAATGCTATTCTGATCACTTATCGCTCGTGGAAAAAATGGCATCTTAAATCTATCTCTCCTTCATTTGATCTCTCGAATTTTATTAACATGATATCTCCTACCGTAGTGCGATGAGGGTAATAATACATTTTCAGCATTACTGCTGAAGAGACGTTCTTTCAATTAACGCAAGAGCTTCAATCTGTGATTTAACCTTCGCTCAGTGAGTGATTCTCAGCCTAGTTGCTCTAATACTTTGGACACGCTACTAAGTTTATCATAGCAAACTTTTACAAATCTGGCTCCTATACGCTGCAAACAATCTAATTCGGCAATAATCCAACCTCGTGAGGATCACATTATATTAGCAGCATATTCTAAACTAGACCAGCGAAAGATAACATTTCTCTTTGATCTTTTCATCACATTTACCCATTATTCATAATATAAATCATAATTTTTTGTTAGGATGTCCACATATTCCCCGTATGTGTTCTGCTCAAAAGAGATCGTGAGTGAGGGTAACGCCTAGGTATTTAATTGAGTCTACACATTCCATTTCGGTTTTCCCAATGCATTAAGCGTTCGGGAGGAAATTGCTTTTTTTCCAAAATTTTATCACCGCACACTTTAACAAATATTAATCCTTATTTCCAAGTGTCGCACCAGCGTTGTGTATCATTAAGGGCATCTGCTAAAATCGCCTATCCCTCAGCATCACGGATATCACGATAAACCACGGAATCATCGGCAAATAAACGTATTTTACTAGTAAAATATCAAGAAACTGCGGGATATGCCGCAACAATAACTTTTAACGGAGTCATCCGCGAGCAAACATTTCAATGCAACAATGTCAGAGTGTAAAAATCATTCGCCTTGGCCATTGTTGCATATGCACTCTTAAATTGTTGCATATCCTACTAGTGACTACGAAGTCAATGCCGTTAACGTGAAGCAGGAATAAAATAGGTCCGATAACACATCTCTGGAGAACACCTGAAGTAATTTTTGCTGCATTTGAGCTAATTTCATCTATCACTACTCTTTGTACCCGACTATTAAAAAAAATCTTAAATCCTACCCCGGATATTTTTTCTATGGTATATGCTTCTAGCTTTGCCAGTAGTTAACTCGCAAAGCTACCTACGTACGAAGTTACTGACGTACTTTGTCGAAGGCTTTCTTAAAATCTACAAAACTCGATGTAAAAGATCGTAGGAGGTGTCGGCTCAGCAACCATTTTGAGCGAAGAAAGCATAGGATAAGGACGTGAAACCTACCTGAGTGTTGTCAAAGTCACCCGAGTGAGCATAAGGCATGAGCACCCAACATTAGTCGAATTTTCAGCATGGGCTTGTATGAACCGACAGCTTATGTTTCACCACAAATCCATGAAGTGCCTGCATCTATCACAGATCCGAAGTCATCTTTGTGTACATTTTGCTTGACTACAAGGAAAAAGTACGATTTGATCCCCGAGAACGTCGTCCTTGGTATCATAATAGATAGAGCATTGGCCAATGTCGAGTCGAAGGCCCGTGGTTCGAGTCCCGATCAAGGAAAAATATGTTTGTCAATTATAAAGTAAAGGATATGTTGGTCAAGTGAGTAGAGCGCTGTGGTACAGACCGGAGGGCCCGGGTTCGATTCTGGATGACGCCTCTCGGGCATCCTCATCCTCACCCAGTCAATGTGATTTGTCGAGTACCACAACTTTCTGGGAAACCATAGATGGCACAAGAAAAGCAACTGGCACACTTTTATCCTGATGTGTGAATTTCTCACGCCGTTGGGCTTAGTATTGGGTGAACTCTTTATCAATTATCAAACTGACCTCTGGGTTGAAAAATGATGTTTGTTTTGGATCTTCCTGGCAGGATTGTGTTATTCCCTTTTTTATTCAGTTCTCAATCCATCTTCGTCGACTTTTATTGATTGGTGCTGATTCATATCTATTTATCCTAAAATAATGTTCTTCTCTTTCCAGGTGAGTGTTATGAATGTGCAGTATTACGCCCTTTCCTTGGTTTATGCTGTAGCTGGGACACTGGCTGGGTGTGCTGATTCTATGTCCAAAATAACTTTCCATTGAACAAGTTAGTGGACTGTATCTTAATATTCTCATAGTCATGAAAGAGAGGTAACGTAATTCGAGCTTTCAGCGGTGACTTGTACAACCTACTATTTCATTCGACGCGATAATGTGCTATGTAGTACAGGTCTTCCCTACATGCTCTAAAGCAAGCCACCGCTTGGCTAAATTGTAGGGATTTATCTCTGTAACGATCAACTTAGCATGCAATAAAATATAAAAGCTCAAACAGTCAAAGCTGGACGTTTTCCCGGATCGAGTATTTCAAAATGCACCAATAATTAATGAGTTACATGCTTTTGAAAATCGATATAAATTTGAACGGATTAATTCCTTCAATGACGTTTTAAACATCTATTCTTTCTCGTTATCAGTTCACAGCCGTTTATTCTTTGAAAATGTTAACAGATAAAGAAATATAATGTTTAATAACATGATCCGACCGCGGTAGGGTCATGTTCGGTTCAAAATTAGTCTGGTGTGTATTCACTCCCTGCCACACACTCTGGCGGTGCCTCGTAGGGTACTAAAATAAAAAAGCCCGTATGGCTGGTTATGATTTTAACATTGCTCGTGAAAACTAAAATTCATTCGTTTCGTTGGTGCTTCAGAAAATGCAAATCATTTTGACAGGTCAGCAGGTTAGAATGGTAAAAATAAAAAAAACAACAATCAAGAAGCTTAAGTAAGTAGATAGGTTTTTAAAAATGTATGTAGCTTTTAATAAACCAGAAGGCGAAGAAAAATATGCATATTTTTTGTGGTTCATGGTATGCGTATTTTTATTTTAGATGTTCCATTCGAAACGTAATGCTTCTTATTGTAAAATTCGAAATATAATGCTTATGATTGTAATATTCGGAACATATTGCTTCTGGCTGCCACTGTCTTTATGTATATTTTATTGCTGTAAAATAAGAGTAGTCCTCCCAGACTCACATGCCAATATTGAGACAGGAAATTTGCACATATTTGTCAACAAATGGCTTTTGAATCTCCCGGATTGAACCAATCAAACTGACAAACAACATTTACCATACCCTTCATATCACCACTCCATTTCTCTCCATCCGGCCCTTACCTTCCTGAACATATTCCCTACTTTCACCTAAAGAAAATGATATAATATTCGATAGACGAAGGCGGCAATATCTCCAAAATTTTGAATACGTGTTAGTTGAGTGTCTATTTTAATTTTTTCTACGCTAGGGCAGACAAATCAGTTATCTTGACAGCGTTTTGAACAAATTACTATAATTGGATGTTCAAATAGGTAGGCATTTCAGAAGAAGAATTTACTTAGGCGAAGAGGCTTTCACAAGGAGGAGGTATTTGATTATAGCGACGATATGTGAAAATATTAAGAAATGACTCCTTAAAACTTTGATGCGGGATGGAAACATGTTGTTTTGAAGTAGGATGATATTGGATGCTTTGAAATGTGGGCGTATGGAAGGAATGGAAAAGGTGAGGTGGAAAGTAAGGAAAACATACGAGTAAGTGCTAAAAGTTGTTGGGAAAAGTGAAAAGGAGGCAGGAAAGATGGATACAGAGTATTCTGATCGCTACGGGATGTTGAAGACTGTGATAGAGGGGATAATGTTAGGTATCGGGTGTCTGGATGTGCTTGTGTGTGTTTTTTTCAGTAGAGGTTGATAAACGTTTTGCTTTTCGACCTGTGTCCATCCAAAACGTACTGATTACGGTATAATACTGATAATAATGTTTGAAACAATGTTTTTAATATATAAATAATTCTTTTGTATCTTGAACGCATGCATTAATATGTGAACGGGACCGATCTCGTCGCACCCAGGCCCTCGAGGTTGTTTTTAGGGTGAACATTTATTTGAGAGCACGCATCGTGTGATGCACGATCGTGACCTTAACCACAGAGGTCCTTTCCGCTTTCATCGCTTCACCCACACGACCACACACTTGCGTACTAGGAATATGATCTATCGGGTGGAAAAAATGCAAGAGTCTTGGGCGCATTTGTCCAAAAGAGTGGGGGAAGATTCGCACGTGAACACAACGCCTGCCCACACAGAACACGGAGAACGGCTGTCTGTTGCGTCTGGCGGGCGAGAACTTGTCACGTGCAGCCAGCCAGCCGGCCATCGATCTCACCCATTTCCTCCTACTCTTTCTCCCCTTTAATTTATTTCCATGCCGGGAGACCACTGGAGGAGAAAAATGCGTTCCTGTGTGAAGCTGGGAGTCTTGAAATGCGTCAACTTTTGCTTATAGAAGCACATCTCACTCGGATATCTTAGTGAAATAACCTGTACTCTTCACGGTCGATAGAATTTGCATTATTTTACAATCATATGTTGTGAGTAAAATATTAATAAAAACTTAATTTTTTATATTTCATTCCTTGTGTGATATCACCCCCTGCCAAATACCCCATAGCGGTGTCTTGCAGCGATTGCCATTAGGAAGTAAAGGAGAAGATGTTAAGATTTGCTCCTTCAAATCAACAGAAAAACTCTTAATTTTTTTGTGATATTTTATTAAAAAACTTCCCGAAAAAGATATATAGTAGGCTTAACTTGTAATTCTGTTTAGCCATGCGTGAATACTCTTAACTTTGATTTCTTTAGAGCCAGGCGTAAATGAACTGAAGTCATCGAAGCATCGTAATCACTCGAATGAGGTCGATGTCTGTGAAATCATTTACGTATACATTTCGGTCGTATATGTTACGGCATTAGTTCGGAGAGGATTTCTCTCCCACCCCCCCCCATTCTTTCCTCAACCCCATGTTGCACGAAGAAGAATTTCACCCTTACTCATTGTGCAGTTTCCGTCTTCATCTGAGATCTAAGTATTTTAAAATCATTTTGAATCGGCTTGAGATGACTCACATGCGATCAAATACCCTATTTCTATTTATTCATAAGTCCTATTCGTAGGTAAGTCATCCATACATCGTGACAGTCAATAAATTAATAAAATCTTTTCGTTACTTTATATTTTGATTATGTGCGTATGTATGTCTAATCGCATGTTAAGGAAAAGGAATAGGAACACATCTAAAGGACGAACCCAGGAGAGGGGGGTAAGGTGGAATTGAGCAGATCACAAATGTAAACATATTTCCTTGACCGGGGCTTGAACACCGGATCTTCCCACTTGCCGGGAGGATGCTCTAACCACCTGAGCTATCGAGGAAAATTACTTTACTAGGTTAGAGCATCCGCCCGGCAAGTGGGAAGATCCGATGTTCAAGCCCCGGTCAAGGTAACATTTTTACATTTGTGATCTGCTCAATTCCCACTTCCCCACCTCTCCTGTGTTCGTCATTTATAAAAAAATATTTCCATGTGGATGAATGTGCTCGCCATATGTATGTATGTATATATGTATACATATTCATTCACACATAGAAATAGATACTATATATGAAAAGGGGATAGGAAAACATAAAAGACGAACACAGGACAGATGGGGAAGGCGGATTTGAGCAGATCACAAAAGTAAAAATATTTCCTTTATATATATATATATATATATATATACATATCTACATACACACATTTTTTTGTGAGTGTGTACATGTATGCATATATACACATAAATTCACTCATACACACTCTTACACATGCCTGTTTTGTTATCACATAATAAGTATTACCTATGGGCTTATTGCATGTGTTGCTATATATATACTAACTGTTCTTGTGTTAAGACATTCATAAATTGATTTATTTATATTTAAAGCCCTTTTTTTATTATCGTGTATTTCTAATTATTTCAGTCAGTTTCCGTGTTTCAATTAGTTTCGCACCCTCGTTTTAACCAGAAGGCTTTTGGACATTCAATTATCGTCTTTAGGAAACTTAAAAGAGTTTCTTCTTAAATGAATTACGTGACTTTCCTCAGAATTTAGTCTATCGTCTCGATGAGAAATGTCTGAGATGAATTCACCATGTGTTCTTCAGAAGTTTTCAATGTGCGGTCTTGGCAAAGACTAAGGGTTTTTTTTCATCTTTCCAAAACGTTTTCGTTTAAAACTTTCATTCCCTAACGAGGTGCTAAGAAAAGTAACGAATTTGTGTAGAGAAACCGTGCATAGAGCCAGTTCCCATGCGTTCTATCTATCTTTCGTATTGGAACGGAGATGAGTAATTAGTCTGATTGGTGGGCGTCGGTCGATTAACTGCTAAATGATTTGTGTCGTTAAGTTGATTAATCGGAAACTATGGAGTATGGCAGACATTCGGCTATATGATGGAATTTTGGAGTTGGTTTGAGACCGTTTTGGTATCAACAGGGACCTGCCTGATAGAAGCGCATTACAGATGGCCTAAAGAGTAATCTTTGAGTAGGTCCAAGCCTGACTACTATTTCATGATATTCTAGAAGTTGCAAAAATCTTTCATTTAATTCATAATGTGCATGTATATATAAACACACAAACATTCAGATAATAAATATTCCACACATGTGGAATATTTATTATCTGAAGAGCATCATTTTCAAGATTATATATATATATATATATATATATATATATATTATTATTATTAGGTAATATACCGGTTAAGGTAGGTTTTTGGATGGACACAACTATCAAATAAACATTTTGTGACTCCCAACCCAGCAAACTAATCTACATCAGGTCCCTCTTCATCTCGGTGTACTTCCTTCCTCCCTTCATCCCGTCCAACATCCCTATCCTGTTCCTACCCTTACCTCGCTTGCCCAACATTCTCCCCTCCATTACCCTCTTCAACATTCCACTACCGCTCAATACGCCTTTCATCCATTTTTCCTGCCTCCATAGGATTTCTCTCAACAAACCCCTCTTCTCCCCCACCCACCATTTCTAGTACTTCCTCATTTGTTTTCCTTTCGGTCCATTTCACCTTCTCCATTCTTCTCCACACCCACATTTCAAAAGCCTCCAATCTACGTCTATCCTCCTGCTTCAGCGACCACGTTTCCGCGCCGTACATAGCTACGCTCCATATCAGAGTTTTTACGAGTCTTGTCTTAACATCCCTACTCAATGTCCCCGTCATCAACTCCCTCCTCCTTGAGAAAGCCTCCTTGCCTAGCGCAATTCTTCTCCTTACGTCCCTACCGCTTTGACCGTGTTGGTCCAAAACACTTCCGAGATATGTAAACTGCTCTACCTGCTCTATTCTTTCCCCGCCTATTTTAATATTTAGCTTAGCCTTTTTCTTTCTGGAAAATCGCATAACCTTTGTTTTATTAATATTGATTCTCATCCCATATTTATCGCACTGAACCTCCAATTCACTCAACAGTGCTTGCAACCCCTTGGCTGACTGAGCAACTAATGCTTGGTCATCAGCAAACCTAACCGATTTTACGAGTTCCCCTCCGACTTTCATTCCTACCTCCAGTTCTTCCCATGCCTCTTTAATCATTTCCTCTACATATACGTTGAACAGTACCGGTGACAATGGGCAACCCTGCCTTACACCTCTTCCTAACACTGCCCATCCGGACTCACCGTTTCCCACTCGCACCTGAATAGTCTGAGACATGTACAGGTTGCGGATCAGTCTCCTGTCCCTCCAATCCATTCCTATTTTCTGCAATACACGCATTAATTTTTCCCAATTCACTCTATCAAACGCTTTTTCGAAATCTACAAAACAGGCAAAAACGTCATGATTGTATTCTATATTCCTCTCGACTAGTGATCTCATTACTGCAATGGCATCACGCGTACCACTTCCTTTCCTGAACCCAAACTGATCATCCCCTAAGTAATCATTTGCCTTACTCTCTATCCTTTTGTTGATGATCCTGAGAATAACTCTAGCTGCGTGGGATATCAAACTTATTGTTCTGTAATCCTCACATGACGAAGCCTTTGCCTTTTTTGGAAAAGGAACTAACACCGATCTCACAAAATCTTCCGGCCAGATTCCTTCCTCATAGATACTACGAATCAGTCCATATATGGCCTTCTTCCCACCTTTTCCTAACCATTTCAACATTTCTACAGGTATGTTGTCCACCCCCACAGCCTTATTTGCTTTCATCTCCTTTAATGCCCTTTCTATTTCATCGTCGAGTATGCCTGGACCTAAGCTATCTTCTTCTACGTCATGTTCCTTTTCTATGTCTAACCTTGTCGAAGTTCTTTACCATACAGTGTTTCTATATATTCCTTCCATCTCTCTTGGATTTTTCCTGGTTTAACTATTATCTTACCCCATTTATCTTTAACGGTTGGCACAGATCTTGCCTTCTTACTTCCCGATAATAACTTAACCTTGCTGTATAGAGCACCAATTTCACCCTTCTTCTGTAAACTTTCTATATCCTCGCATTGCGTTTTCCACCATTCTTCTTTTGCTTTATTTGTGGCCCTTCTCAATATATATATATATATACATACATATCGATGATGCGGAAGTACTCACAAGAGCAATATAACTTTGGACGGCACAATATAACACAGAATAAACCAGATAACACGTAAAAGGATACTCACACTGTAGATGATTTGAGCTTTCGGCCTACTCCGAGGTCTTCTTCAGGTCAGACTGATAGGTTTTGTGGGAAGAGTGCCTGGGGAGGGAAGGGGGGCGGAAGGTTTAGGGACTGTTGGGAAGGGAATTAAAGACGGCGGTTAAGGGTGGGAATTTTAAAGGATCGGAAATATAGGATGTATGCGGATTCGCGTGTTCTCAACTCTATGTTGGTGGCTGAATCGGATAGGGATTCTACAACTGTTAGGGAAAAGCATTCGTCGAATGATAGGTTGTGTGAAATTGCGTGTAAAGTGATAAGAAGTGAAGAGAGTGAAGCAGAATTACAGGAGTAGCGGTGATTGTTCATTCGAATGGATAAGGGGGTAATGCATTCGCCTGTGTAGAATGAGGCGCATTGTTTGCACGACAAAAGATAGATAATATAGTATATTTCGAGAGGACGGGGTGAAGGGACAATGAGGGGATGTGGGGAGAGGGGAGCGGATCTGATCCTTACGTGTTATCTGTTTTATTCTGTGTTATATATATATATATATATATACATATACATATATATATATATATGATTTATTCGAAGTAACACGGAAGTGTTAAATAAAAAACCCAGACAGCAACACACAAAAAGAGAACACATTAAAGGAACACTCACACGTTAACTCAGGACTTCAATTCTTCAACTAATCTTCCGAGGAAGACGGAGCACAATTCCGTCGAAATTATCAAAAAATAACGTGTGAGTGTTCCTTTTATATGTTCTCATATTGTGCGTTGCTGTCTTGGTTATATATATATATATGCGGGTCGCGGTGGTCTAGCGGATAGAGCGTTTGACTGCTGACCAGAAGGTCCCGGGCTCGATTCCCGGGCAAGGCACTTTGGGCACTTGCAGCTCCACCCAAGCTAGTTGATTTTTCGGGTACCAGATCTTCCTGGGAAACCATAACCGGCACAGGGAAAGTAACTAGCCCCCCTACCCTGATGTGTGAATATTCACTCGCCGTCCGGCTTGGTACAAGGGTGTGCTCTACCATCACTTACTAAACCGACCTTCGGGTTGATTACTGTGTTTATGGTTTATATCTATATCTATATATATATACTAAATACACTCACGCGTGACTGAACATACTTCCAATGGCACAATGTTTGGTTTGAATGTAGTGGCTATTGTTGAATGTGAAAGAATTACATCTGTGAAATTAATTTTGTAAATTTTAAAAGGAAATCTCTGAAAGGAGATATGATATGGGCTGTTAAGGAAGTAAATTTTGAAGAGAGAAGAGACCTTTATGCGGCATAGATATATGCATATAGGAATGTCCCATCACAGCAGTCATAATTATTTCTTTATTCTAGAGAAAAGTGATAAGTTTTTCTTGAAAATGGTGTCATTTATATGTATAAATATATTTATATAATATACTTGGGCAGCAACGAACAATATAAGAACTCATAAAAAGAACACACTATATTTCTTAATAATTTCGACGGAATTTAGCTCCGTCTTCCTCAGAATAAACAGTACTGCTGTTGGTAGGGGGGCCAGTTCCTTTCCCTGCGCAGGTTATGGTTTTCCAGGAAGATATGGTACCCGGAAAGTCACATAGCTTTGGTGAAGCTGCAGGTGCCCAGTGTGACTAGTCCAGGAATCGAACCCGGGTCCTCCAGTCAGTAGTCCAACGCTCTACCCCCTGAACTAGCGCGACCCACACACACAAATATATATTTATATCTATAAATATATGACACAAATATTGTACATACATTTTTTAATCTTCCGTAGTAACGGTGAGCCAAAGTATGAGTATACACTACGCTATCAATATGAACGTTTTTCTTAAATTATCTAATGGAAATACAGGTTGTATCGTTAATTTAATATCTAATTGCCTCACTTAATCCGTAGATACCATTAACTACTTGAAAGGATGCCTTCGGTTTAAAGATGACTGAGTCCAATTGTAAGAATGGTGCCGATTAAACTGTTTCACGTTTCTAACCCTTCTTCAAGAAGTTACAGGACACAAAAAAACGCACAAACAAGCCGATATAGGCACAAACACACATGCAGCCAATCCAGACAAGAGAATGTTAACAGTTGCCAAGTAAGTAAGTATGCGTAAATAAGTGAGTGTAGTACCTTTAAAAGCGGTCAGATTCCGGCAAATTATTTCAATAAATACAGAAGTTCATCAACGGGTCCATTAATAAGAACGCCGTAGTGAATTCACCATTTGAAACTAAGCTCCTGTGAAGTTCCAAAATATATTTCCAGAAGTAGAATTCTTTGGTTGGTAAGTTAAGGAGGTCTTACGTAATTTTTTCGATTAATTATATCCCTACTAGAGGTTTATGAAAAAAAAATAAATCTTTTCCTAAGATCGGTTGAAAAACACCGAGGCTGCCAGGCCGCAGTGTCAACACTCTCGGGGAGGAGAAGTGGGTCAGGCGCCTTAATGAGAGGATTGCTTAAGATGCGACCAATTCCTCAACTAGTTTCCACCTCTATTTACCGTACGAACATCCATCCAGAACCTATCTTAGAAATAACTCAGACTTTTTAAGTACGTGCGCTTAGATTAACAAATGACTTGCACAATGGCGATATTCATTATGGCAGAGTAGATTAAATCCTTTTTTTATAAAGAGGAGAATATTCTTTTTAGAGATAGTCAAAAGACGGATTGTTATTTTGCTAACGGAGTGTTTGATGACGACTCTAACGTACTTGATCCTGCTAGGAAATAAATTACGCATAATCCTCTCCTCAAGCTGTTTGGTTTTCTGTTTACTAAATCTTCCAAGGTTCATCGCAGGTGGTACAAGGAATGTTCTAAGTTTCTATGCGTGTACACAGTTTGTATAAAAAAATCTGAAAAAAATTTTTCCTGACGTGACTGGACGCCACAACGCGTAGGCTAGGTGTTAGGGTGTCTAACCTTCAACAAAATCCAAGTGCTAATCGCCTGCGAGCGTTCGTTCAGGCTAGATAGTGTTTTTATTGGACCCCCTATCTAATAAATGGTACTCGATCGCGGTAGCCAAGGGGTAGAGCGTTGGACTATTGATCCAGGAGGACCTGGGTTCGATTCCGGGCAAGCCTCTATGAGCACTCAAACCTGCAACCAAGCCGTGTAAATTTTCGGATACCAGGTCTTCCTGGAAAACCATAACTGGCACAGGGAAAGTGGCTTAAAAGAAAGAAAAGGAATGAGATGAAAGAAGGAAAACTGACCTTATTTGTGAATTTCGCCCGGCGTCGGGGTCACTAAAATTATGGAAATAAGGGTAAAACAGATAGGTTTAATATTTTATATTATTATAATATATTATATTGATAATTTTTTCCACGAACGATAAGTGAACATAATAACACTGTCCCACCGCGGCATGGGTAAAAATATTCGGATCAATATTAGTCTGGTGTGTGATCAACCCCTGCCACACTCCCTAGCGGTTGCTTACAGGGTACACAAAGATACAAATACAAGCATTGGATGAACTCTAGTATCATCTACCAAATCGACCTTCGGGTTTATTACTGTTTTTATTGTAATATGTTAACACGAAGGTCGGAATATCAGTCTATTTGTATGCATTGAAATAGATGAAAGGAAAATGGATAGGAACACACATAAAGGACGAACACAGGAGAGGTGGGGAAGGCGGAATCAAGCAGACCACAAATGTAAAAATATTTCCTCGACAGGGACTTGAACACCGGATCTTTCCAATTGCATTTAACTTTCGGTAACCAAGGACGTGCCTGAAGTTCTGAGAAAAAAATGTAGGCATACGGTTTGATACGCGTAACCTGTTTCGCACGCTTCGCGTTAACACTTGCGCGAGAGATCTCATGTCTGAGCGTAAATAAGCGGAGAGAGGGGGATAAACAACTTTGTATCCGCCGTGGGTGGCGTTTCTATCGGTAGTGACCCGGCCTTCTCTGACCTATGCAAAAGGGAGCACAGCCTCCCCTCCCAATGCCGTAGTAGATACCGTCCGGAGTTGATCATTCAACTTAAGACTTATTCAGAGAAACCGGTTCCTTTTTTAGTTCAGCGTGTCGTACGTTTAACTGAACACCGTCTACGTGGTCATGTCCCTCACGAATGAAGCAAGACGCGGAGGGTCACAAGAGGGATGACCGATGATGACCCTCCCTCTCCACGTCTTTTTTTTTACGTCCAGTGGGCTATCGGGTACTCTTTGGGAACCGTTGGCAGTGAACTATGGTTGTGATCAGCACCACGCGGTGGCCTTAATTATATTATTAAAAAATTCAACAGGATCCTGTTTAAGGTGTCTTTTTTTAAGGTGCCAAAGCATGTTAAGTTTCTTAGATTAAGTTTTTAAGTTCAACCCACAAACAAAACTACCGCTGCTATTTGCCCAACCTCTGGAGGGTGGATTACCTATGTCTATCCCATGGACTCCTATGACCTATGGCTGTTAAAGATTGATTTTTCAGTGATCCAAATGAGGAATCTCATTTCTGACTGTGAACTTAAATGTTTTCTCGTCCTTCTTCTTCGATTTCCCATTGAATCTATCAAGATTAGGGTCCACTTCCATTAGAAATGGTACTCTTACACTTCGTTTTATTTTACTCGGTAAAGGGGGAGGAATACTCGTTCTCGCGCATAAAATGAGTGCTCCCGAATTCCTTGCACTATTCCCTCTCCAGGTCATTCTCATGCATATACACATGAAATACTATATTTTTTTAATTCGCATGAGTACTAGTATGCTTGCAAAGATACACTTCATGCCTTTATTTCCTATTAGCTCATGGGAATGAAAACCTGGTGTTAGGTTTTATTCTTCTTCTTATTATTATTATTGATAATATAGTGTTTATTTAATATAGGATGAGAATCAATATTAATAAAGCAAAGGTTATGCGATTTTCCAGAAAGAAAAAGGCTAAGCTAAATATTAAAATAGGCGGGGAAAAAATAGAGCAGGTAGAGCAGTTTACATATCTCGGAAGTGTTTTGGACCAATACGGTCAAAGCGGTAGGGACGTAAGGAGAAGAATTGCGCTAGGCAAGGAGGCTTTCTCAAGGAGGAGGGAGTTGATGACGGGGACGTTGAGTAGGGATGTTAAGACAAGACTCGTAAAAACTCTGATATGGAGCGTAGCTATGTACGGCGCGGAAACGTGGTCGCTGAAGCAGGAGGATAGACGTAGATTGGAGAATTTTGAAATGTGGGTGTGGAGAAGAATGGAGAAGGTGAAATGGACCGAAAGGAAAACAAATGAGGAAGTACTGGAGAGGGTGGGGGAGGAGAGGGGTTTGTTGAGAGAAATCCTATGGAGGCAGGAAAAATGGATGAAGGGCGTATTGAGCGGTAGTGGAATGTTGAAGAAGGTAATAGAGGGGAGAATGTTGGGCAAGCGAGGTAAGGGCAGGAACAGGATAGGGATGTTGGACGGGATGAAGGGAGGAAAGAAGTACACCGAGATGAAGAGGGATCTGATATAGATTAGTTTGCTAGGTGGGCAGTCACAAAATGTTTATTTGATAGTTGTGTCCATCCAAAAACCTACCTTAACCGGTAGATTACCTAATTAATTTAGTGTTTATTTGATTCATTGAGTGTTCATTATCTGATCCTCATGGAAAGGACGAGTTTGTAGTTGTTGTATTTTAATGGTAGGTGACCGACAATTGAGGTCATTTGCGCCATTTGGGATGGGTGGGAAAGGGAAGAAGGGTGGAGAGAAGACACCCGGCGTCAGCATTAGCCTATTCTTAGTCGAAAGGTACCAAGGGGATCCGCAGTATAACGTCCCATCCGACAGACGTCGTACTCATTCAAAGTGTTCTCCAGAAAACACCTCAAAGTAGGGATCAGGATACCACTGCAAAATATTTTTTGTCTCCAGGATGCGAACCCGGGCCCTTTCGGTGGGAAGCCTGTGCGTCCCGAAAGGACAAACTAAACGGACAATTGTAATATGAGGGTCAGCAATCCGCACCAATATAAACTTATGATTTTATATTTGACCATCTTTTTCTTTACGTGACGTTTAACCCCCGATTCCTTTGAAACGTGATTAATTTTGTTTTACTGTGGCAGTGTGCATCTTACGCTAGGTCCTGATAGAGATAAGACTGACATTCTACAACATTATAAGGTTTCATCAACAGCGTGAATTTTTGCACTACGATACAATTTTCCTGAATTCCGCATTAAGTCTACTTCTCATCTTCTCTCTGTCAAATATGAATATCCTTTCTTATCTCTTCATCGCTTGTCTAACATTCTACCCTCAATCACAGTCATCGCATATGAAAATTCTCCGTGTTCTCCTTTAATGTCTCCTTAGGATTACTCCGAACAATGCCCACTCCTCGCCCGTCATACCTAATTCTACAACGATTGTTTTCCTTTCAGTCCATTTCACTTTTTCCGTCCCTTTCCACATCCAAATATTAAAAGCCTCCATTTTATATCAGTTCTACCTGGTCATGTTAGTAGAAATAAATTTTCCCAATATCTCCGCGGGCTGGTGGGTACTTGGTCTCTTACTTATGGATGAGTAGTACTTCGCTCACCCAGACACGCGTTATCCTGTTAGCTTGCATTTTAAATTGTGGACGTAAGACTAGCTCTTCCCTTCTTAACGGCCTTCCTTCGTGTGGAGCGGAAGAAGGTGGGCGAACTTTCTCTTGGATCCGCGCGCACGGGTTTGTTTTCGTTCACTTTTGGATCGAGGCCAGTCCGGCAGTCCACTCGAATCAAATGGTCGCATTCTCCTCCTTGGAATTCTCGTACGAATTCCTCCTACTCCTCCACCTCCGTCCCTATCAACTTCGCGATCGCTTAGGGAGACCCTGGTCCGACGCACATGCTACCTACCACCACCTAAAACTCTCCTCAGCTCTCTACTAAGTTTCGCACGCAGGAATGAGTTTTTGCCGTTCCGGTTCGCCAGCTGCAGCTATACGAGAGTATCTACCTGGGCCATGCCTTGCCAACTGCTGTAATAGTACGGGATCTGGTGGTATGCTGTGAACCTGATATTTACACTTGTAAGATTTGCTCACATTTAACGAGGATACCTAGCAGAGTACAAAAGAGGCAATTCTTACAAGTTACCCGTTGTTTTTCTCCCCGGGGGGGTGGGGAAATTTGCAAATCGGATATTTTTTTTGCGTCTTAAACTTGGCTGAATAGTCAATGGGGATGCCAAGACCCCGTTTTGACCATTTTAAGACGATATTGGGGTAAAGATTCCGGAAACCGGGCCAGAAAAGTTGCACAAAAAAATTGCAAATCGGTCATATTTTTTGGATCTCGGAATTTGCGAATCGAACATAAACATATGTCCGATTCGCAATTTTTTTTGCAACTTTGTGGGCCCGGTTCCGGAATTGGCACACCATTATCGTCTTAAAATGGTCAAAACGGGGTCTTGGCATCCCCATTGACTACTCGGCCAAGTTTAAGACGCAAAAAAATATGTCCGATTCGCAAATTTGTCATTCCCCCCCCCCACGGGGGGAAGGACAACTAAATACCGGATGAGGGTCATATTTCCCATTGGTTATTGACGAGGTACTCATTAAATGTGTACAGTTTTTTTGAGTGTAAATATGGTGGTGACAGCATACCACCAGATCCCGTACTATAAGGGGAGTATGGCAGGGGTTTCTGAATAACGATCGTAATATCGAATGAGAGAGATAGTCGATGGCGATGCTTGGTGGAATTCCATTAATGATTTACAATGATGAATGAAGCACAACATTAATATTATATTAAGTGGCAAGTTTACGTCTGTATGTTGGCAAATATAACTATTTTTAAGTTTCAAAATCAGTATAGATTCATATATAGTAGCATTGGTATTCTATCGTTTAAGTTAGGTTTTGAATGGACAAAGACTGGGCAGTGATACATTTCTTAGTTTCCGCTATCAAAACACAACCTGGCATCCTGCACCCGAAGAAACTCATCTTCAATTCCAAATACTTCCATCATCCCTGCATACAAACCTGTAACTCATTGTAGTTGTAGAAAGAAATCAAGAGCTCTATAGCCTCAGGTTAAAGTAATAAGGGGAAAAAACTCCAATTGCCGTAACAAACAGTCGCAACTCTCGTCAGACTAATTGCTGTGTTGGTTTTCGCGGGGAACCACGAAAGGGACCAACCACAACCTTTCAACCAAGAATACCCTCTGTGGTGGTTTACGGGAAATTAATCCACGCCAGGGACCACACACAGTCACACACACACACACACACACTATCCTGTCTAGAATCCTTCACGAGGTTGTGAGACCCCGTTCAAGATTCCAGGTGGAAATGTAATCCTTCACAAGGCTGTTGGGAAGACCCCGTTAGAGGTTCCAGGATGTTCTACTGGTATACACTCTGTGCCTATCCACGAAGGACGAGCACAGACCATTCACACACACTAGCACTCAATAAACGCACACTCACACGCACTCAAAGGGCCCAACTTCTGGGAGAATCTGAAAACAAAGAGCGCTGACGAACATATGGGTCGAACACGCGTGTTTCGGCCACAACGTGGCCCTCTTCAGCGAACTGAAGGGAAAAAGGCACCTCCAACACTTGAAAGTAACCACCGAAGACAGACGCCCAATATATATTGAGACTGAAAAGGTTGGGGGGACCAATAGGACTAGTGGGAAGGAGGGGGGGAAGGAGTACTTAAACGTATTGGCAAAGAAGAAGGGGGGGGAAGAGGGAGGAGCGAACAGAAACCAATTGGATGAGTGGAACGGGGAGGAGTAATTAGTAAAGGAGGCGGATCAATTATTCAATTCAAAACAATTTTTCCCGAGCGATTATTTGCTTTAAAAAATCTGAAAAAATTCATGAACATACATTTTTATGCCAAAAAAAATTCTGATTTTTTTCAGATTTTTTTGAATCAAAATTGAGTTCAGGAAAAATATTTTAATTTTTCAAATAATTTTTAGGTAATGTAGGTAATTTTGGAAAATATCTAAACAATTATTTTTCGTGTATTTTTTTCCGTTCTTTTGAATGGCGGGGTTAGATTTGCCATTTTCTCTCCGGAACATCATCGAAATTCGAAAAAAAACCCATTTTTTATGGTTGCCTCCTATATGTGCGAAACAACAATTACAATAGAATTCACTAACAATAATTACAATAGACAATAGAATTCACGTGTGTGTAATTAAAGTTTCTATTGTTTATTGTAATTGTTGTCTCGCACGTATAGGAGGGAAATATTAAAAATGGGTTTTTTGGAATTTTGAGGATGTTCCGGAGAGGAAATGGCAAAATTTAACCCCGCCATTCAAAAGAACGGAAAAAAATACGCGAAAAATGATTATTTAGAAGTTTGCCAAAAATTACCTACAAAGCCTAAAAATTCATTGAAAAATTAAAATATTTTTCCTGAGCTCATTTTTGATTTAAAAAATCTGAAAAAAATCAGTGTTTTTCGGTAAAAAAATATATTTTCATGATTTTTTTTAGAATTTTTAAGACAAAGAATCGCTCAGGAAAAATTGTTTTCGATAATTCACATTTTTTGCGATAGGAGACCCCTGGGGCCACCTAGGGAGCTGAAATTTTGGCTAAAGGGGTTTCTAAATATTTACTTTCGAGTGCCCAATCCCAAATAAGAATCCAGCCGAGTGCAGATTTTACCATCTTATCCCGCTATAGCCATTAAAAGAGTAATTTCACCGTTGCTTTTATCCGTAGCTATGCACTCAGTTGAAACATACTGTGATTGTATGTTAAGGCTACGCACTAATAGTTTTGATTAAAGAATGTTTGTTTGTCCTCTCCATACTACGAGATGTATATGTATTGTGACAATTCCGTTTATTTCGGAGAAATATTATTTATATGCATTTAATTTAAAAATATGATTATAAGGAAGTGATGATCGCGCTTTGTGCTTGCAGGTTACACAAATAAAAGAAAATAAGCACTCCTAATAACCAATTCTACCAAATTTACGACTCACGCGTGATGGAAGTCTTTTGAAAATCATTTGAGAATGAAGTTTCGTATGAATTATTAGCGATTGCTAACAAGGAAAGAGTAGCGGCTTGATTGTTGATAACAAAAGAGCTCTTTCCTCCGCGATAATTTTGAGCACGGCGACAAAGGGTGACAATACCACAAAAATGTAAACAGAAGCTCGAATAAAAGTACCAAGATTAATTATATCCCCTTGTTGGAGGAATATTCTCGGTTTTACTATAATAAATATTACGGCTGTTTCGTGATCTGGTCCTTAGGCAATGGTTCTGTGGCATGTTCTACTAGTTTCATCGCGTGAAATAACTCCAGGAGATAAGTTACGTCAGATTCGGTTTGCGTTATTTCTCAAACGAAACGTTACTAGCGGAACAGTATTAAGATCACAGTCCAGGGAGGTATTGTAATCGGAATCTATGGAATGTTATAAGTGACAGGGACGTAACTGACAGGGAGCCAGGACAATCGTCCCCTCCATTTCTTCCTCTCTCTCGCTCAAGAAGCCTCACGGATGATGCCACCTCCTTCAAGAGCCCGGTCGAGAATAATGAAAGTCCTACCTAAGAATAGCCTGAATCTTTGATCTTTCGGCATATTTCAAGCGTGAGCCCCACGACACGGGCAGAGCTCCCTTTTGTTTCTCGAAAATAAATCGAAACCCATCCGCGCTTTCGCCTCCAGGTCAGCCTTATACTATCAGTTTTAGTCGTCATTTAAGTCAACACGGGAACTGAGCCAATATGGGGAGCCCGAGGGGAATGGAAAAGTGTGTCGGAATGTCAATCATTGGGCGGATGTTGTCTGGTGCCGCGCGAGGGCCCGCGGGTCCGTTTTTCATTCTTTTTAATGGTCCAACAGATTCATTCCGAAATGATCCTGTATCCAAAGCGATTACATAGTCCGCGAAAGAATTTAAAACCTTAACGACGAACTGCAGGGCAGTTTCGGGCAGGATATAAGGATTTTAGAACGATCATTGTTTGTAAATGTTGGAAATATGTTACTGTTTGGGCTTAAACGTAAATAAATTGGTATTTGTCCCCGAAGATCTACCCAGAGTGGGTAGAATTTTGGCGACCTTTGTCCTGCATACAGGGTTCGTCCGAAAAATAAGTGTACTGAGCTCAGGAAAAAAAAATTATTACACTTTTACATATCTTACGCTAATATTCCTCAAAATACGACCCTTGTGAGTCGATACACTTGTTCCAGCGGCGTTCCCATTCCTGGAACGCTCCCGCGAAGGCATCAGCGGGAACCTCTCGAAGACACGTCGTCACGGCCTCTTTGACGGCGTCCAAAGTCCCGTATCGCGTTCCTTTTCAAACTCCTCTTTATCTTCGGGAACAGAAAGAAGTCCGGTGGTACCAAGTCCGGGCTGTAAGGCGGGTGCGGCAGCGTTGCCACGCCGTGCTTGGCCAAGAAGTCCGACACGACAAGCGCGGTGTGAGACGGCGCATTGTCGTGATGCAGCCGCCAGATGTTTTTGATCGCTGGCCGGACGCGGGCGACTCGTTTTCGAAGCCTGTCGAGCACTTGGACGTAAAATGCAGCATTTACAGTTTGTCGTTCAGGTACAAATTCGTAGTGGACGACTCCCCTTTTGTCAAAAAAGACAATCAGCATCATAAACTGGGAATTTGTCGAACGATTTCCTTGGTCTGAATACTGGACCTGATATTCCACTCTTCTCAATGCAAATTTTTGCAGGCATTTTTGAAGTCTCGACTCCTTTGTCTAATCTTTCCTTCGGTCAATCCAATGGGCTCGTAAACTAGCCGCAACTCCCGATGAATTTGACCAGCTGATGATCAAATGCACCATAGAATCGCGGAACTCACTTCGCAGCCGGCGGAATGAACGATTTTCACGGATATTGTCACCTGTATTCCTCGACAAGCAAACGACTACTGCACCAATACAATAAACTTCATTGTCTTCGGAAACAATATATATATTTACATATATATATATTGGATAGAAATATGTATATATATGATATGTACATATATAGAGATGTGAAAATGTGAATGCATGTGAAAACGCACGACAAGACTTATTCGATACATATTCTTAAAGGAAGGGTGGTTTTCTTATACTTAAATATTTGCGGTTTAAGACAACGTTTTTCGCTCTCTATTAATTGTTTTCGAAGATAATGAAGTTAATTGTTTTAAGTATATATATATTCTTTCACATAGAAATAGATATAAGGAAATGGGATAAGATAACACATAAAAGACGAACACAGGAGCTCAATTGGTAGAGCATCCGCCCGGCAAGTGGTGTTCAAGTTATGGTTAGGGAAATATTTTTACTTTTGTGATCTGCTCAAATCCGCCTTCCTCACTTCTCCTGTGTTCGTATTTTATGTGTTTTCCTATCCCATTTCCTTATATCTATTTCCATGCGAAAGAAAATTTGTCCGCCGTATGGCGGGATTTCGTGTTTGAATGTATATAATTGAATAAATAAATAAATAAATATATATATATATATATATATATATATATATATATATATATATGCGGGTCGCGGTGGTCTAGCGGGTAGAGCGTTGGACTGCTGACCAGAGGGTCCCGGGTTCGATTCCCGGGCAAGGCACTTTGGGCACCTGCAGCTCCACCCAAGCTAGTTGATTTTTCGGGTACCAGATCTTCCTGGGAAACCATAACCGGCACAGGGAAAGGAACTGGCCCCCCTACCCTGATGTGTGAATATTCACACGCCGTCGGGCTTGGTACATGGGTGAGCTCTACCATCACCTAATAAACCGACCTTCGGGTTGATTACTGTGTTTATGGTTTTTATATATATATATAAACCATAAACACAGTAATATATATATATATATATATATATATATATATATATATATATATATATATATATTACTATATATATATATATCACACATAGAAATAGATTTTAGGAAAGGGGATAGGAAAACACATAAAAGACGAACACAGGAGAGGTGAGGAAGGTGGATTTGAGTAGACCTTTCATCTAATATTTATCGCACTGAATTTCCAATTCAGTCAGCAATGCTTGCAACTCCTTGGCTGACTCGTGCGCGACGCGCCACAGTCCACGAGGGTAAGGCCAATTTGAAACACTTTGGCTGATTATATCTTAGACAAATTTCAAGAAACTGCGGGAGATGCCGCAACAGTAATTTTTAACGGAGTCATCCGCTAAGTGTGCATTACAATGCAACAATCTCAGAGCGTAAAAATCTTTCGCCTTGACCAGGATTCGAACCCGGATCGCTCGATGCCCGGCCGAGTGTTTTGGTCAGTTAAGCTTCATGAAATTGTTGCATTGTGACGCACACTTAGCGGATGACTCCGTTAAAAGTTACTGTTGCGGCACCTCCCGCAGTTTCTTGAAATTAAGCTTGGAGGTGTTATTGACCAAGATGTTCAAGGCATTTGTAATGGATATAAGAAGAATTGCACAAAGAAAATATTATTTTTGAAGCATTATGTGATTGACAAAATTCTCACGATAGGTGGAAATTAATACTCTCTGGGAACCGCCCAAAACCTACCTTCAAAATAGGTTGAATGGCTTGATCGATTCATATAGTAACCATTAATATAATTTTTATTATTATTAGATAATCTACCGGTTAAGGTAGGTTTTTGGATGGACACAACTATCAAATAAATATTTTGTAACTCCAAACAAAACCCAATCCAGCAACCTAAACTACATCAGGTCCCTCTTCATCTCTGTGTACTTCTTTCCTCCCTTCATCCCATCCAACATCCCTATCCTGTTCCTACCCTTACCTCGCTTGCCCAACATTCTCCCCTCTATTACCCTCTTCAACATTCCACTACCGCTCAATACGCCTTTCATCCATTTTTCCTGCCTCCATAGGATTTCTCTCAACAAACCCCTCTCCTCACCCACCATCTCCAGTACTTCCTCATTTGTTTTCCTTTCGGTCCATTTCACCTTCTCCGTTCTTCTCCACCCCCAAATTTCAAAAGCCTCTAATCTACGTCTATCCTCCTGCTTCAGCGACAACGTTTTCGCGCCGTACATAGCTACGCTTCATATAAGATTTTATACGAGTCTTGTCTTTACATCCCTACTCAACGTTTCCATCATCAACTCCCTCCATAATTTTTATAATGCCTCAATAATAACTATTACAATATCTTCGAATTCGCCTTGACAGAGTCCTTGGCAGAGTGTGTTGATAAATCAGCCCGCAAATATTTTTAAAATGTATATTAATCAAGGTTAGAGCAAGGCTGCTGTAATGATAATATTGTACTTTGATGACGGTAAAATATCCCATCCAAAACATGCGTTGTTATCTTAGAATGTATTAATGTGTTCCCCTGTGTTAAATTTTCCCTCGCATACGTATTTCCATTAATATGGAGATGATGAATGTTTTAATGGAAATACAGTTTAGAATGTTGAACAGGTCTTAAAAAGTTCTGTACTGGAAAAATTCATCATCGCAGATTATCTAATTGCGAAGGTAGACTTTATGTGGTCCCATAAAATTGCTATCGATTTGTCATGATACCCCCTGTGACACCTTTCCGAGTAATTAAAAATAGCGCTCCTTTTATCAACAGTGATAATAATTGTCCTTCTCGTCATTTGCCATCTCCATCACGTGTCGCAATTCGTCAATGAGTTTCAGAATGTCGGTCGCTATGGTGGGGCGTAATTATTTTCCCAAGCGACGGACTGACTTCCCCCTCACTCTTCCTCCTCCCTCCTCCTGGAGTCGGCACTGTGACGTCACGGGGAGGAGTGGGGCCCCAGGAAGGGTGGCTGGTCCTTTTGATGTGTGTGTGTGTGTGTTATGGACTGATTCGTTTTTAATTTTTATCATTTCATTTTTTTTAATCCAGTCGGCGATTCCCTCTCATTATTTATCGTCCACTCGCTTTTGCTCCGAAACCCCTTCTCACCCCTTCACAATTTCCACCCACAACCCAAAAATCTTCCCGCGATGTCTCTCATTCGTTCTTATTCATCGCTCTCCTGGGGAAAAGGAGGTCATGGAAGAGGAAAAAAAGTAAGAGGGATGTTTTTTCCCCATTTCTTTACCGCACCACCTTTTTATATATTCATTTTTTTTGGGAGATGTTTTTTTCGGGGGTGGCGGGGTGTGGAGCGTTGTTTTGTTAATGGGGTAGGGGTTGCGGTGCGAGCCACCCCTTTTCTTACTGCTCTCAACTGTAAGGGGTGAGGTTCCCACCTCACTGCTATCACCGGAGAGGAGAGATCGCGGTCGGAAGTTGCTGCAAGCGGTCTTCTCCTTTCTTTTGTTTCCTTGTGCGTACGTATGAGGGTCCGAACGCGCTCATTTGTTCGT
Source organism: Hetaerina titia (assembly GCA_037158775.1). Lineage (NCBI taxonomy): Eukaryota > Metazoa > Arthropoda > Insecta > Odonata > Calopterygidae > Hetaerina > Hetaerina titia. The sequence goes on from CM073775.1 coordinate 41,883,896, forward strand.
TTTATCTATATCTACATAAATACCCTGCGAGCCAGCAGAAAAGGTGTGTGGCAGGGGGTGTAGCACCAGGAGGAAAGGGTGAGGGATGAGGGGGTTGGGGTTTATTCAAATAGGTGGGGGAAAGTGGGGGGAACCTGTAAGAAAAAAAATATCTTTATGTATCCACGCGCACTCCCTAACCTTTACGTTGATTCTTATTGTAATGAACTGACTCCTGGGGGATTTCGACTACAAGCATTCTGGTCTCTTATCGTTCTAGGAAAAAATGACACTTTAAACTTGTCAGTCTTGCAGTCTATCTCTCTAATCTTACATTTGTGATCCCTCCGACCGTAATACGTTGGGGTTCGTATTATATCCTTGATGTCATCGGAAAAGGGCCCATCTTCAAATGTTTTTAATAAGTTTAATCCATATTGTAAACGCCGCTGCGTAAGAGAATCCCAACCTAAATTGTCTAGCAAAGTAGATACGCTGCTTCTGCTTTGGTCATAACAATGTTTGACAAATCTATCCCCCCTCCGCTGGACTCGATCTAATCGTTTCCTGTCCGCCGGCCGCCTAAATCTTTACGCTCAGGATCTCTTCCTCCCCTCCCCCTTCAACCCCAAATCTGAACTGGACGACGAAAATAAATAAGACACCGTTGCCGGGGTGAGTCGCCGCGCTTCGCTCCCCTCCCTTGTTTTGTTCTTTTATTTGGGAATTCCGTTCTTAACCAGTTTCCTATCCCCGCCGCGCGGCGGCGATGTCGTCGTCGTCTCCCCGGCTGCTTTTGTTGTAGAGTGGGTTATGAAATCGTATCACTCCATTTTTCTTTTCCTTATGTTATTTTTTTATTTGGGATTCAGGGATTTTGGAACAGTGAGACCGTGTGTTTTTGACACGTATCACGAAAAGTACACTTGTTTTATGTTTGCCGTCGGAGAGACGGAAGGTTCTCTGTTGTCGACTAGCGACCAATTTTCGTACCTCCGCGTGCGCGTTTCGCGTCTCTCAGTCTTATGAGCGCATCTGGATCGAACGCGCGTGGAAACAATTGAATGGGAGGATGTCTCTCAAAAGTTAAAGAAAAAGAAATAACCAGGTCGTCTAAGGTGTCGTCTTTTAGGTGTACCTCTTTTTCCAGTTCTAAGACTTGTTTTTTTACTTGGGCGAAGACTTCTGAGACCGCTTGTTTGTTTGAAAACGTGTATTTTCAAGAAAAATGCAAAAGTCTCCCACCATAACCAATATTAGTTGGATGAAGTGTAAATGAACAGTATGTTTCCAGGAAAACAATGTACTCGTATTTTTTTCACCAAAAAATAAGCAGTGTTATTTAACTGGTAGTATTTTTAGACATGATGCATAAATGGGGACCAACTGAACATCGCTAAGTTTCTTAGCGTCGAATAACAAGGCACAACCTGACTTCTAAAACAACAACAAACCTTTCTTCAATCTCTCATACGAGGGTAATTCCAGAAGTACCCGACCCAACGAAGAAAAAACAAAACTTTTGGAAAAAAATGTATTTATTTTTCAATATAATCTCTTTTCACCTCTATACACTTTTCCCAGCGATGTTCAATATGTTCTATACCCTTTTTATAGTAAGAACTGTCTTGCTCCTCAAAATAGCCATTAACTGCCGACATCACTTCTTCACGGTTGGAAAATTCTTTGACCACCGAGCCATTTTTTTCAAGTTTACGAACAGAAAATAATCCGAGGGGACTAAATCCGGCGAATAGGGTGCATGAGGTAGCAATTCATACTTTAATTTGATGAATTTTGGCCATTCCAATAACGGATTTTCTGAGCTGGTGCATTGTATTGATGAAACAACACTTTCTTCTTCGGCAAATGCGGCCGATTTTTCTCGACTTCTTCGCTCAAACGTTGCCATTAGTTGGCATAATACTCGCAGTTGATAGTTTTTCCTGTTTCAAGATACCCAATGAAAATTATTTCACGGGCATCCCAAATATACCAACGCCAAGACCTTGCCTGCAGATGGACCGGTCTTCGCCTGGTAATTGGCAGTCTACCGTTTCTAGGCATGATTTGAATGGGGACCAACTGAACATCGCTGCATTTTTTAGCGCCGACTAACAAGGCACAACCTAACTAGAGACAAAAAAACAAACCCTTCTTCAATTCTTCATACTTCCTGACGCCCTTCATCCCTTCCGACATGCCCATCTTTTCCTACCCTTAACGCTGTCTTACCATTAGCTTCTTACCGTTGACATCTCAGTTTTGTAACGTCCAGCCCATTAAATCATGATCTTTGACATACAATCGCAGATCAAAATTATCTGCATCAATCTTTCCCATCTCCTTTGGATACGCCCTTACCATCCACACTACTCTCCTTCCACCATGCCTATACTTAGTTTGTTTTCTTTTCCATCCTTTTCATAGTAGTTTTACGAGCGCGAGCAAAAAAAATAGCAAGATCGGGAAGAAAGTACATTGAAGTACAACTCTTCAATTTCAAAATGCTATGTTTATTTTTCAACATACTCACCGATAAGGCTTTCTCACAACACATTTCTCCCAACGCGTAACAAGTTTTTTCATTCCGTCACCGAAAAACTCTTCCGACTTTTCTCGAATCCAGGACTTAATAAGCTGCCTTCGCCTCATCGTCCGAGGTGTAATGATTACCCTTGAGGTATCTCTTGAATTTAGGAAACAAATAACATTCGCAAGGCGCAAGAACGGGGGAAAAAGGAGGCATTACATTCGACGTTGTTTGATCTCGTCTGTGAGATGACGTGGTACCCATCGTGCACATATTTTACGTTATCCCAATTGTTCAACAATGTAGACGACACGTGCCTTGGATATACCAATATGGTATTGCGATACGCTTTTGAGTGATTCGCCGGTCAGTTTGAGTCAAATCATCGACGAGTTTGCGATGTTTATCGTCTGTGGCAGCGATCGGACGACCGCTGCGTGATTTTTTTGTCGTTACAAGTACTAGGTAGCAGGGAAATAAATGGAGTACAGAAAAACCTCCAAGTAATGAGTGAATCATAATAGCCAGGTCTGTCTCTCTCGAAAGTCACATTGGTATTCGAATAAAATTTGGAATAATTGTACTCTATTCAATGACGATGTTACAATCTATTATTAACCGTATTCTACCGGCTTTTAGTAGATTTTTATTGGACCATGCGACTACACAGTAAAGTAATACGAAGCTTTAATTAAGAACTCATGAAATATCCTTAAAACTAATACTACATGTTGTAGTAATTCAAATTTCTAAGCTCCGCATGCATTCAAATTCCCTTGATTCCATTCAAGATACTTATTTCAGATTCCTCCTCCTATCTCACTTTTCCGGTATTCTCTCCTCACCTTTCTATTCACATTTATTACCATCTTCAGTTACCCCTTGCCTCTCTGTATCTCATGAATCCAATTATCCAGCCAAATTTGAATTTCCCCCAACAACCGTTTCTCTTTCCCTACCAGGGTTAAAACTTCATCATTTCCGTCCATGTCATTTTATTCACCACACCAAGATGTCGCAAAATACCATCTAAGCTTATCCTCTTGCCTCAACGACCACGTTTCTGAGCCATTTATTAGTACGTTCCATTTTATAGTTTTTAACTGATTTATCTACACATTTTCAACTAAACGTTTTTGTAATAAACTTTCGCATCTTCGTAAATGCTTCTTGACCTAACGAAATTTTTATTTTATGTCCCCACCACAAAATCTGCCCTCACCTTAGACACTACCTGTTCCATTTGATTTTCAAATATTATATTGTTTATCTTAACATCACATTTTCTTAAGAAACTCATTACATTCATGTAAATATTATTAATTCTCATCAAAAATCCATCAAACTTAAATATATGTAAGATTATTTTATATATTCTGTATAAATGTATTCTATGTGCTATATTTATTATTAAGATTATGAAAATTATTCATTATTGGGGTAAAATCAAGGAATAATATGCTAAAAAGGGTGATAAAATTATTGCCAACGATAAAAAATCGGGTAAAGATACTTGAAGTATTACCTCCTAGATGTTAAAAGACTAAATTCATCTCAGTGTACTTCTTTTCTCCCTTCATCCCGTCCAACATCCCTATCCTGTTCCTGCCCTTTCCTAATCTGTCTAACATTCTCCCCTCTATTACCTTCTTCAACATTCCACTACCGCTCAATACGCCCTTCATCCATTTTTCCTGCCTCCATAGGATTTCTCTCAACAAACCCCTCTCCTCACCCACCATCTCTAGTACTTCCTCATTTGTTTTCCTTTCGGTCCATTTCACCTTCTCCATTCTTCTCCACACCCAAATTTCAAAAGCCTCCTATCTACGTCTATCCTCCTGCTTCAGTGACCACGTTTCCGCGCCGTACATAGCCACACTCCATATCAGAGTTTTTACGAGTCTTTTCTTAACATCCCTACTCAACGTCCCCGTCATCAACTCCCTCCTCCTTGAGAAAGCCCCCTTGCCTAGCGCAATTCTTCTCCTTACGTCCCTACCACTTTGACCGAATTGGTCCAAAACACTTCCGAGATATGTAAACTGTTCTACCTGCTCTATTTTTCCACCGCCTATTTTAATATTTAGCTTAGCCTTTTTCTTTCTGGAAAATCGCATAACCTTTGTTTTATTAATATTGAATCTCATCCCATATTTATCGCACTGAACCTCCGATTCACTCAGCAATGCTTGCAACCCCTTGGCTGACTGAGCAACTAATGCTTGGTCATTCAATCAAACCAAATCTTAGATTACGAATTACCCTCCGACAAAAGACTAACAACTGACTATAAATAAAAATTGTTCTGACACCTTTAATTTAAAATGAAAATTAATTAACAAAACGGAGCATCAAATTTTGAAGCTAAACATTAATAACATTGTAATTTTTCCCCCACTTTTTTGGATCAAACCAATTATTTTTCTCTTAATCGGACGGCAATATAGTAAACGTCCTTGAATATTAGGGACAGATTCCTATATTTTCATATTCAGCATTAATGCCATTAAGTGATTTGATTTATCTCATTTGATGAATTAATTCCCGTGCTGACGCGGATTTTTTTCTTCAAAATTTATCTAATTGGGAAAATTTCACCGAAAGAGTGAAAGATAATACAGTCGAGCCACACTAATCAATTTCACTGTCATTTCGAAATTCAACTTGAACCTATGCTGCCCTTTCCGCACAACCGTTTGGCTTCAGGATGTTATATGGTCCATGAAAAAAAGGTCATTACGGGTGACATGGACATGTTTCCCGAGACAAGTGCCCGCGGTCCACAGCGAGATCCACTGATTGCAATAGTCCGATTTATTATTTTCTCTAGAGTTAAACGGGAGTTTAAAATCGCATGCGTCAGCAATCTGATGAATCTCGTCGTGACGTTTAGCGATCATATTTAGTAATGGCTCGGAGAAATCTCAGTGGGGATGTAGGAAAATTGAATATTCAATTGGGACATAAAATGAGATCACGTCACAATCGTTCCCTCCTTCCACTCACCCGCCCCCATTTCCCCAAAATTAATCCTCTCCCAACCACCCCACCCCCCCACACTCCATTCGCGCTTATCGCACGAATGCAGCGATCCATGTCATCATCGGATCCCTCGAAAATGTGTTATCGCCTGGCGCACGTCGACTGTTTTTTTTGAGCGTGGACACCTTTCTCATTCTGTTTAGAGTCTAACAACAACTGCATCATCATTATCTCCGCGATGAGGGTACAGTTGAACATATGCGAGGAGTATAACGTGATATGTATATATATATGTATATATATGTATGTATACATGTGTATATATATGTGTGTGTATATATATGTGTATGTGTATATGTGTGTATATATATATGCATACATACATGTATATAGTATATGTAAGTACATTCATATATATACATATATATGTTTTTGGTAGCGGTGGTCCAGTGGGTAAAGCGGTGGACTACTGACCGGAGGGTTCCGGGTTCGAATCCCGGGCAAGGCACTCTGGGCACCTGCAGCTGCACCCAAGCTAGTTGATTTTTCGGGTACAAGATATTGCTGGGAAACCATAACCGGCACAGGGAAAGGAACTGACCCCCCTGCCCTGATTGTGGATATTCATACGCCGTCGGGGTTAGTACATGGGTGAGCTCTACCATTACCTACTAAACCGACCTTCGGGTTGATTACTGTGTTTATGGTTTCATATATACATATACATGTATTTGTGTATATATATACGTTGTGTATTTTTATATATATAAATATTTATACGTTGTATATATATACATATAATGAAGTACAAAGAGTTAAACAATAAATTGAGAAGGGCCACAAATAAAGCAAAAGAAGAATGGTGGAAAACGCAATGCGAGGATATGGAAAGTTTACAGAAGAAGGGTGAAATTGGTGCTCTATACAGCAAGGTTAAGTTATTATCGGGAAGTAAGAAGGCAAGATCTGTGCTAACAGTTAAAGATAAATGGGGTAAGATAATAGTTGAACCAGGAAAAATCCAAGAGAGATGGAAGGAATATATAGAAACACTGTATGGTAAAGAACTTAGGCCGAAAAGGTTAGACATAGAAAAGGAACATGACGTAGAAGAAGATACCTTAGGTCCAGGCATACTCGACGATGAAATAGAAAGGGCATTAAAGGAGATGAAAGCAAATAAGGCTGTGGGGGTGGACAATATTCCTGTAGAAATGTTGAAATGGTTAGGGAAAGGTGGGAAGAAGGCCATATATGGACTGATTCGTAGTATCTATGAGGAAGGAATCTGGCCGGAAGATTTTGTGAGATCGGTGTTAGTTCCTTTTCCAAAAAAGACAAAGGCTTTATCATGTGAGGATTACAGAACAATAAGTTTGATATCCCACGCAGCTAAAGTTATTCTCAGGACCATCAACAAAAGGATAGAGAGTAAGACAAATGTTTACTTAGGGGATGATCTGTTTGGGTTCAGGAAAGGAAGAGGTACGCGTAATGCCATTGCGGTAATGAGATCACTAGTCGAGAGGCATATAGAATAAAATCAGGACGTTTTTTGCCTGTTTTGTAGATTTCGAAAAAGCGTTTGATAGAGTGAATTGGGAAAAATTAATGCGTGTATTGCAGGAGATAGGAATGGATTGGAGGGACAGGAGACTGATCCGCAACCTGTACATGTCTCAGACTGCTCGGGTGCGAGTGGGGAACGGAGAGTCCGGATGGGCAGTGTTAGGAAGAGGTGTAAGGCAGGTTCCGGGAGCGGAAGAGAAAATAAAAAAAAGGAAGTAAGAAAAGCGTGAGGTCGGGAGGGGGGGCACAACGTTGTCGCGTCCCCCCCCCCCCCCCCCCACAGTCGGAAAGAGTTGTTAACTCCGGCGTTAGTAGCGTACGGGTCGATATAACCTGGCGGAGAGTCCCTTAATCGGCCGTGAGATGAATGAATCGTTGGCTTCGTTCACAATGAAGTCATTTTCTTTTTATGAAGGCACACGGGGAGGCAAAACAATTGTTGTTTCGGCGTCGGTAGGAACAATAATGCTCCGCGGCATAAAAATAGTTCTTTTGTCTTCCAGAGATTTGCGAATCGGGCGAAGCGGCCATGGGCTAGTACCCTTCATTTGCGCTTCCGGCCCGAATTGAATTCAGACAACAATAGTCATGCCATTTTTTTATGCCCTGTGGACCCCATTCCATTTTTTAGTCAAATCGCTGGGTATGTGTTCGGGCTAATTGCCGATATTTATTTTATTTTTGAGACATTTATTTTCGCCTTTAAATTTATTCAGCCACAAATTGGTTATATGTAAAGATATATATATATATATATATATATATATATATATATATATATATATATATATATATATAGTCTGACCTGAAGAACGCCTCGGAGTAGGCCGAAAGCTCAAATCATCTACAGTGTGAGTGTCCTTTTACGTGTTATCTGTTTTATTCTGTGTTATATTGTGCCGTCCAAAAGTTATATTGCCTTCGTGAGAACTTCCGCATCATATATATATATATATATATATATTTTTACTTTCGTGATCTGCTCAAAAACCGCCTTCCCCACATGTCCTGTGTTCGCCTTTTAAGTGTTTTCCTATCCCCTTTCCTTATACCTATTTCTGTTTGAATGAATATATATATATATATATATATATATATATATATATATATATATATATATAAACACACAGATGTAAAATATTCAACACTCAGAAACATAAAGAAAGGACACTCACAGTATGTGTTTGACGTTTCGACGGCCCTACCGTCGTTATCAGAACTCTCTTCTGATGACGACGGTCGTCGCGCCGAAAGGTAATATACATACTGTAAGTGTCCTTTATTTATATTTCTGTGTGTTGAATATTTTGTATCTGTGTGTTTTTGCGTCCCCGGAGAGCGCCCATTTGGTATCCGAGGTTTTCCGTGGCAATATTGTAGACAGTAGTGCGTCAAAGTTGAGGAAATTGTTCAGCCAGGCCATTAATGTCAATCGACGATCACATCGCAGTTTTTGTTCCACTTGCGAAACAATTTCATCGGTCCGAATACTGGGCCTACCACTTCGCTATTCGTCATGGACATTTGTTCGTCCATTTTTAAAATCACAGCACCATTATCTAACGTTTCCTTCACTCATAACTGTAGGTTGATAAACTAGGCATAATTCCCGATGAATTTCAGCAGCCGACAATCCTTTTGCATACAAGAATCGTATGACAGAAAGCAATGCACAGCTGGCGGGATCAACGATTGTCGCGGACATTGTTGTTTGCATGCACGGTTAAAAACAAACGACTTCAGAAACAAAACACACTGCTATAGCTTCTCAATGAATCAGTAGATGGCGCTGCAGTAGTGAAACTGTGTTCTAAGGCGCCAATATTTCAATCTAAGCAAACGGCTCTTATTTTATGAATATACCTGGTATATATAGGAAGGAAATATAGTATACGGAGTTCAAGAGGGATTTATTATAGAGTAGGATGTTGAGTTGTGCTTTGTTATGAGGAAATAGGTATTTATTTGGTAGTTGTTTTCATCCAAACCTACCCTAAGCGGTAGATTATTTATAATAGTAATAATAACACACACACATATATATATATATATATATATATATATACATATATATTACAGAGATGAAGAAGGACCTGATGTATATTCGGTTGCTGGATGTGGTTTTTTTTGGAGTTACAAAATATTTATTTGATAGTTGTGTCCATCCAAAAACCTACCTTAACCGGTAGATTACCTAATATATATATATATGTTATATATATATATATATATATATATATATATATATATATATATATATATATATATATATATATATATATATATATATATATATAAACTTGGAAAAGACGCTCTCCGGCGACGCACAAACCCACAAACACTAACACAAAAAACACCACACACATAGAAACATAAAAGAAGGACACTTACATTGGATATTAACGTTTCGACGGCACGGCCGTCGTCATCAGAATCTGATGACGACGGCCGTGCCGTCGAAACGTAAATATCCAATGTAAGTGTCCTTCTTTTATGTTTCTATGTGTGTGGTGTTTTTTGTGTTAGTGTTTGTGGGTTTATATATATATATATATATATATATATATATATATATATATATATATATATTAATGCACACGCATTAATATGGAGATTCATAGGTAACCCTCAAAACATGGAATACGAGACTCTCCTACTGTGTCGACGACATCTACATATGTGAATGTGTGTCTGAATTTTATTCCTATATATGACAAAGAGTGATAAGGCGTGACAATTGGAGAAATTGGGAGGGGAATGGGATTAAAATAATCTACCATGGAGTGATGTTATTCAGGGATTAAAAGGTGGGAATTATTTAGTTGAAAACGTTAAGGTTTAGACAGGTTGATGCCTCTGGCATTTATAGCACCTTTGGTGAGCAAAGAAATGGGAAAGAGAATGTATATTGTATTTACTTGTCTCAGTGCGTGGGCATATAGTCATTTATGACGGACTATCGCTGCGACGGGGAACAAATATTTAAAAAACTACCGAAAAATAAGATTTTTTTATTCACGTATAGCAACGTTCGTGGGGGATCTAAAATAAAATTCCGTGGCGCTATTCTTCCTCGGGGCCCAGCGAGGTATTTCAATCAAGATTGGAATTGCGGTTTGACCGTCTATATCCGTCCTCCTAGTTTCCAGTCACGCCTCCTGGGCAGCGACCACCGCCGTTTCCACGTCGCTAGAGTCACTCGGGGCGGCTTCGACGTCCCAATCAATCTTTTGGGGTGTCCGCCCACCCCTCTCCCACCCCAACCCCCTCGGCCCGCCCAGTTCCGCAGGAAACAGCCGGCCAGCAGTCCATTCCTCTCTCGCACGGTTTCATTCATGTTTCCGTCTTTCCTTCCCTCCTTCCTGTCCCTCACTCGCCCATTCGCAATTTGGGTGGTACGGTGGAGAATCGGAAACAAGGAACTGGATTGAACCCGAACGGGGACCTCGTAACAATGTGTTACCAACATACAGTCCTTCGTGTTCGTTCATTGGAAGCTAATCGTTCCCATTGTTGTCGTCGTCATTTGTTATTGTTGCTGATTCCGCCAGCGCGCGTTTGGAAAATACTAATATTTACAAGCCAGTACAATAGTTATACATTGATTATTTCTTGTACCAAAATGATCATGAAAATGGACAATCGGATTATGTTTGAGTTCCTTAGTAAACGTGAGATTTAGATACAGTTATACCTCCATTACGGGAAAACTCATTGAAGCAGTATGTTAGAATTCGCTAAAGCAATCATTATTAGGCTCTATTTTTCTTCAGTCATTCAAATTGAGGATTGTCATGGGTTATTGGTTTACGCCTGTTGTTGTTGAGGTTCTGTTATGTGTGTGTTCCTTTGTCTTCATTGTTGGATCATACCTTGAATTTCCTTTTAATTATTTTTCTAGTTAACCATAGTGTCTCAAGGCGTGTCCAATTCATTTAGGTCTTTAAGCCGGAGAGTTCTCCCTATGGTCCTTTTCCTTTCCTCCCTTCTCTATACTCTCATCTCCTTTTGCAAACAACATAAAAATGCCTAACTGAAGTTAGTTACTGTTGAAGTTAAGTTTCTTTAACCAGAGTGTAGCAATACGTTATCAGAATTGTGACACTAGTTACATTTCTGATAACTAACACTTCTACCTAGCATGTATATGAAGTTACCGTTCATTTTATCTCATAAAATAGGATTAGAGCAACCAATTTTTGATCCTCTTTCTTCAGCGACCAATTTTCAAAGCCAGAGTCGTATTTCATCAAAAAACAGTGGTCATTTTTGTCTAATTTGAGCATTTGTCCTAAAAAACCAAGTTTCGGAGCCAGAATTTACCTTAATTACATGTAATTTGGAGTCAATGCTATCTTCTTGCTTAAATGTAAAACTGTCCGAGCCGGAGTTTAATTTAATTAATATAGAGAGGATTTTAATTGTTTTTCTTTCCTCAAGGACCAAGTTTCCGAGCCGTCGAAAACAAAGTTCCATGTCAGTTTTCAATCTCATGTTGTCTGCAATTCTTCGCTTAATGTACCTTTTCGTACTCTGCCTCCTCCTCTGCGTAAAATTCAATGTTCAAACTCAATTCTTATTATTATATCCCGACTAATTACCTTCCACTTTTGTTCAAAATCCTTCCTATCCAGGTGACTCAATCCATGCCCTCGAATTTTAGAGAACTGAAGAGGTACGCGTGCAAAATTAAAATTCAAGACGTAGTTGCGTCTGTTAGTTTTAACATACACTTTTTGTATTCCTTAAGTAGGCATACATCTACATCTACATAAATACCCTGCAAGCTACCAAAAAAGGTGCGTGGCAGGGGGTGTAACACCAGGAAGAAAGGGTATGGGATGAGAGGGTTGGGGTTTATTCAAATAGGTGGGGGAACCTGTAAGAAAAAATATATATGTATCTATATTTGTTTTTTATGTATATATATGTGTGTATATATATAATATAAATTCTTTAACTAGTCGACACAAACACAGAAACTAAAACATATAAAAGAGGGACTCACTGGTTCTCGAATTTTAGGTGGTGCAACCACCTTTCTCAAGAGGAATTAGGAACAGAACTCTGGAGATTATTGTGCACATTCGTGGGTTTTTCAAGAAAGTGACTTTATATATATATATATATATATATATATATATATATATATATATATATATATATAAAGTCACTTTCTTGAAAAACCCACGAATGTGCACAATAATCTCTGATAATGAAAATAATCTCATAATAATGATTCTGATGACGACGGCCGTGCCGTCGAAACGTAAATATCCAATGTAAGTGTCCTTCTTTTATGTTTCTATGTGTGTAGTGTTTTTTGTGTTAGTGTTTGTGTGTTTATATATATATATATATATATATATATATATATATATATATATATATATATATATATATCTATCGATGATGCTGAAGTACTCACGAGAGCAATATAACTTTTGGACGGCACAATAGAACACAGAATAAAACAGATAACACGTAAAAGAACACTCACACTGTAGATGATTTAAGCTTTCGGCCTACTCCGAGGCCTTCTTCAGGTCAGACTGAAGCTTAAATCATCTACAGAGTGAGTGTCCTTTTACGTGTTATCTGTTTTATTCTATATATATATATATATATATCCACGCGCAGTCCCTCACCTGTACGTTAGTACTTACTGGAATGAACTGACTCCTGGGGGGTTTCGACTAAAAGCATTCTGGTCTCTTATCGTTCTAGGAAAAAATGACATTTTAAACCTGTCAGTCTTGCAGAGTATCTACCGTCTATCTATCTTACATTCTTGATCTCTCCGACCGTAATACGTTGGGGTTCGTATTATATCCTTGATGTCATCGGAGAAGGGCCCATCTTTAAATGTTTTTAATAAGTTTATTCTATATTGTAAACGCCGCTGCGTAAGAGAATCCCAACCTGAATTGTATAGCAAAGTGGATAGGCTGCTTCTGCTTTGGTCATAACAATGTTTGACAAATCTAGCCCCCCTCCGCTGAACTCGATCTAATTCCGAAATCAAATTTATATTATGAGGATCCCATATAGTGGCAGCACACTCTAGGTGGGGCCTAAGCAAGGCAAGGAAACATCGCTCCTTCATTTTTTTGTCGCATTTACCTAGCACTCTTTTATCATATCCAATATATTATCCATATGTTATGTGCATGCTATGAGAACGTAAAGAACAGTGGAAAAAAATAGTTGACTTTTTTTAGTAAAATCTGTGAATGATTTAATAGTTATTAATTGTATCGGTTGAAGCAATGATGGTAACCATAACGTGCGATCAAAATGCGTGCAAAACATTTTTTTAAGGAATTAAATAGTAATTACTCACTGCATTTTCGATGTCCGCAACTCCATAAAAGAGTGACAGAACTTTTTTTTCAGGATTTTTTTATAGAAAAATTCATTTTGTTACGTATATGTTGCTGAAATAAGCAGATGTGGTTTTGTGACAATTGAGTGGAACTACTGTCGTTTGATTATATGTCATTAAAGCGGATATACCCGGTTTCGCCTGACCAATTATCAGAGATGTAACTGGATTTTGTTCGAACTGCAGGTTTTTTTTATGAACATCGGAAGTTTCTTTATCACTGTGTGGTATGTTGGAACGCGATGTTGCCGTTTTGGCAATGTTTTCATTCATATGGAACCCTGAATTGGAAAAAAAACGAACTGATACACTTAAAAAGTTAACCATTAGATAAACAATCCGAGACTTTCGAATTTTGCAGCGGCTGATTTCATTGTACGACGCGTCTGCTAAGCCGCCTTCTTAAAAATATGTTATACTTGGGTGGTCTTAAAAGTTTCCGACCTCAAAAATTTCGGAAAATGTCAGAAAAAATGTCATGTATCTTTTTTTAGGTCGGAAACCTTTCAGATCACCCATGTACGCATGTGGAAATAGCCAGTTAATGAATGCGACAGCTTAATTATCGCCACTAATTGAAGTGTGTGAGTTGAAATTTTATTTCCGAGTGTAACATGTGCTGTCATCTGTGTGAGAAATTTAAAAAAAATCGAATTATTTGATCTTAAATAGCTGAACTGAAAACTAAACCCAAGTCAAAAGTAGCCAATATTATAATTGATGTAATTGATGGCATTCGGCGTAACTTTGTGAAATCGATTCATATTGGAAATGAAAGTATGATAACTTTGTAATTTCACAGAAATTTATTACTATACGACCCGGGTTTCGACGTCCAACGTCATCTTCTGGTAACCACTCCTTACTACCCTTCCCTCCGTCCCCTCGTATCGTTCTCCTCTCTATAACTGTCTTCAGCGTCCCATCGCCAATCAAAACAACTTTCCATTTTTCACTTTTCACAACATATCGAGCACTTCCTCGTTTGTTTTCTTGTCTTTCCATTTCAACTTTTCACAACATATCGAGCACTTCATCGTTTGTTTTCTTGTCTTTCCATTTCAACTTTTCACAATATATCGAGCATCGAACACTTCCTCGTTTGTTTTCTTGTCTTTCCATTTCAACTTTACACAACATATCGAGCATCGAACACTTCCTCGTTTGTTTTCTTGTCTTTTCATTTCAACTTTACACAACATATCCAGCATCGAACACTTCCTCGTTTGTTTTCTTGTCTTTTCATTTCAACTTTTCACAACATATCGAGCACTTCCTCGTTTGTTTTCTTGTCTTTCCATCTCAACTTTTCCATCTTACTCCATATTCTCATTTAGAAAGCCTTCAATTAGCTATGCCTATCATCCTGCTTTGTTGACCATGTTTTCACGTCGAACAAAATCACTTTCTCTAGCATACATAGACACCTATGTACACTATGTACACTATGTCCTATGTACACTTTGTTGAAAGAATATAATATACATTCAGATAGGGGAATATAATTTCGAAATATTTTTTTAGTTTTTGTAGGTATCGAGCAAACGTTTAATGGGGTAAATTAGGCATAATCAAGGAATGGGGATGATGATTTTAAAGTATGAACACTAATCGTGTCAAAAAGACGTTGAATTACAAAGTTATAGTTTTGCATCATGCTACGTATGAATATGTATTGGGTAAATCGGAGTAATGGGCGCCTTATCCGCAACCTGTACATACCTCCGATTGCTCAGGTGAGAGTGGGGAATGGGTGGTTAGTGTTAGGAAGAGGAGTAATTACAGGTTTGTTCATTCTCATCTGTGCTTTCCAACTTTTATTTTGAGGAAATGCTAAAAGAGTCATGAGGACTTGAGATAGGAACGAAAATCTATGGGAATTTCATAAAATAATTGTCGGATGATCAAGCTTTAAGTTAGTCAGTCAGCCAAGGGGTTGTAAGTATTGCTAATCTTATAGGAAAATCAATTCGATGGTTATAGAATGCGAATCAATGTTAGGCTCTGAGGTGTTTGAGAAAGAGGAAGGCTAAGTTAAAAGTAAAAATAGGAGAGATAAACCGACACTCCATCTCACTTAATTCCTTCCAACATTTCTATCAATTTCCTTCAGCTACTTCAATTGCCTGTCTCCTTTTTATATGAGACTTCAACGTTTGATCGCCAATCAATATTCCCTGCATCCATCTTTACTACCTATTCTCGTTTTCTCCCAGCAACCTAATATCCTCCCACACCGTGTCTTGTACCTTTCAGTCTGTTTTCCTTTACGTTCATTTTAGCTTTTCTATCTTGGGGATCCTTGGGAGAAAATCTGGCAAAAAGGCCGATTGACAGCTTTTTTTTATGGATTAAGTCAGCGCAAATTGGAAGAGTATAGGGCTAAAATATAGGACCAGAATTGACCGATTTGGAGCGATCGCTCGGAAAATCGAAGATCCTCGATATCTTGAAAACCGCCAAACGGGTTCACCTGAAATTTTGCATGGTGTTGGGGGGAATATTTTTGCAATTCGGTAACATGAAAAGTTTTCCGCAAGGTCGATTTTTGTCTTCAATTACGACTGTCATACGGACTCTTGTTCGGCCATCGGGAATGGGCAAATTTTGGTTATTTTTTTGACCGTAGCGGGAAAATACGGAACGTCTGGGCCATACCGACCCCGGGATCGGTTTCGGGAGCCAAAAATACATGGTGAACCAAGGGTCGGTGCTCGGGCACAGAACTTTCATTTTTTTGTGTGGCTGTGTAATTTTTATAGTCAGGACACAAGCTTGACAGGTTTCTTATGGGATTTAGACTGGAAGCCACTTGAAATACGAAGAAAAGAAGCGATACTTAGACTTTTAGAAAGATTCAGAACCAGCGAGTTTAACGATTATGACACCAAAGGAATTATAATGGCCCCACACTAGGTAGGTAGATCAGACCACAAAGATAAAATAAGGGAGATGGATTCAAATACAGATAGATTCAAATACACATTCTATCCCAGAACAATCAGAAATCATAATATTAAGAAACCAAATTCACTTTAGAAATGTTAAAAATATTCAATTTACTAATCGGAAGAAGGTTAAACATTGCAAAGATATTACGTGTATCTGTAGATGCATATGTATGTTAGGAACTAACCTACCCACAATTTTACTTCTTTAATTTTGTTTGTGTGACTGACGGGTCCCTGACCTAGGAGGAATCCTGGTAAACCCTGAATGACTGAGTGCGGGCGTTTCACAAAGGTCGGATACACCTGAGTGATTGAGTGAATGCGTTTTTACCGAAGTCCGTTAATTTCCGTTTAGTTATATTCGTGTGATTGGCGGGTCCCAGAGATAGGAGGAATCCTGGTAAACCCTGAACGTGTGAGCATATGTGAATCACAAAGGTCAATGTTTTCGAGCATACCTGAGTGATTGAGTGACTGTGTATTCACGTAAGTTGATTTGTTTCTTTACATCCTTTAATAATTTTCATTTGTTTGTGTGATTGACGGGTCACTGACATAGCAGGGATCCTTGCAAACCCTGAGTTTGTGTGTGAATGTTATTCACGAGAGTGAAAGTTATTTCTTAACTCACCCTGGTGATCGAGTGGTTGTAAGTTTGTTTTATTATTATTTATTTATTTTATTATTTATTATTATTTGTTTCGAATTTGTGTGTGTGTGGTGTTTTTTTAATTTAATTTTTTTATTACATACATACATATATATATATATATATATATATATATATATATATATATATATATATATATATATATATATTTTCATTATAAATTTCATTATTATTATTTATTTATTTAAATTTTTTATTATTATTTATTATTATTTCACTTATTTATTTTTATTTATTATTATTATTATTATTTTTTATTAATATTTGGTGCCATTCAAGTTTACGGTCCCGGTATTTTTTGTTTACATATGTATGTTAGTTGGTAGTTTGTTGTTCGCATGTATGAGGGGTGTAGGGGTTTTTGCATGAATGAAACACAATGTTTTGTTTGTGGCTTGCATAAATTGGTGGCTTTTGCATGTTGTTTTATTTTCTAAAATTACGGGTGGTGCGCTAACACCCCCCGCCACACGCCTTTGCGGCGGCTGGCGGGGTATTGTGTAGATGTAGATCCTTATCGAGACCCACGTCTTAAAGACGTCCAGCGAATGTCTATACTCTTGATGATGTTTTATGTACCCATACATTAAAGATGAACTTGAAACCTACGCTTAATGTACATGCATATCTCCAAAATCACGCGAAAAGACTGCGAAACGGAAGGAGGCAATTTAAGTCTGCTGATTTGAAGTTAATCTAAATGAATGTGTTTTCTTTGACTTGTAATGTATTATACAAACACATTAGGTACATCCATTGAGGACTTCGTCGTGGGCCTTATCGCGCCCACACGCACTAGTTGACCGAACCCTCATAAGGATATATAGAGGTACGGGGAGTAGGCACGGGAAAATTAGCTCAAATGTTCTCGCCGGGTGCGGGCCAGGGGTTTTTTTTTTACCGCGCGGTCCCACCCGGTAAGGGATTTGGGTCGCAATCGTTTGGAGCCTGGAGCGATAGACCTCAGAGGGGATGGAAGGGGGAGGAGACAGGGCATCAGACGGTCCGTTCGGAACGTGTTCCATTCGCTCATTTTCCTTTGTCCCGTTTCCCTCCGGCGAAGGTACCCCGGATACCGGCGGATTCACAATTGATGGCGCTCTTTAGACAGATCGTGGCGGTGAACACTTCCCGTGCATTCCCTACACACTTTGATACGCCACGTCCGTGATTAAATGGCTTGTGATGTCCGCATTATGTGAGGGAACACGTGGGTGGTCTGAATAGTTTCCGACCTTGGAAAAATTTCAGAAAAAATGTCTTGTGTCTTTGTTTGGTCGGAGACTTTTCAGACCACCCTTGTACACCTGTCGCGGACTAAGGAAGGTTTTGTTCGACAAACTTTATTAGAATAATTTCAGCGCCGTGCTCGTGTGGTTGGGATGATTAAAAACAGCGCGTGTTTGGAAAAAAAGTGATTAGATTTGTAAAAAATCTACTTACACCACGCTTGTCATTTCAGTATTAAAATCGGGATAAGTGTTATCGTGGTAAAATGGATATTCTGTTCGATATAAGAGTTATATTCGATTTGCATGTACTGGAAATATAAATTAGTACGATGTGCGAGTTATTTTCAAAAAGTATTGCGAATTTTGAAGTTCCCCTAGTTACGTATATTTGATTTTTACATCTTGTACATCCAATTCCCATCATCTTCTTACCTCCAAATACGTGATGGGTGGTGGCGACGATTTTTTAGGGTTCACGCGCAATCATCTGCTAAAATTTATTGCTTACAAAAAGGACGAACGATAAATGGAGAGTATTGCGCATCGGTCGTCGTTTTTGCACAGATTGAGCGAAAAAAATCAAGAAAAAAAAACGATCTCATTTGCCAAAGAAAAAAAATTCTCTTCCACCAAGACAATGCATCGGTGCGCACACCTGCGCAGTTTCGGTGGCGAAAGTTATGGAATTAAAAGTTCGAATCATTACAAAATCCACCATATTCACGAAATTTCCCCCACCAGGGACTTCTTTTTTTTAACTTTCACCCTTAAAAAAAATGTGGCCCGGCGTAAAAACGATTCACGTCAAACGAGGAGGTAATCGCCAACACAGATGCCTGTTTTTGAGGAACTTGCGAAATCCTACTTTATGGACGGATTAAAGTAGTTGGAGAAACGCTGGGAAAAAAGTATTTCGAGCTGAAAGTAGATTATGTCGTAAAATGAAAGAAATTATCCAAAACAATTTTTCTATTTATTCCCTAGGACTTATTAAGAACGATCCACTTACCCATCGCAGATTGGTAGAGCTTTTCCTAGAGGCTGTATTTTTTTACGCCAAATTTTAGCATTATTCTTTAAGAAGCCTCTATTTATAAAGAAAAATCCAATTCTTTGCTTGATTCCTTTGAAAGTTTGAAATATTTTATGTGCAGTGAAATTCTTTCTCGATCCTCCTTTTTTCCCAGCAAAGTTTGGACTTTCATGACGAAGTGTTGAAAATAGGAGAGGGTTTCAATGCTACCCTTCAATGCCGGGTAGCGTATTGTATATATTTTACCTCTTTCTAACTTGTAACAGTTTCCAACTTTTGTTACAACATTTAGCATTCCATTTCCTCACCCTAAATTATCATCAACTTGAATTCAATTCTCTAAATCTTACGAGGCGTGTTCATAAAGTAAGGCCCGTTTGGTCACAGGAAAAAAATATTCTCATATGAAACACATTTTATTGGCACTTTTAGTTAGCTACAAACCTATTTCACTTATCTACATAATCGCCGTTCACTTCTAAGCATTTTTCGTACCGCTGCACCAGCTTCTTTAACCCCTCTGCATAGAAACTCGCCGCCTGAGGGTTGAACCAATCGACAACGCCATTCTTGAGTTCCTCTTCGGTTTCGAAACGTTGCCCACCGAACCACTGTTTCAAGTGCAAGAAGGGGAAGTAGTCGCTGGGTGTAAGGTCAGGACTGTACGGTGGGTGGTTTAAAGAGTTCTCAACGACCCAAAAACTCTCGTCCACTGGACATTCTTTGCTCTTTGTGGTGGTCGGTGAGCATTTTCGGTACCCACCTTGCACGCAATGTGTGGTATCCGAGGTTTTCCGTAACAATATTGTAGACAGTAGTGCGTCCAAGTTTGTGGAAATTGTTCAGCCAGGCCATTAATTGTCAATCGACTATCACATCGCAGTTTTTGTTCCACTTGCGAAACAATTTCATCGGTCAGAATACTGGGCCTACCACTTCACTCTTCGTCATGGACATTTGTTCGTCCATTTTTAAAATCACAGCACCATTGTCTAACCTTTCCTTCACTCATAACTGTAGGTTTATAAACTAGGCATAATTCCCGATGAATTTCAGCAGCCGACAATCCTTTTGCATACAAGAATCGTATGAAAGAACGCACTTCACAGCTGGCGGGATCAACGATTGTCGCGGACATTGTTGTGTGCATGCACGGACAAGCAAACGACTTCTGAAACAAAACAAATGCTGCTATAGCTTCTCAATGAATCAGTAGATGGCGCTGCAGGAGCAAAACTGTGTTCTGAAGCGCCAATATTTAAATATAAGGAAACGGTACTTACTTTAAGAATACGCGTCGTCCCACAAGCCAATAGTTGACTTCTTCTATTAATTTTCCTTTACGTACTCTTTGATACCATGCCTCATTACCCATTTCACCATCCAGTTATGGGTTGAATAGTACTGTTGATACTGGACATCCCTGCCTTACTCATCCTAGCACCGCCAATTCCGACTCATTTACATAATCGTTAATCACCCATCATATCTTTCAATTGGCCAGAAAGATGACCTATTTCTTATTTTCAGTTACGCTCTTTTAGAATATTTCCTGGCTTAGGTTTAGATAGAATGCTTCAATATCTTGATCCCAAAAATGCACTCACCTTGTCTACGTTTGATACCTTTCATCCAAGTTTCGTATCAGTAACACCTCTTCCATCCGTGCTTTCTTTTTTTATTTCAAATTTAGTGTTTTTTTTCTTAAATACCACGTACGTAACTCCAAAATTCTGCACCTTTATCTTTGCTGTCGCGCTCCATTTCTGTTTCTTTTTGGTGCTCACTGTGGTGCGTGAGGTTTCTCGTTGGCGGGATGACTGGTTTCTTGGCTTCCCACTTACCGTCGTCTGAGGCATTCGGTTCTGTGACCCCTAGGCGTATTTCATAAGAAATAGTAGGCCATTTTCGACGCATAAGTATTTTCCTTCATCCTTTCTTCGTTCATTGAAATTGCTACCCCTGCCGGAAAAGCTACATACACTTAAGTGTGCAAATGAATTACATTTTATTTCGTCTCCATCAATAAACTTCACTGATACACAAGTCTTCGCTATGAAACGAATCCTTACTATGAACACCATTCCTCGCCTGTTGGTTCCCATGGGAACCGGAGCGACACCTGCCCTGTTTGCCGAGTCCCATATTTTCCACGATTCACACTTTTCTGCATTGTAACCGTCGTAATTCATTTGTTAATAACTTGTATAGCAGCCAGAGTAATCAACACTGTTCCTTCCAATCTATTAGTTGGATCGATTAGCCATGTAATAGAGGCCAATCGGTTGCTGGCTAACGAGACACGAATGTTCAAGACCACGAGAAGTAATATTTAGAACGATACGGCACCAAGTACTAACTTTGCGATAATTGGCAGTGCTCAAGATACTTGTCAGATTGATATTTTTGAACACCGCCAACTCTGTTGCACAACTATTGATCTTATAATGGTTACAGCAATGCTAAGCACGTCTTAACGCTACGTTGAACAAGCCAACGGCCTGCGTTGCTTTTCCCATTATATTAACCATTAATCCTATCTTCCGACTACGTTCATCCCATCCAGTATGCGTAATATTTTCCTTCTCAACCTCGCTTACGCAAAATCCTCCATCGCATCGATATTCCATGTTACCCGTTCTTTGAATGAATCCAAAACAATATTCTCTCTTCCAATTCTACGCCTTGTAGTCCTTCCTTTGTTTTACATGCCGTCTATTTGATTTTTTAATTATTCCCCACTCAATGTCTCTAACCTGTCCTTATCCTTATGCCTCGAAGGCCAGGTTTCCGAGGCCTACCAAACTATTCAACATAAGTAAAATTTTCATTAATCTCCTTTGAATCGTCACTCCTTGTTAACATATCTCTCTTCTCAGTGAATGGTATATAAGTGTGTTCATTAGTGGCTTTCTCAAGGAGGGAGTTGATGACGGGGACGTTGAGTAGAAAGGTTAAGAAAAGACTCGTAAAAACTCTGATATGGAGCGTAGTTATGTACGGCGCGGAAACGTGGTCGCCGAAGCAGGAGGATAGACGTAGATTGGAGGCTTTTGAAATGTGGGTGTGGAGAAGAATGGAGAAGGTGAAATGGACCGAAAGGAAAACAAATGAGGAAGTACTGGAGATGGTGTGTGTGAGGAGAGGGGTTTGTTGAGAGAAATCCGATGGAGGCAGGAAAAATGGATGAAAGGCGTATTGAGCGGTAGTGGATTGTTGAAGAAGGTAATAGAGGGGAGAGTGTTAGGCAAACGAGGAAAGGGCAGGAACACGATAGGGATGTTGGACGGGAGGAAGGGACCTGATGTAGAGTAGGTTGCTGGATTGGGTTTTGTTTGGAGTTACAAAATGTTTATTTGATAGTTTTTCCCATCCAAAAACCTACCTTAACCGTTAGATTACCTAATAATAATTAGTATTTCCATTATTTATACACTCCGGAACAGGATCTCGAGTATATACGTAGGTGGCTTGTAAAGCTTCCGACTCAGAAAATTTCAGAAAAAGATTCTCTTATCTTCGTTAGGTCGGAAATTTTTCAGACCACCCTTGTACTTGTATATTCTAGTCGCGATTTCATTTATTTGGGTTTTTGTGCAAAATATTTGTCTTCATGAATTCTTATTTCAACCCTTTATTTATCCATCCTTAGCTTGATTTCTCCCTCATTTACGTAAAATCCTTAAAATCATCTTTTCAACCACAGTATCTTCCGTATCCAATTTCAACAGGAAGATGAAAACAACATTTATACATTTGCATGGCCCGCGCCATTCTGTTATCCCGCCGCCCTCCCTGTGTTGCGATGCACGAGCATTCAGCCGCGCGTGTTCACTAATTTTCTCCATTCCATGCCGTTCGTTCGGCCGTTCAATCGTTCCACGTTTCCCGCCTTGGTTTCCATCTCAAATTCGAACGTGACTCGGACCGTTTCAATGTTTGACTGAACCCTCGAAATCATCTCCGCCGCACAGGTGTAGCGGCGCGCTTAAATAAATGACGTGCGCCCCGCGATTCACGCGGGCACGAGAGGCGGGGAGATGAA
This sequence comes from Hetaerina titia, assembly GCA_037158775.1. Taxonomy (NCBI): domain Eukaryota; kingdom Metazoa; phylum Arthropoda; class Insecta; order Odonata; family Calopterygidae; genus Hetaerina; species Hetaerina titia. The sequence goes on from CM073775.1 coordinate 41,907,278, forward strand.
GAAGGGCAAGGGCCGGAGGGAGATCGATACCTCCTGAGCTCCTCCGCTTGTTAATTTCGGGTAAGAGAGGTATGGAGAGGGGGGAGGGGAATGTCGGGCTTCCTAAATTGCATATATATATATATATATATATATATATATATATATTGGGAAACATTAATGCGTGTATTACAGAAAATAGGAATGGATTGGAGGGACAGGAGACTAATTTGCAACATGTACATGTCTCAGACTGCTCAGGTGCGAGTGGGGAACGGAGAGTCCGGATGGGCAGTGTTAAGAAGAGGTGTAAGGCAGGGTTGCCCATTGTCACCGGTGCTGTTCAATGTGTTTGTGGGGGAAATGATTAAAGAGCCATGGGAAGAACTGGATGTAGGAATGAAAGTCCGAGGGGATTAAAAATGGATGAAAGGCGTATTGAGCGGTAGTGGAATGTTGAAGAAGGTAATAGAGGGGAGAATGTTGGGCAAGCGAGGTAAGGGCAGGAACAGGATAGGGATGTTGGACGGGATGAAGGGAGGAAAAAAAGTACACAGAGATGAAGAGAGACCTGATGTAGATTAGGTTGCTGGATTGGGTTTTGTTTGGAGTTACAAAATGTTTATTTGATAGTTGTGTCCATTCCAAAAACCTACCTTAACCGGTAGATTACCTAATAATAATTATATATATATATATATATATATATATATATATATATATATATATATATATATATATATATATATATATATATATATATATATATATATATTCACTTGTAAATAAAGAAAAAACCCAGAAACACACAGAAACTGCTCACTAGTTCTCAAATTTTCGGTGGTGCAAGCCACCTCTCTCAAGAAATAGAAGGAATAAAACACACACACACACACACATATATATAAGATCAATTTTCAAATTTTATTTTGATGTATTTACGAGGGTAGTTTTAAAAGTAAAATCCCAGAATTTTTTAGAATTTGGGAACAAAATACATACGTTTTAAATATTTTTGCGTAATTTTACAATTTAAATATTCATTTTTTTCCGCTTAAGTGCTATTACGTACGCTTAATTTTTTAGGCTCTCGGGTAATCCATATTATGTCCATGTCATTGCAGCTCGTCATCATGCCTTTGAGGAAATATTTGAAGAGTAATGATGTTTTTCTATATAGTTTTTGAAAGTATTTATATGTTATTTCACAGAAAGAAAGTATAAAAAATATTTTCTGTTTTGTAGTAATCCTGAAAAAATTAATGTTAACTTCACATTTCATATTCCTTTGCACTTTAAAATAATACGCATTATTACATGATTTTTCGTCATATTGTTAAAATCTTATGGATTCATTTTTCGGGAAAATCATTTTTTAAAATATTTGGGGAAGCGCGAAGGTTTAAATTTGGTCTGTATATAGCTCTCAAAACATTTGGATTCGTATGCTGTCAGCCTTCCTAATTCTGACTGCTTTCTTCATATTTTGATGGCTTCGTTTGGAGAACTACCCTCTCACTCTTTCTTACGACAACTAAAGGAGTATTGGGCTCAAGGAGATGTATATTATTTGTGGAATTCTCTCTTTTAGAGCGGAAGGAAGTCGGTTGCAAGAGGGTTTCGTTCAATTATTACACATCGCCCCGTCCGTCCGTGCACAAACCCTCTCTTTACCCCAGGATATTTCTTATTTCAAGAGGACTTCATCGTAATTTTGAAACAAGTCTAAGTAAGATGAGTAAACGAAGCTTACTCATCAATCTTTACCCTCCTTTGTATTCCGTTTACAACAATCCCACTCTGTTCCATCACATTTTCTTGTCAGGTTTAAAATGGCTGGATTCACGAGATGGTACATAATTAGGAGGAATTAATATTCAAAGTTTCGCTATCGAGTCAGAAGGCCTATCCATGGTGTCTCCTTCCTTATTGTTTACGAAATAGGGCCTTCCTGTCCAGGAGAGTCACAATGGTTAGCCAACAGGTGCACTATTGTAAAATTTTCTCCTATTATTGCCGTCCATTTTTCATTGTTACCTGCCATATGTGCGAGACAACAATTACAACAAACAATAAAACTATTACACAAATGAACTCTATTGTAATTGTTGTCTCGTACATATAGGAGGCAACAATTAAAAATGGGTTTTTTCCTAATTTTGAGGTTGATTTAATTGATTTTCCAGAGAGAAAATTGCAAATCTATCCCCGCCAATCAAAAGAACGGAAAAAATGCACGAAAAATGGTAATATTTATAGGTTTGCCAAACATTTACCTACATAACCTAAAAATTCATTGAAAAATTCAAATATTTTTCGTGAGCTCAAGTTTTATTTTTAAAAATCTGAAAAAAATCAGAATGTTTTTTGGGTATAAATATGTATGTTCATGAATTTTTTAAAGATTGTTTAACGCAAAAAAATCGATTAGGAAAAATTGTTTTCGAAATTTCATATTTGTTGCGATAGGAGACCCCCTTTGGGGCCACCTAGGGAGCTGAAAATTTGGCTAAAGGGGTTTCTAAATATTTACTTTCGAGTGCCCAATCCCAAGTAAGAATCCAGCCGAGTGCAGATTTTACCATCTTATCCCGCTATAGCCTTTATCTTTATAACTCGATTGCTTATGTCTATAATTTTGGCCGTATTTCCGAAATGTTTTATTGAATTCTATAATATTTTTCTCTCACGCGATTATTTTTTTGATGTCATTTCTCAGGCCTTTTTTTTGAGAAAATAAAAAAAGTTTGAAATAATGAAATCATTGCTCTATTGCAGCAGTGTAATTTGCTAAAAAATTAGGGAGTATTCATTCATGCATTAAAAAATTATAGGTTATATCTGGAAAAAATCCTAGTTTGAGGCAGACGATTGTTTTAAGGACAATTAAAAATATGAAAAAGAACGGTCATCTTGTAGTCGGAAATGGCAGAAATGTGTGTGTACCTTCCAGTAAGGTGTTATAGCGTAAAGAAAGAAATCGATCGAAGAAGATCGTCTCCAGTGACCAATGAGGCTGGCTTTGGTTAGTTTAACCCCCACCTCTGTTATATCGAGGCGAGTTTCTACTTAGTATCTCAGTAAAATGGCATTTGTTGTGCCACGGGAACGTCAAAGAACAACCACACGCCTTTTTTTTACATAAAATAGATAATTAGTTTAAGATTGACTCACTTCCTCCATAAAAGGATTTTCATTCATAAGACGTAGACCTTGTTGTTATAAAGTACAACGCCATTCACCGACTTACGGCAACATCCAAGTGCTAAACCGCATGGATCAAGTCGGTGAAACGCGTTGTTCGACAAATGCTCATAAAGTAAGGGCCGTTAGATTACAGGAAAAAATATACCCATATGAAAAACATTTTACTGGAACTTTTAGTTAGCTACGAAACTACTTAAGCTACTACTACGAAGCTACACACCTACTTCACTTCTCTAAATAATCACCATTCACTTCTAAGCATTTTTCGTACCGCTGCACCAGCTTCTTTAACCCCTCTGCATAGAAGCTCGCCGCCTGAGAGTTGAATCAATTGACAACGCCGTTCTTGAGTTCCTCTTCGGTTTCGAAACGATGTCCACCGAACCACTGTTTCAAGTGCAAGAAGAGGAAGTAGTCGCTAGGTGCAAGGTCTCATCATCTCCATCTTGTTGGTAACGGCCCAAAAACTCTCCTCCACTGGACATTCTTTGCTCTTTGTGGTGGTCAGTGAGCATTTTCGGTACCCATCTTGCACAAAATTTGTGGTATCCGAGATTTTCCGTGACAATATTGTAGACAGTAGTGCGTCCAAGTTGAGGAAATTGTTAAGCCGGGCATTTTAATCGTCAATCGACGATCACATCGCAGTTTTTGTTCCACTTGCGAAACAATTTCATCGGTCAGAATACTGGGCCTGCCACTTTGCTCTTCGTCATGGACATTTGTTCGTCCATCTTTAAAATCACGGCACCATAGTCTAACCTTTCCTTCACTCACATAACTGTAGATCCATAAACTAGGTATAACTCCCGATGAATTTCAGCAGCCGACAATCCTTTTGCATACAAGAATCGTATGAAAGAACGCACTTCACAGCTGGCGGGATCAACGATTGTCGCGGACATTGTTGTGTGCATGCACGGACAAGCAAACGACTTCTGAAACAAAACAAATGCTGCTATAGCTTTCCAATTAATTGATAAATGGCGCCGCAAGAGTAAAACCGTGTTCTGAAACGCCCATATTTAAATATAAGCAAACGGCTCGAACTTTATGAACATGCCTCGTACCTTGTAATATAAATCTGTAGAAAAGTACTAAGTCTTTTCAGAATGGATATTATGGATACTTCCACGAAGTGAAGCCTGAAACAGTAGAATATATTAGGTAGATAATAATGGATTCATACGTTGAATTAATGTCACACCGGTTTTGCCGTTATTTTTTCGTAAAAATTACTTTAAAACGGTGTCCCCACGTCGAGAGAGATTGATCCTCAATAGGTGGAAGTTATATTTCCCCTTGCATGACGTTTCAGATGTGCTGGGGTGTCTTTGGGTCAGTAACCACGTAACGCGTGTTGGTAGGGTGGCACAAAGGGGGCGAGGCGTTGGCTACGTAATCAATCAAAGGCCCAGGCTACTTGTGGCACGCCCATCATTTCTCTCTCTCTCTCTCACTTTTGCCGCCTTCCTTATGGGCTTAATCCGTTCATCGTTCAGACTGGTTTATGAGGAAAAAAAAGAATGATGCCAAATCAACGTCAGATTGGATTCGCAGCGATATTTCACAGCCTAAAATGCCAATGGCCGACGGGCATTTTTGTCCTTACGACTCTGCTTCGAAATAAATAATTATAACCCGAAAGAAGTGGTCAAAGAAATATAAGCGTCTGGTCCAAGAGGCCTTGTTTTTTGATTTTATTATCACGAAAGATTTACTCTACTCTATATCCTTTGCGCGCGAGCGCATTTTAGCCAGTAATTTGTCACGTTCTCCGCCGATGTCAATTGTTCTCACGCTTAGTTGAACTTCTGTTGTTTTTTTTTACGCTTTGCTGCCGTCAGTTTTTTTTTTCGTTTCACTTTGAATTTTTCCGTACGCGCGTGACTTGGAATACAAACAGGTGACATGAAAGGAGAACGTGTAAAAATTGCATACCGTTTTATTAAGTTTGTGTTTATCCAAAACCAGCATAAATAGTACTCTACTAAATAGTAAAATGAGAGTTCAAAACAAAAGTCAAATGTCTGGTGTGTAATCACCCCCTGCTATACACCGTAGCGGTGGCTTACAGGGTACCATGTGAATGCAAACATGTATTAACAACCATCACCAATTGTTTCATAAGTTTACCGCCGGTTATTTCCGTTTCTTTAAATCAGCAACCGATAGATGGAGACAGGTGATTTGAATTTAGTGGCTATCTCCTTCGTGATGTTATTAAAATATTATTTCAATCATTAGGTATGTTTTTTAATAAAAAATTGAGAAATTGTAAGTTAGATATTTGATATATTTAGATATATTTGGCTATTGAAGCCAATCGTCGTTAATAAGATTTTACACACTTGATTACCGCGAATTAAATATGCAGTCTGAACTATATTGGGACGACGCTGACGTAATATACTCTTGATAAAAATTCACCTTGTTATACATAAATTACACCAACGCTGCACTAACGTCTAACCTTACAAACAAGATGGAGAAATGGAAATTCCCTATATGGGCAATCAATTGGACGCAGCCGTCTTTTGACGGCAGAACATTCAAAGTTAAATGGGGAGAAGAGAAAAGCAATAGTTAAATCCGGCGTCCCACAAGGGTCCGTTCTAGGCCCATTTCTCTTTAATATCTACACAGCAGACTTTCCAAAAAACAACAAGGATTGGCGAAGCATAATTGCTCTCAATGCGGACGATGACGAAATCCTTGTCAAAGGAAAAAAACATAAATTCGGTTAAAGAGCGAGTCCAGGATGCATTGGATGTAATAAAAAAATGATACAAAAAAATGGAAGTTGCACATAAACACCAGTAAAACTTGAGCCATTTTATTAACCCAACCAAAAACACCCAGACAAGCCTGTGAATGCATAAGAATAAGACAACAGCCAATTGTATGGAGCAGCAGTATTGAGTATCTTGGAGTGACCATGGACGAAAGATTTAAGTTTTTTAAAACCATATAAAACAGAACAGAGATAAGGTAGCCATATTAAGATCAAAATTGACCCCAATTCTCAGGAAAAACACCACCTTTCAAGAGATAGAAGCATTATTATATACAGCAGTAATTAGACCAGTACTAACATACGCAGCACAGGGTGGATGGGGCTAATAAGTAAATCCATGATGGAAAAACTTAAACAGTACAGGAAGGAAAACTTTACGACTGGCGTTTGGAAAAAAACGAAGAAATATATCAATTAGTAAATATGGAAAAGATATTTACATTCTTACTGAGAAAGAGTAAACATTACTTCGACGACATAACAGATAACAACAACACGGCGCTATGGCATACGCGAAAATTAATAAAATAGGTCCTTATGACAAATAGGAAAACCAGATAATGTACTATACCGTTAAACCCACTAAAATAATAGAAAATGGCAGATAAAACGATCCTGGACTGGACTACCAGAAAGTAAAAGGATATAAGCGAACAGACACAAGAGCATAAGCCCAAAGCGGCTACCTCTGATATAAAAAGCCACCCCAGACGGCAAGGCATGCGACGAACATCTAACATTAAATGAACCGTTTTCATTACCATCAAAAACCAACCCACCGTAACTACCCGTAAACACCATTTGCTTGCTGGGAACGAGATACAACACTAGTGGGCGGGCGCCCACTGACATCTTGCCAAATGCCAACTGCGAAGACACTACGTTGACAAAAAATGAAACGTTTCCGAGAATTTGGGAAAAGTTAGTGAACATTCCAGGAATAATACGCTCCAAAACAATCTTACCTGATTCCTTTGGATTTTTCCCAACAACCCTCTGTCTACCACAGCCTAGAACCTAGAACTTCTTCCTTTGTATACCTTTCCGTACGTTTCACCTACTCCATTACCCACCATTAACCTTTTCTCAAATGACTTCAATCTAGCTTCAGCGATGATTCTTTCTCCCATATCCCTACTGTTCTTACCATCCTGGTCCAAAACTAGCACAAGACAGGGCAATTGGGGATCGGGATGGTGCGGAGGCTAACGTATAGGCTTCCCACCGCGAAGGCCCGGGTTCAAATCCTGGAGACAACAAATATTTTTCAGTGGTATCCCGATCCCTACTTGAGGTGCTTTGTGGAGAGCACTTTGAGTAAGTACGACGTCCGTCGGATGGGACGTTCAACTGCGGACCCCTTGGCGCCTTTCGACAAGAGTAGGCTAATGCCGACGCCGGGTTTCTCTCCACCCTTCCTTTCCCACCCATCCCTAGTGGCGAAAATGACCTTAGCTGACCTCCAATTTCAACGTCGAACTCATTCATCCCTCTTGCCTCATGAAAACCTCACCACCCTTGCATTGCCCCCGCCGATCCTCATCTTACATCTATCACCTATAGATTAGTATCTGCAGAAGAAATTAGTTGCATGGATTAAGGTTTCTGGGACATCCTAAGATAAATCTTTTTCGAGAATAGTCACTCTTGAAGGAAATGCCATCCGTATCAGTTTTGAGTTTGAATAAGTTCGAAGGATTCCTAAATTCAATATTCTAATGATACGAAATATGAAAGTCGTTATTTATTTGCTGTTGTTTGTTGGGCTCGGACAAAATAGAACATATTTAGATAAATATTAAAGAGTTCGGGCTTTTTAGCCCTGCACACATACATAGAAGTTGGGTCGTAACTGATTGATTTTAAGCAACCCGTCCCTCATAAACTATTACGCCGCGCCGCAGGGCTTTTGGGGGAGGTTAGGTCTACCCTCATCTATCAAACCAATCTTCGTATTGATTAATGTGGCGATGCTCCATTTAATCTGATTAACTCGAAGCCGAAGGCGTGTAAGTTTGAAAATGAGTAGACATAATAATCCCATTACAGTCAATATACTCTCTATTGGGGGGGGGGGGGTTCTGGGGTATAGCTAACCACTATTGAACATCCCTTGGACCTCTCACCGGGATGAAAGGTAAAAATTCGGTTTCCAACAAAAAAAAAATTTCTTCTCCTCTTCCGTCATCATTCATGCCGTGACATTTACGAAATATTTCTTCATGGCATATATGTTTTTTTTTTCAATTTTATAATGAAGTGAGAATGAGATAAAAAGAAGGATTGCGTTGGGAAAAATGAAGCTTTCAAATGAGCGAAAATTGGTGACAGGAATTTTGGGTAAGGTTTCGAAAAAATACTCGAAATGGAGCTTGGTTTTAGTACGGCGTGGAAATGAACGTATCCGAATTCCGATGCTCATTTGTAAATAGAACGTATTCCGTTACCAAGATATAATGGCGTTATTAGAAAAAACTGAGAGTCTGCAAAACACAGGTAGTTGCATAGATTTTTTTCTTTTATCAATAAATACAACATTACCTGTCAGCCGTCCCTCAGATGGCAGAATTTGGGGATCTAACGTTTTGAAGAACTATTCCGGTGAATGAGATGCCCTAATCTACGGTGACAATATATGGATGAGGGCAATTTAACGAAAATTATCAATTATCTATAAGAATTTAAGTTTATTGAACAGTCATAATATACATTTGCGTTCCTTTTATTCTGCCCAACAGAAAAATTAATATTTTATAAATCAAAATTTAACATTTACTCGTGTGCGTTCACATCAACTCTTAGGTGGTAGTACAAGTGTGTTCTGAAAAGTTTAGGACCTAACAAAGATACGAGACATTTTTTCTGAAATTTTCTGAGTAAAAAAATTTTCAGACCAACCACGTACAATGTCTAATTGGTATTTTTAAGTCAGAACATCAAGACTTATGAACCTTGACGAAAGAATATTTCAATTTTTCATTCCGATCCACAGATTTGCGTTTTTTTTATCCTACACGGCTGACCATCGTCATCCCGAGGATAAGAGAAAAAACAGTAGAGTGATTCGCTATTCCGGCTACGTCTGGATATCAGGCGAAGCGTAATCGCGCGTCGAATCGATTATTAGAGAGCTTCACCACGTGATATTCCCATAATGCCTTTTTTTTAATGAGATTTTGATATCTACAGTCGGGCACCTACACCTGCATTTCCCATACCCTGGGCATTTCAAGTGCTATCATTTTCAAAAGTGCGTAAGCAGTCATCAGAATTAGGGAAAGGTGAATGTGCTCATTATGTTGGTTCGGAGAGGCGTCCGCCAGCCTCTTAATGCCAACATTACGAACGCTTTCCGCTTTCCCTCAATTTATGAGGCGCCAGTTACTGTTCAAAGTATATATGCGTGTATATGTTTGTATATATATATATATATATATATATATATATATATATATATATATATATATATATATATATATATATATGTGTACAGTAATTGCTCCTGGTCACATAGATCCAAAGTTAGAAGACGAAATGTAGTCCACGCAGCGTCTGTTCCTCAGTGAGGCGGCTGCCAAGGCGTCTGAACCCAGTGGGGCGGCCAATAAGTGATGGCATCACGCTGAAAAAACTATTGAGGAAGGCAACGGGAAACCACCTCAACAATCATTCCCAAGAATATAAAAATGGACGCAATAGAGAATATGAGTCCTGGCAACTGCGGGACTCGGCCCTAACGGCCCAACCCTTGCAAAGGAAAACCGACAGCAGCAGGGCAGACGACGCAGAATAAGAAAACGAAATTAGTTAAAATAGGAACATAGAATGTTAGGACAATTTTGAGGACAGGGAAATTAGAGTATATTAAGCGAGACATGAAAAGGGATAATATAGATATTTTGTATCCATACCGAAAAAAGGAAAGAAATATTTGAACTTTTCCACAGATTTTATTAGATGGTACAACGCGTTTCACCGACTTGCGGCATCATCAGGTACAAGTTTGCTA